>LT727960.1:303932-317333 GCA_900157175.1 Oithona nana
TGAGGTCTTCTGGACCATAAGGTGTTATCTGAGCTTATATGAGATTATCTGAGGTCATCTGAGGTCATCTGAGGTCATCTGAGGTACCTCAAGTTATGTTTCTTTGGCCTTCATGAATTGAAGGTTTTCAATGAATGGAAAAATGGTTCAGGATAACAAATAGATATGTTTAAAACTTTTAGAAAATAGGGCCCACCCTATCTTAAGATTACGTTTTGCCCCTATAAAGAAACCTGCTTTTGATGCTCCATTGCATTGTGTCCTCTGCTTCTTCTCTGTGTTGCCAGGCATTTTTGGGTAGATTTGCTCCCATTAAAAATGTAGATGCACACATTCCAGACTATATTATCCTGTTGTGATACCAGATCCTTTCTCATCTCACGTTGTTATGATATGCCATGTTATAGAACATTTTTCTTAGGGTAAAGATTGGATGGGTGAATGATAGAAGGCTGGATCAAAGTTGATTTTCAATCATCTTCCAATTTTCCTGACCTTGAAGAATTCAAGATGGATGAGATTTAAAGTGTGTACCAATCATCAATAATTCAGGCAAATACAAAGCCTTTTTTGTCTCAATACACACATGTACATGTATCCAGAAACACATGTTTAGTGGTTTACTAATAGCTCTGTTTTCTGCGTGAGAAAAACCACTAGGCCTATAAACTGTACAAGCTCCACCCTGTAGAAGTGTAATGATGGCAGAAATACACGTAGTAGGCCTCATCAAAGGTGACCTGGAGTCCTCTAAAACAAAACTTTTGTTTAGTGGCTAACTAAGTTTTCAACTGAAATCAATACTGTTGTTAGCTAGATAGAAAGCAGTCTCAAAATAGCCAAAGATGTTTGGATGATGTATGAAATCCATCCATAATCCACTAGCGGAACTCCAATACTTGGTCTCTTGTATTGATGAAAACAAAATTATCTGATGTTTCTTTGTTGACCTCAGGCTTTCTTTTTGTGCGAGAGGCCAATTTGGTCTCTCGCCTTAATCTACCAGTTTCATTCATTACAGTTTTACAGAGTGTCTTATCCTTCGCATCACCTAACCCCTGCGGGAGCAACACGTACCCCTGCGGGAGCAAATCTACACTTCTAACAAAAGTTGGTTACTTCTCGAGATTTGTAAAGGTACCTACTTGTGGTTTTTTTTCTGCTATTTCAGATGCACTTCTATCTTTCTCTGTATGAGGTCTATGAGACATTTTATCATCAAACGAAAACCTTTTTTGTTCACTGTTGACAATGTACTCTCATATTTCCCAAACCTAAGCCTATTTGAGTGAAAATCTCGATATATGAAGTGATGTGTGATGCACATTGTAGCTCAGTATACTGCATTTCCTTAGAAGTAGCAGCTCGCTGCATAGTGCTTTCTAATATTGTGTGTGGTAATGCAAAACTGGATTTTGATGTTCTTTTGCACACACACACCCAAACCATGATGGTGTGAGAAGAAAGGCTTGTTCTGCTGAAGAAACTGCTATCCAAGCACTCGTAAATTTAGATGTGGGCCTTTTGATGTGAGGAACCGAGCGCCCAGGGTTTTTCCCTCCATTAATGGATCTTATCTTTATAGGAAAAAGCATAAATATGCTAGAAGACAAGAACTTCTTTCAACTTTCCTTCTCTTATTTCTGGCTTAATCAACCACAAACTAAACTTGCCTGAAATCATAAGTTCATAATCTACAGGGTGACCCAACAAGTTCTGGAGAGCGTTTCCAAAAAAGTGGTCTAACAAGGTTCAAAAATGGTCTAAAAAGTGACCAAAAACGATTCAACAGTGGTCTTTGAATTGTCACAAATGGACTAAAAATGTTATCAATCTCGCGGTCAGCACTGAAAATTATTTTCAGTCTTGTTTATCCTTTAAGCATAGAGACTCCTCTCTCGTACTTCCTAAAAAGTGCATTTTATCTAACCTGTCTTGTACATGCCTACGTTTACTTTATTAGCTGTCTGTCTCTTGGAAAAAACGAAAAAACAAGTTTGAAAGTTTCTATTTATAAGCGCGAAATAAACTTTGACAAAATAGAACAAAATGGACAAAGTCAAACATTGATAAACTGTTGAAAATTGAACAAAATTGGATAAAATTGAGTAAAATTGGATAAATGAGACAAATGTCAGCTGTTTGTTTACATTTACAATTTCATGTCAGCTGTTTGTTTGTATTTACAATTTCATGTTAGCTGTTTGTTTACATTCAAACACATGTCAGCTGTTTGTTTACTGGATGAAATCAATAAAATCGAACAAATTGAAAAATTCCCAGAAAAAAAAGATTCATAGAAGCGCGATGAGATGCGATACTCGCGGTTCAAAAAACCCTTTAGAACTGTGAGGAAGACCTGAGTTGCGCATAAAGAAAGAAGCTCTGGAAGAAAAAATCCTCCGTGATGATCGTGACAGCTGCTATGCTAACAACATCATGCTGCTTCCTCATGAAATGTGGCTCTGTCAATAGATGGGCGAAGTGAGCCATCTATGCCATTTGTCGGTGTCCTTCTTCTTCTCTTTTCTTAGGCCTTCATACTACACAACTGTCGCCAAAATTCTTTTTTAGGACAAGTGCACTTTACTTTGCGAGCGAGCGAGCTTCAAAAAACTCTTTGATGATCATGTGGGCTCTGATAGGAAAAAGATGATCAGTAGGGTGATCACTAAAATTCAGATTTAGGTGCACTTTCAACCAATGATAACTAAACAGGCTGGTGGGTAATGGTTTGACCTGATGGGTAATGGTTTGACCTGGATAATGGTTTGACCCGCTGGGTAATGGTTTGACCAAAAGTGATTCAAAAATGTTCTAAAAAGTGATCAAAAACGATTCAAAAGTGGTCTTTGAATTGTCACAAATGGACTTAAAATGGTATCAATATCGCGGTAGTCAGTGAAATTGATTTTCAGTCTTGTTCTTTGGGGAACAAGGTATTATCATCATCAATACATGATAAATAGATCTTATTTATTGACACATAGTATCCACTTCTTCTCATTTTCCGAGTAGATGAAAGTCTTGGCTGTGTTGTTTCTAAACACAGTTTTGAGTGGTTCTGGATGGTCCAAAACCATTTGGCTAGCTCTTCTCATGCTTGCACAAAAGTCCTTGGGTTCCACTTTGGGTGAAGTGGACATATTTTTGAGCAAAAACCCATCAGGTGCCTTGGACATCCAGGATATGTCTGGACTATGATGAAAGCCAAATGGTTCTATCACAAAGGTTCCTTTGTCACAATTCCAATCTTCATATAAGAAATCTTTGACTTGGTAATAATGGTCATAACTGTCATATTGTCTGAAAGACAACCTGACATGCCTTAGATCCGGATCCGGACTATGATCAGGAAAATCAGCTGTGAAAACCTCATTAGAAAATACATCAATACCTATACCATACAATTTAGGTCGAGGATACTTTGATTTCTCAGATTCTGATCCATAAGAAGTGTTATGGGAACCAGTCACACAATATCCCAACATGAACTTGAACTGACTTTTGATCAAGTAGGAGATTAACTGGAGGGAAAGCTCTTCAGAAATGTCTTGCTCATCTTGGTATCCTCCAAAAATATGAAATTCTAGTTCTTCTGAGGCAGCATCACTGTTATCTTGTAATTTATGGGCAATGTGGTCTAATCCTTTGCTTGGCACATGGTCCAGATGAGCTAGTGCACATTTTCCACTTTGGGGATTTCTCATGGTGATAATGTGACAGGTTGTGGCATCTTCGGATCCTATATATTGGAGACCAAAATTTTGGCCTGGATTTAAAATGGCCACTTCTCGTTGGCCAACATATATCACATCTGAAATTAGGATTTTAGAAATTAGCAATGCCAAACAATGAAATGTCAAAATTGATATTACCTTCTTTGATTGACCTTTTGGATTGAGATGTAAAGGTGTCACTTTGTGATTTTTTGATGTACTTTTGTAAGAATTCCTCAATGGAGTTTGGTAATTCTGTGATTGGGTCTAAATCTGAATGTAGAAGCTTTAAAACCATTTTTTATTATTTAGGAAAAAAATAATATTATATAGAGGCTGATTTGTATTTGAGGACAAGGTCACAACTAAGTCAAGCCAAGATTTTGACTATATACTATGTTTTAATTGTCTCTTTCAACTCAATATTTTCCAACTAATCATTAGCAAAATAAGTTCAAGAGGACATAAAGGATTTTATATTGTATGATAAAGAGAAACAACTTCTTTGTAAAGGCTTAAAAGCATTAGAAAAAGAAGCCAAGTTGGCCCTATATTTATTGTTTGGGTTTTCTGTCGGAATGCGGGACATTTAAAATTATAATTTTTAAATGCCATTGAATTTAGATGTAAACCATCAATACAGAAATGTGTTGGTTGGTTGTGAAAACTGAACCTCAAGATAGAAGAAGTATTTGTGATCGTGACAGTGAGAAATATGCCCCTGAAATGACTTTTAAAAAAGTGAACAAAATCATGACTGTTTAAACTATACATTTTTATTGGTCTATACTAATTGATTTTCATTTTTTCATCATATCATCATGCGCATGTAGTATTATTACTTCTTCATATATATCAATATCACAATGTAGCAAATGTTGAGCACCTTTGAATTCAGCTTTTTGTCAATCAGAATCAATTCCAGTCTGATTGTTTTAATAATGTGTTTGTTTTCTATATTACACTAAGTTGTGATGTATTATTCTAAATCAAAGTCTGGTTCTTCACTCTGTCCAATGGTCCCCTTGACTTTCATCCATTGCACCATATGATAAATCAGTAGTAAAATGGTAAACAAGTCACTTTGCACCCTCCTGGGTTTCTTCTTTTGAGTTTGAATAGGAGGCAGACTATCACAGATTTTCAAACTACAAAATTCCGCCGGAATTTTGTTGTCGGAATTTTTGTCCAATTGAGTTGCAAGCACTTCCATGTTTGTTCAATCAATGTTCAATGTTCTGGTGATGTTACAATTGCCACGTCTTCCGAAAAGTGCTGTGCTCACTTTTTGACTGCAGCAGGTAGTCTAACTAAGCGCCAGCTAGGCTAGTACTTCTTGGCTGCTTCTCCTATAGTAGAGTCAAGCATGTGAAAATTCACCGTTAAGTTTCTCCACGCTCACAGTGCATTGCACCCAAGGCAGGATGCCAAAGAACTTCAAGCAGCTAACAGACCGGCTGATCGCTTTTCATATACAACACTGCAAAACAGGTTCTTTTTTTCGCTAGCTGACGTTAGTGTATCTTTGCAGCCAATGATGCTATGATAAGATGTTGAACACTTGTGTTGGATAGAGATAATCATGATACAATTCATAGAGATAAGGATTCATTTGTTGTGTTGTTGGGGTGCTCCAGCAAGTTTGGTATTCTAGAACTTTTCGAAATTCTTAGATTCTCAAGCTTCCTGATTTTAAGCTTCAAACCTTAGGTTCAAAAACTACAAATTCTTGAAAAGCTTGAAAATGTTCAATTTTAATCCTTTTGTAAAAATTAAAATTTTTAGCGAAAAAAGTATTATTTTAATTTTCGCGCATAAATTGGTCCAAAATTATTGTCATTTCATGGTTTTATTTGGGCAATTTTAGGTCAAAATTGCGATTTTTGGCTTAAAAGTTGTTACATTCAATGACATTAGATGATTTGCGAGATTTCGACAAAAATATGACTTTTGACACAGTGTGGTAAAGTTATGAATGTTTTTATTTCAATGATCTTATTTAGTACAACACAGTTTGATGGATTTGTTTGAGTTCTGATGGTCCAACAATCAAAGGAACAGTTTTCACAGTTTTACTCGTCAATTTGACTCGACCCACAATTTTGCAATCTTTTTCTAACATTGCTTTGGCCATCAAAGGTGTGGGAAATTGGGCGAAATCCGCTTCCACTTGTCCTCCAGGACGTTTGGAGGCTAACAATCGCGCAACCTCCAACCTCAAGTGTTCGGTATCCTTTTGGAGCTGGTATGCCAGCATATGGGGATCCATAGGTTTACTTGTCGTAGGTGTAAAAGCTAATATTTCTGGGGACTTCTTGGCCGGTACTTGTCTTGAACTCAAATCCAGCACACTTTTGGAAGTGATGGCAACGTTGATACGATTTCGCAAATTAGAGACTTTTTTAGCCAAATCATCAACAGAAGCAAGGTCCTCTTTGGAGAAGTCCTTCTTTTCGCCATTGGGACTTTGGACTTCCAAATTGGTTTTGGTAGGCACAACAATAGGTTTCATCTTGGCCAATCGTTGTTGCAATTCTTGACCTTGTCGTCGGTATGAATCTTGTCTCAGTGATGCCAATGCCAGTTGCAAATCTTGCAATTGCATCATAAGCATTGGCGAATCCTTGATAGGTGCCGGTAGGGAAGGTCCAAGAGACATTTGATCAGCTGATGATCCAGATCGGTGATGATCCAAACCTGATCGGCTTGGACTACCTTTGCCTGCCAATCCTTGTAACAAGACATTCATGGTTGTCTCCTTGAGTTTCTTGCTCAATTCACCCTTTTCGGACTCCAAACTGTCCAAATCCTTTTGTAGGTGATCCATAGTGTCTTCGAATTCTTTTTCTTTCCTTTTCAGAGTCTCATTGGCATCGTCCAATTTCCTTTGCAATTTTTCTCGCATCAGTTCGGATTCCCTTGAGGCATCACTCAACCTCTTTTCAGCTTTGTCTTTGCGGACCTGCATTTCCGACATTTCTTCTGTTTTCATTTTCAGCAACTTTTTCAATTCCTTGATGTCCAAATCTTTGTTTTCAATCTTGTATTTTAGGTTCTCCGCTTCTTTGATGTCATTTTTGAAGATTTCCGATCGGACCGAAACTGGAGGTTGTCCTCGGTCAATCATTTCCGTGGTATCCCAATCCCCATCTTGCAAAGCTTTGTTCATCTCCGTGATGTCTTTGAGACTCTCACTGAGTTGTTTGTTGATGATGGTGACGCCATCATTGCTCATTTCGTAGACTTGATCGACAATATTGAACATGAGATCCATAAGCTTGGCCGGTGGAATGCCAACTTCGCCTGAATTTTGTTGTAATACCATCCTGGATAGACTGTAAAAGGCCTTGACCAGTAGAGTCATAGTTTTGCAATTCTCCAGCATCTTGTCCATAGCCTTGGCATCGAATTTGATCAGTGGATCGGTTGGAGACAAGTCTGTACCCATGCTTGGCAACCTTCGTTTCATGGTTTTCAAGACTTGTCGGATTTCGCTTGAATTGGCATCGGCGATCTTGAGCATCGATGCCATTTCAGAATTGTCTTGACTGGTCATCATACACTTGATCATGGATGACAATTGATGCAAACAATCGCAAGCCGCATTGTAAGTTTTCAAACTGTCGTTCAACACTTGTCCATGGTTGACCAAATTGGCATCTTGACCAAGATGCAAAGGGAAAATTTGCTGGAAGTAAGTCAAGCTTTTCTCGATGGTTTCAATGGGCACATTTTCGTCCAATTGATCTTTTCGCAATAATTCAATGTAAAAGTCAACCGCTCGCTCATGAACTGACATTTCCGGGTACAAGGTTCCCATCCTCAAAAAGGCTTCGGCCGGACAACAATTCAAAGCTGTATGAAATTGATTCAGAGTCAACTCTAAACTGCTTAACTTCAAAAGCATATGAGAGCCAAAGGTGAACCGTTCAACCACATGGTCTTTCAATATGTTGGCTTTGGTTATTTCCACGGGAGAAAACTTGTCCTTGATTTGGCTGGAGAGAATGTTGACTTTCCATAACATCCTATAAATAGATAAAGTAAATTAAACAAGATTGAAACATTTAAAGAATCGCGCGAGAGGACAAAATTGAAAACAGAAATTGAAAAAAAAAGTTTGAAACTTTTCAAACTATAAGCGCGAGCATATGTTAAAAAGTTTGAAAATCTAAGAATTTTAAAATCTAAAAATTGAAAGTTGGACAAAATTGAAAGTTGGACAAAATGGAAAAAATGGAAAAATTGAGTTCAAAATTGGACAAAATTGAAATATTGACAAAAGTTGACAAAAGACGATTTAAAAAAAATTAGATGTGTAGAATCGCGATGATCGATGTTCGTGTGCGTTAAAAAAGAAAAACCTTTACCTTGGAACGAGAAGCAACACTAGTATGGCTTCGTTATCCCCTCCGCGTGCCATGAAAGAATCGCTCATGTAAGAATTCAAGTACTTGACATGCAAATTTGCCTGATCCACTTCACATTTCCTCAGTTCCATGTCAATGGATTTGGAAAAGGCTTTGGTGTCAGTCATCATTTTCTTGAAATCAATCATTTCCATGGCAGATGTGGAATCCGGTTTCTTGTTTTCCATGGCATTCCTCAATTCCGCATTTTGATCTTGAACTTGGTTGACCAGATCCCGGAATTTATGAATGGTGGCTTCATGATCGGCAATGACTTCGAAGGCCACTTCCCTTGAGCGTTCAAGTTCACGGACTTTGGCATTGGCCAAGTCAATATCTTCACGGAGTTCAAGTTCTAATTCACGGGCATCTTCTTGCAATTCTTCGTCCATTTCATGCAATTTTTCCAAATCACTTTTTTCCTCTTGCACTTCTTTCAGCTTGTCTTCCAGGTCCAGACACTTGGTCGTCAAGTTCTCCACCATTTCTTCGGCACCCAAAGCTGCATCCACCTGTTCTTGCAATTCGCCAATTTGAGCTTCTAAAGTTTCATTTTCACTTTGGTACTTGTCACTGGATTTGGTCAATTCCGTATTGTTGCGTTTCAATTCTTCGTTGTCCTTTTGCAATTTGATGGTTTCCGACTTTTCGTGAGCTGATAAGTCTCGCATTCGTACTAAAGTTTCTCGGAGTTTTTCGTTTTGAGCTTGAAGTTGCTTGAATTCAAAATTGGTCATTCCTCCTTCACCGGTACTGAAATGTCACAAAAATTTGATTTTAAAAATCTTGAAATTATTTCTTGTTTCTACAAGGTATCCCAACAGGTTTTGGATGGAAACTTTTCAATGACAATCTCAAAGTCGTGCAATCATAATTTTGACTTTTGTCGAAAAATTCGTGAAATTCAATGTACACAAACTTTCACGAATTTTTCGCCCTTTTTGATATTTTGAGAGAAAATCTCAAAGTTGCGAAATTAGAATTGACCTTTTCTTTGTCATAAAATTCATGAAATTGAATGTTAACAAACTTTAACGAATTTTTCGCCCTTTTTGACATCTAAATAGAGAGAAAATCTCAAAATTGCTAAATTAGAATTTGATATTTTTGTCAAAAAGATTCGTGAAATTGAAGGGAGGTCTGCAGTCTGCACTGTTTTGCTATAATGTAAACAAGCATTCACGAATTTTTACAACCTTTTTTAAAAGATTTTTTTGCTAAATCGCTGTCCAAAGTTTGTTGGGACACACAGTACGATAAAAAAATTATGTTAGAAAAAACGCCAATTTTCAAACTGAGTTAATTTTTGGGCTCAATCAAATTACTTTTTGAATAACTCTTTTAATTTTTCGAGTCTTTCATCTTTCGTCGATGATTCTTCAGAATGTTGGCCTAGGCTAAAAGTCAAATTGAATAGGATTTGATCCAAAAGAGGAAAAAATTAGTTCATACCTTGAAGGTGCATCATTATCTTCCATTTCGGTTTTGATGATGTCTAAATCCAATGTCAATTCTTCCACTTTTTCTTTAGCCGCCTCAAGTTCTAATTGAAGCGTTTCCGCTCGTTCCTCTGCCATTTCCTTATCCAATGTAATCATTTCCACTGTTTCAGACAATTCTTGCATTTCCTCAGCATGTGCTTCCTTAGCTTCCACAGCTTCTTTGGCATCATGCTTGGCCTTTTGTAAATCCTTTTGCAAGGCCGCTTGAGACTCCATAATCTTGGACTTGAATTCCAAAAGTTGCTCACATTGAATTCGCATTTTTTCAAATTCTTTAATTTTTTCCTGATCTTTGGCTCGTTTCACTTTCAAAGTTTCCAGCTTTTCATTAAGGTCAATGATCTCATCTTTGGCCTTTGACAGTTCTTGACTTGTGGCTAGATTGGCAGCTTTTTCTTCAAGTCTTTCCGCCATTTTTTGCGTTGCTAAGGCCGCAGGACTTGCAGTGGAAGCTGCTCCAGAGGCTGGACTACTTCCCATGACTCGGCTTGAAACCGGACTTGGAGTCTCAACCTTGATTTGAGGCTGTTTGAGAGTCTCGACAAAGTTCCGTTCCACAAATGAACGTTCTCGTTGCATGCTGCTTTGACCTTGAATTCCAGGTCCGGATCGATCTTTGGATAATTTCAAGTTGGTAAAAGATGGGCTACGACCCTGACCCGTGGGTCCGGACCCTGGGGTGGGCAATTTACTTCCGGGTCTAGAAACTCCGGGGGTAGGAATTCCAGGCTTTTTGAGCCCTGATGTCGGTTCATTTGGAGATTTTGGACTGAGGCCAGCTTTGGGACTGACATCCTTGGCCTTTGGACTTACTTCTGGTTCGGCTACTATATCAGCGATTTGCCCTAATTGTGATTGTCGTACAAACATACCTAAAAAATTCGTCAAAATGAAGGGAGTTCTGCACTCTGTAGCATGAATGTAAACAAAGTTTCGCGAATTTTTTTCATGATTTTTTAGAAGTAAATTCTTACCATGTTTTTCGGCACATTCGAAGTATGATTTGCCTTGAACTGAACCATTGTTTTTGCCTTTGGCTTCGTCCAAGATGATCCCAACCCAAACTCCTGGAGCAAAATCTGTGGGACCAATATAGGCTACTACGCCATGAGTATCTTTGTCTCTATGAAACAACTTTTGTCCAACTTTAGACATCTTTTTACTTTTGCTTCATTTCTATAAAATTCACAAGTGTCTTGTCAAAATTTTCAGTTTTCACACCCTTCAATTCTTCAATGTTTTGAAGTCAAGAATGCAGAAAATGTGGAGATTTTCTGTTAAAAATGCCAAATTCGAGCAATTTCGTGCATTTCTTGTTCGATTTTATAGCTCTGAATTAATGTTTACATTTTTGAAAAATGATGTACCAAAATTATGTCAAGCTGACATATTTTTTCTGAATTTTACTTTTTTCAAAAAATCTGGACAATCTAACATTTCCCAATCATGAATAGTAATCAAAGTATAAGAAATCTTTTAAACATTCAAAATTTTGGGTAATTCTAATGATATTTTTATGACATGATAATTACACAATTGCCTTAAATAATTAGTTCGCTATTCTCCGCATTTGTCTGATTTTTCTCTCCATAATTCAGGAGACGTCTATGAAAAAATGAAGTAGGATCAATAAAACCAGACCAGTGCTCAAGTGCATTAAAGACAATCGATCAAGACTGGTGAATGATAATCTAGTTAAAAATGGCCAATCGTGCTGGATACAATCCCAATGACAAGGTCTCCAAGTCCTCCAAAAGTTACGACGCTGCCATAGCCGGTCTATTGTGTGGCGTCACGACCAGATCCCTAGTCCAACCTCTGGATGTCTTCAAGATCCGATACCAACTTCAAGTCGAGTCCGCAAAGGATGCCAAATACCAAAGCATACGACAAGCCTTCAAGTCCATTTTGAAAGAAGAAGGAGTGTCGGCCTTTTGGAAAGGCCACATGGCCGCCCAATACTTGTCCGCGGCCTACATGACCTTTCAATTCTACGGTGTGGATGTCTTCACGCGTCAGATTTACCACTTGTTCCCCTCCTTGAACGAAAGTCCAGTTAGTCGAACCTTTATAGTGTCCTTTGGTGGCCTTTGTGGAGCCACCATGGCCACCCTCGTCAGTTTTCCCTTTGACGTTGTCAGAACCCGAACCATAGCCCAACCAACGACCAATCTCCAGGATCCCAAGTCGCTCTATTACCTCAATACGAGAAACGCTTTAACCCAGATCTGTACCAATGAAGGCTTTTTTGGCCTTTACAAAGGCGTCCTTCCAAGACTCCTGTCCATGGTTCCCACATCCGGAATCCAATTTGCTTGCTACAGTACCTTCACGGAGATCTTTTACTATTGGAAACAAGATCAGTTGGGCCTTTTTGAAAAATTTCTTTGTGGAAGCCTTGCCGGAGGCGTTGGCAAGACCATCGTTTATCCCTTAGACACTGTTCAAAAAAGGCTTCAAGTACAAGGGTTCGAAGAAGGTCGAAAAAGTTTGGGTGCCACTCAAAAATACAAGAATATGAGACATTGTATGGTCACCATGTACAAGAGCGAGGGTGGGATGAAGGCTTTTTACAAAGGCTACGTACCGGGCATGGCCAAAGCCTTTGCCTCCTCTGGCCTTTATTTTTCACTTTTTGAATTCTTTAAACAATACTTGGTGACAATTCAAAGACAGAGATGAGCTTTAAAACACAATAAAGATCTGTCACCCCTTCAGAGGGGTTGATCATAGACCTAGTTGGCACTTTGACAAAGGCTGAACAAAGGCCAAGTAGTAGTAACAATCTCTTTATTTATTTTCCAGTTGAAGTTTCTGTATGGAAGAGGATGGATTTCAGTTAGTCAAATCAAAGAAGAACAAAAAGCAGAAGAACAAATTAGAAGATTCAAAGCCTAAAATTCAAGGCCAAGAAGAGCCTTTGAGTCGAAAGGAAAAAGACGATTTTGTCAGGTAAGTGAAATCACAAAAAAAAACCCGAAAAATTCGTGAAAGTTTGTTTACGTTCTGGCTAAGTAGTGCAGATCTCCTTTCAATTTGACGAGTTTTTTTGACAAAAATTCAAAATTCGAATTTGACGAATTTGAGACTTTCTTACTTTTACCATCACATTTATCTCTTTCAGGAAGTTGAAAGCAGCTCAAAGCACGTTCGAGCACAGTGACTTTTTCCAAGACTTTCTCAGAACTTGGACGAGAATCTTTGACAAGAAAGAAAACAAAGAAGCCATCAGCAAAATCATTTGTTTGGGACTTGGCAATTTTGCGCAAAATCCACATTCCGTAAGTGCGCAGATTGCTTCCAAGTTTCAGCTTTCTTTTCTCTTGGCATTGCTCAAGACTTTTAGTGTTCAAGGACATGTTTTTGATCCCGTACTGACAAAGTGTGAAAAGGAAATCCTGACAGCTTTGGGATTTGAAACACCAGAAGAGAATCTTGAAGGTCGTTATCAAGTTGAAGAAGATCAAGACAAGTACACCCTTTTTTATCTTCCGCATTGTCCTAAGCAGTTGACAAACAACATCTTGTGGGCAAATTGGGAATCACTGCAAAACTGCGTCATTATCGGCAACAGTTTCAATAGTTGCGTCTTAAATCTGTCCAAAAGACAATTGGAATCCGTTTCTTATTTGAGACAAGCTTCAAAATTCGTCAAAGGTAATTTTTCGTTAAGAATTGGTCAAATCAATGTTAAAGAAGCCGCAAAGAAATCGGCCGCGATCACGCAACCTCTACACGTTGATAAATCCGTCAATTTGACGATTTTTTTCT
>LT727960.1:319394-339741 GCA_900157175.1 Oithona nana
GCTTATAGTTTGAAAAGTTTCAAACTTTTTTTTTGCTAGATTTGGCCTTGTATATATAATTTTTGGCGTAAAAATTCAAATGAAATTTTCAGAATTTTCGGCACTTTTGGGGTAAATTTTCTGACACTGTGTGAGTAGGTAATTTTTTTTTTATGATAAACTTTTGGCCTTGAATATTTTTGCAGGTGTCTTGGCTTGACATTTGAACATTTGCTCAAATTTGCTATTGCGACGCTTCGAAGATAGATCGTAAGTAAGTGAGTTGGGCAACTTCCGTTCTTGCTCCTGAACTCGGTGTAAGGTCAGTGAAAGCTGTAGAAAAGTCTTATTTTGAACTCCATGATGCATGGGAATTTTGCCAAGATTTCTCCAGTTTCTCACTCTCTCTCTCTTGGAGTTGCTGTTGTGTTTATGCATACTTTTAGCACTAAGAACTTCAGTTCTCTGTCTACAACCTTCAAAAGTGCTTGGAATGAGCTTTCACCGAAATAGCTCTTGACAAAGCTATAATTATTCAATTTAGAATTACACAAATACTATTTCAAAATGGAGGCAGTAGCCAATGCAGATCCTCGATTACAGTATCCAGAAGAAGAGCTTTTACATGAAATACGAAAGGTGAGAAACTTCAGTAATCAAAATCGGAATTTTCAAATTTGTTCAACTTTTCAAATTTTTCAATTCTGTCCAATTTTTCGATTTCGTCCAACTTTTCAATTTTGTCCAACTTTTCAATTTTTCCCCAACTTTTCAATTTTGTCAAATTTTTCAATTTTGACTACACTCTGTGATTGAAAGGGTTTCAATCTGTTTTAGTTACGATCGCGACAAGCGGATGAGTATCGCCATTTAGAAGAAGATTTTCGCCAAAGACATCAGAGATTACATGAAGCTCACGAACAAGAAATTCAGACTTGCATTCGAAGATATTTCACTAAACACAATCAAGACCAACCGGAGGACTTGTCCCTGCATAGGCAGGCCTCCAGCAGTGATGTTCATCAAAATCTCCTTCTATCCCAAGGAGGCGTCCAACCAATGGTGACACTGGCTTCGCCCAACTTTTTGATGCCTCCGGCACCAATGCCTCAATCCCAATCTTCGCACAGTTCGCAGGAGGATTGTTCGGGGATTTCTTACACCGTCAAGCATAAGCTTCAAGAGCATTTGATGCGCAAACACTCCAATTGTGATATTCCCAATGTTGCCACCGGAGGATCATCGGGATCCAGTGGTGCCGCTAGCACCAGTAGCTCTGTCAAAATGCGTCCGGTCATCAGGACCTATTCGGCACCCTTGCCACTGACCAATGCAGCTTTCTTTCAACCCTCGATAACCCCGGGGATGCCCCCGGGCCCGCCCTCATTAGATCCCTACCCTATTCCCACTTCAGATCAAGAAATGTACAACATTAAGCAGCACATTCGTAACAGTGGCTTGCAAAAATCCAAGGTGAGAAGTCTAATCTAAAGCGGAGCGAGGGAGGCCGAAGGCCGATCGAGCGAAGCGTCTCTAATTTTTTTTTTTCGAAAGTTGGCTAATTTTGGTAAACGTTTGGTCGGATCAACGTTGGCAAAAAGCAAAGATAGTACACATTTTTTTAAGCCATAGAGAGTAATCAGAGGTCATGTACTTACTCTAGAGTATCTAAATGTCGTGCAGCAGCTAATAAAGGTGATTAAGGGGAAAATGAGCGAAAATTCATAGAATGTAGCTAAAATTGAAATCAGCTAAAATCAACTAAAATCAGCTAAATCAACTGAGGTATCTAATAAGAGCATGCTTCAGGGAATATGCGTTCAAAAACATGTTACATAGATAGCACGAGTATTAGGTACTAATTTTGGAATATGAAATAAGTTTGTAGAGAAGCTCTGGTATGGATAATGTGGAAAGTCCGAAAGAAAGCGCGCCAGCTATGGTCCGCTAGCCGGTAGTCATAGCTTAGCATAGTCCTTGCTCCTCATCAGCTTTTGACAAAAATCATTACTCTTAGAAACCTTAGTAATGCTAACTTTTGCCTGCTACTGCATCATAGTCAAGTTCAGTTCTTAGTTAGACTTCAATTGAAAGTTGGAAGTGAAAGAGAATGGGAAGTCCCACTTCAGTCATGATAGCATGGTGCCTATCAGAATCAGAGTCCAGCTTTACTTGCTTAGAAGGCATCAGAATGTGTTTTACACAAAGGTTTTACACTTTTTACTCTCTTAAAAGAAGAAGACCATTGAATTCTAATTTCTATTGTTTTTCAGTTCAAACGAAAGTCATCAGCCCAAAAGTGATGAGGTGCGTGCGTGGTCATTAGGCCTCGATCGATTGCTTCAATCCAGATGTAAGTAATCACAAAATCAGTTCATTTAGCTAAAATTGAAATCAACATTCAACTAAATCAACTAAAATCAACTGAAAATTGAAATCAACTAAATCAACTGAAATCAACTAAAATCAACTAAAATCAACTAAATCTGTGAAATCAGTTAAAATCAACTTGAAATCAACTAAATTCAAACGAAATTTCTAACTGCATTTTTATCGGATTACAGACGGAACAGCTCTATTTCGAGCTTTTCTTCAGAGAGAACATGCGGAGGAGAATCTGGACTTCATCCTCAAAGTTGACAAGTACAAGAACATGGACAACCTGCAAAAACGGCAGCGAATGGCTTGGGATTTATACCGGGACTACATCGCCGTGGGTGCCAAACACGAGCTCAATTTAGACTCCATGTCGCGGAAAGTCACTACTTTGGCCATGATTACGCCGCATTTGACCACTTTTGATACCGCCAGAGCTCGCATTATGAACCTATTATCCAATGATGCCTACATGAGGTTCCAAAGCTGGGAAATCTACAGAGAATTGGCCTCCAAAACCTCCACAACCTCCACTGGCGGCACCAATGACGACAACAGCAACGAACCCTCGCTAGTTGTCCCTTTGAAGCCCAACTTTTGGGCACCACGGCGACGGAAATCGGCCAATAATGCAGAGGATACAGGAGCGGGTGCCGGCGGCGGCTCCAATGACATACCTCTCAGAGAACTGACATGACAACCCAAATCCCTAGCTTTTTAAAAATTGTCACATGAGACAGACATGAGTGGATGATGAAGTTGTGATAATAAAATAAGTAAACTTAAAATTTGATTTTCCATTTTAGTATTTGGCTGAAGGAAGTTAGACCTTCGTGAATTATACCTTCAGAAAGTTACACCTTCAGGAATTTAGACCTTCGGTATTTATACCTTCATCGACAAATAATCTTGGCCTTCAATGCAAAGGGAACTTTCCGAAGGTCTTACATCAGTGCAAAATATGAATTGATGGAACTTGTGTCATAGAAAAGACCACAGAAGTAAAGGATTTGGGTCCAAGGTCTAAATTCAAATCTCCACGCGAAGTGCGCAAAGTTACTTTTCGCTCCGCTGTTCCACTCCTAGAAAAAAGAAAGTATCAGATATTACATAACAGGGAAAAATCCAAAGAAAATTAGTACTTGTTGAGGAATACAACGGCCACAGTGGAGTCAGGTCTCTGTACAGCCACCGCTTGAACCGAAGTATCCGAGTGAGACAACTGTATTCGGACCGAACCCGGAGTGATAAATCGCGAAATATGAGCCATGGCAAAATACATGGGTTGCTTATAAAATTCCCCTTTGGAAGGATCAACAATGATGGGAGCATCCACAAAGTTTCCAGCCCAATTGGGCCCACCTTGCCTATCCAGGACCAGATTCCAATCGGTCCAACCCACCACCCAATGGTTGAGGTCCTCAATGATATTGTTGATGTATCGTTCCCCACGGTTCCAATCTCCCAACATGACCTTTTCAGACTCCCAAGGTCTGTCTCCGGTACAAGCTTCGGTGTAAAGTAAGAATTTATCGGGGAATTCTTCATGGGCTTGGTCCAAGGCAAAAGGTACCGGAAAGACTTCATCCACATACCAATGTATTCCAATGCCCGATACATATTTCAAGGCTCTTTCGTCGGAAAATACTTCTCGGGCCCACTTGGGCACCAGAGGCCTTTGATCGTCCAAGATCATGACCTGAACATCAGCATAACCTGCCGATTCTAGGCTTGGCCCCAGGTTGTCCGTGATCCAGACCCGTTGGCTGGTCGCGTTCCAGCCCATGGCATTGAAGGTAAAGTTGGGCACCAGACCATCCCAAGGCTCATTTTGGGCGGTCAGACCCCAAAATGAAATGTCTTGTTCTTTGTAGACATTGAGAAACTTGACGAAGTAATCTGCCCATGCTTGATAAAATTCAGGTAAGAGGTACCCTTGCCCGGCGTAGTCATTGTTGGATTTCATCCAGGGTGGAGCCGTCCAGGGGCTGGCATACATTTTCAAGGATACATTTCGATATGTATTGGCTTGCTTGATCAAAGCAATCTTCAAATAGTCTTCTTCTTGCAGTTCAAAGGTCTCTAAGGTCACATCTCCGGGTGTATCAACATAGGTGTAAGGTCTGGTCGAAAAGTCGCAACCGCCCATGTTGACCCTACCAATGGAATAGTCCAGACCCGAGGGGTCAAAATACGATGCCAAGATCCTGTCCATGGTGTCTGTATCCATGTCATACATATTGAAGGCCGCTGAGTCGGTAGGTGTAGGGTCTGGTCGAAAAGTCGCAACCCCCCATGTTGACCCTGCCAATGGAATAGTCCAGACCCGAGGGGTCAAAATACGATGCCAAGATCTTGTCCATGGTGTCTGTATCCATGTCATACATATTGAAGGCCGCTGAGTCGGTAAAGGCTCCGCCAAAACCCAAAATTTCTTGATACATTTGGGTCTCATCCAGGATGAATTGGATTCGATCAGAGTCTTCGTTGCTAGTAAAGTCTACATATTGGACAGCCAACCTTTGGGAATCCTGGTCTGAGGTCACCACCAGAACTGAATCAGGCTGGATGAGGTCCTGGACTCTACCATAAGAATCGCAATAAGTGGCATTGCAAGCACATACAAAACTACTCTGGTTGAACTTTAACTGGTAACAAGGATCAGTAGCCCAAGTGTACCCAATGATCAAGGCAATGATCAACGTCTTCATCGTTGAGTTGCCACGTGAAAAACTAAATATTCTTTAATCTTTATCAGAATATTTGTTCAAAAGAAACATTTGTACAAATGTCATCTTCCCTCTGAATCCACGAATGACGCGTTGGAATTCCTGGAAGTTTACAATTACATACAAATGTTGTAAGCAAATCATTATTAGTGTATCCAATTAAACCTTCACGCTGCACCTGTTTCTAGTAATTAAATAGTTAGTCATTAGCGTCATTACTTAGACTGTATTCAAAGGGGAAAAGTCATGCAAAAATATCTTTGGTAGAAACTTGAAAGAAGAAGTCAAAGATGACAATGTCGAATCCGGAGTCTGATGTCGATGAGTAACCAGAAAGTGCCATTTCCATTGCAATTTTATATGTTTCTTTGTTCACCTGGAACTCATTATTGACATGACAGCATTTCTTCTCTTTCAAAGAGTTCATTTACCTCTTGTTTTGACCGTAGCGCAATATGTCATCCAGGTGATTTGTCAGATTTCAGTGTGACCTTAGCAATTAGTTTTGTCTATTTTTTCGTTGCAAACTTTCATAGTCAACTTAATTTTCAAAACAATATGAAGGAAACATTCAAACATAAAAGATAAGTGAAAAAATTTCTTAATCGCGCTTGTTCAATGTTCAACCCGGATGAACAAATTCTTGGAAGAAAACTAATCGTTTTCAGGTGTCAAATATCATCAACAAACGACGACGCCAACCCTTCTTTGTCAACTGTTGCCAACCCCCAAAATTCGATCAGTTGAGCATTTAGCGTCTACCAAACATCATCATGAAGTCCTTTGTTCTGTTCTCCGCCATCCTTGCTTTGGCATATGCCAATGATCCTTTTGTTGGTTCTTGGAAAGAAGACCAATACCAACGCCAAAACCTCAATGACTATTTGTACGCCCGTGGCCTCAATTGGTTCAAGAGAGTCTACGTGACCAATGCCAACTTTGAGTTGACCATGAACATTGTCAAGGAGGGCAACACCTATACTGTCACCGGAAAGAGTAAGAAGTTCTTCAATGATGTCTTTTTTGAACTTGGAATAATTGACTAATTTTTCATTGCAGAGGGACCCAAATACGAGGATTACCAGTTCAATGTTGTGGTTGACAATGTGACTCGCACTGACATCGATTTGGGTCAACTTGGAGGTCCAAGAAAAGCCACTGCTGAAATGAAGGGCAACCAATTGATCACTTATTTGCATAAGATTGAAGATGATAGCATTGATGTCATTGCTGTTCGTACCATCAATGAGGCTACTCCAAATGTTATGAAATACGAATTGAAGGATTTGGCCTCGGGCACTGACCTCATTCAAACTTTGAACAAACAAAATTGAATGAAGAAAAACTGGAAATTGAATAAAGATCATCCGATCCGATGTTATTTTGTGTACTGTAAACAGCACACTGTGTTAAAACAACTTTTTTGTCATACAATTGAATTTAAACGAAATAATTTTTACACTTACAAGAGCAGATTTTTGGAGTAGCGAATCAACTCCCCCGTCTTCTCAAACTTTAATGGCTCAATGGTAGGAAATCTGGTTTAGCGGTTTGCTATCTCCCCTTTACCACCTATTAAAGCAGGTCATCAAAATACCATGGGCGGAAAAACTGGTCTGTAAGGTGAATTTAACCAATAAGTCTTTTAAAAATGCTTTGTTTGAAAAACTAGTTTTTGAAAATGGTATTGGTAGATAGTTTCCTGTTTTTGTTGAATTTTCGTGCCTAAAATAGGTTATCCAAAATTTGAACCAATACCCAATTTTGAAAAGAAAAAAAAAAAAATCCAAAAGTGGCATTTTCGAAACAACTTTGACAGAATTTGAAATCTGGTAACTATTGTTCACCTGTGAAGTAGCATCGCATCATTTGTAAATTAGAAGCTGTTTCAAAAACACACTACATTTACAGTAATTTACAGACAAAATGGAAAAAGTAATCAATCTGAAAATTCTGGCTGAAAATGTCTTGCTAAAAAGGTGGAAAGGAAAAATAATTGAGGCATGTAGACTTGGAAAATTTGAAATTGTGAAACTACTTTTGGAACGTTCAGATGCCAAATTAAATACCAGGACGGAAAGAGGATTGACTCCACTTATGTTGGCTTGTGGCAATGGACACAAAGATGTTGTCAAATTGCTCCTGAACTGTTCAGAAAGAAGTATTAAGCCCAATGCAAGAAGTAATCAAGGAAGGACTGCATTTATGTATACTTGTTTCTATGGACACAAAGAAGTTGTCCAGTTGCTCCTGAACTGTTCAGACCACAACATTGAGCTGAATACTAAAGATAATGAACATAGTACTGCATTTTTTATTGCCTGTCACAATGGACACAAGGATATTGTTCAGTTGCTCCTGAACTGTTCAGACAAAAAAATTGAGCTGAAAACCAGAAGAGTTAGTGATGGACGTAATGCATTTATGTGGGCTTGTCACAGGGGACACAAGGATGTTGTCCAATTGCTTCTGAACTGTTCAGATAAAAAACTTGGAATTAATACCAGAGATAATAATGGATTGACTGGATTTCAATTGGCTTGTCACCAAAGACACACAGATGTTGTCACGTTGCTTCTGGCCAATAAAAACATAAATGTTGCCACCAAATTCCAAATGAAAATGCAATTTTGAAAACTTCAGACAATTTTGTGTGTGAAATGGTAAAACACTTGACATTTAAACGAGGGACACCAGAGATGTGGAGTTTCAAGCTTCGAAAATTTTGACCATTTTCCGTCAATTTGCTTGATTTTTTCCAAACTTTGAATGGTCCTAACTCTGATGTCCGTCGGTCAAATGTAAAGTATTTTACCATTTTTCCACATAAAATTCAAATGCCTGTTGATGAATGAAATGAAACTTTTTCAAAAAAGAATTAATAGACCTATTTAGCGAGTTCCGCGGCTACGCATTTACTCGCTTCGCTCAAACATCGTATGCTCCACTCTCAATAAAATCTAAAAATCTAGATTTTGAACCAAAAATTGTATTTTTTCAAACATTAGAAATACTAATATTTGACCCATTTACGAGCGAAAATTTAAATAAATTGAGCTTTTTGCCGTTAAAAATAGTCAATTTTGGTGCAAAAATCCAAATTGACTATTTTCCAAGTTTTTTCTTCAGCTTGAATTTTTGACCATAAAATGGAGCTTTGGCACACTGTGAACCGGGTTATTTTTTTTCCTTTTTCAATTCCGTCTTTTCGTGTCTTCTTTTTGTCGCTTGCCTGAGGGTGTGAAATCGTGCGTCGATAATACAAACGAGTTTTTCAGTTGCCGTTTGACCACAGTTCCAACAAGTCATCATGAGGTGCGACAAAAAGTTACTTTTAGTCATTCTTGTCTTGGTTCATTTAGTCAATTCTGAACCTCCATTGGTTGGAAGATGGGTGGAAAATGATAAGATTCGAACTGGACTCTATGATTTCTTATGGGCAAGAGGTAGAAATATCTATTTTAAATCTAATTGAATTTGACTTTATTATTGCCTCAGGAGTGTCCTACTTCAAGAGAATGTATGCTGCCAAGTGGTCCACATGGAAGTACGAACAAACCATCATCAAAGAAGGCAATGGTTACAGAGTCAGTGGAATCAGTAAGATCAATTCCAAGTTCATTGAGGTTTTCTAGAGTGAGATTTTTGATTATGTTTTCAGAGGGACCAAAACAAGAGGTCTTTTCATACCTGTTGACTCCGGATAACACCACAGTTGAAACCATTGATTTTGGCATTCTTGGAGGTGACAGATTGACAACTGCAGAATTTGTAGATGACAACACTTTGGTGTCTTACTGCAAAGATCCAGCAACTGGTCAAGTTGATGTGATTGCTACCAGGACCATTTTACCTAACAACCCTAACATCATGTATTTCAAAACCAAGGATGTGCCACTTGACTATGAAATGGTGGCAACAATGATTAGACAAGTTTGATCAAATCAAATATATTTTAACATTCTCTTTCATCTAAGTTTTCTGGATCTTTGAAAGTATTGGTCCTAGTCACTGGCATATGTTGTTGTTGTTCTTCATCATCATCCGGAGCTTCTTCGATAGTAGCAACATTGGGTCCCTTGATAGTATGTTGCCTTTTCATAGTAGCTTTTCTTTTGCTGTATTCACTTGCCCTCTTTTTCATGGCTTTGATGGTTTCACTTCTTTTCAATTGAGACTTTCCTCTGGACCAAAGAGCTCCATCACTCATTCTTCTAAGTTCATTTTCATCTCCAGCAGTGATGACTTTTTCCACATGAGCTTCCATGGACATTCCTTCTTCTCTTTCATCTGGTTGAACATTTTTGATGAGGTCTTTGACAATGCTGACAGCTTCTTTGTTCAGCATAGCATTGGGATCAAACTTGTCCTCTTTGCCAAAGAGAGCAAACTTTATGTGAGTAGTAGAAATCACATGTCCAAGAGTCATCAACCTATGAGCAATCATTCCAAGGAATTGGACAATCAAAACAACACCAAAGAAAGCCATGAAACATAAACCAATTGGATCCAAATATAAGTAATCAAACTGGAAGTCAATCTGGTCCTTTTCTTCATTGTATGTAATGGTAACATTTTGAGGATCAAAAGACCATCTGACAGACAAACCCTCCTTGTTATCCTGGAGGATAAAGATGGCTACAACCCAAATACTATTGAGCATGATGAAGGTGAAAGCCACAGAGTTTCTCAGCTCTATCAATCCTGCTGCCACCTTCTTTTCTTGTTCTGCATTCTTTTCTAATGGTTTGAGATACTTGGTAATCAAGTCCTTCCAGAAGATCACCTCTTTCTCCTTCAATTTTTTCACATCACCCTTTCCAAGTTCTTTTTCCTCAAGCCTAAATCAAAATGAGATTTAGCTGCTTTTGTCTTTTACAGTAGTAGTATTTTCAAACTTACCATAGAGGATTGATAAGGTCATTTCGAATAATTGAGTCTTTGGGGTCAACAATTCTAACACTTGGAGAAGACAGCTTTTTCTTCTCTAGAACTTTTGGAACTGCCAAAATACTTTGAGCAGGTTCTACAGGGATGGTATAGCCTTCTCCTTTAATTGCCATCTCCAACCTTCCCAGCTTCTTGCTGATTTCAACAAGATCCTCTTTGATTGCATCTTCCTTCTCCTTCTACAACAGATATGAAATATAGTTTATGTCAGATAAGTTAATTATAAACTTACATGAGAATTGAACAGGTTTTTCAATTTCAAATCAATAGTTGATGAATCCTTGCCAAACAAAGCTCCCAAGAAAGTGTTTTTGGTTTTCAACTCCTTCTTTCTGGCATCTTCCTCTGCCTTGACTTTTTCAGCCTCTTGTTCCTCTGCTGTTTTCTTCTTTGGAACCTCTCTGGTTCCCCAGGATACAACATTCAGGTTAAAGATTGAATAGATGACAAGCAAAAGATACATGGAAGGAATAGTGATGTAATAGATGATAAGATTGGGTAAACACCAAAATTCTTGTGGATGGATGATGGCAGCAACAATGAAAGAGGCTATGACAAATTCTAAAAGCATTGCATTGGGTGAAGTCCATCCTTCATCAAGGATCTGAATGACTAGACCAATGATCACTGCAACCATAATCAAGGCATAAGCAATGCTTAGCAATTGAGCCACAGTGATTTGAAAATCTGTCTTGGTCTTGAGGCATATGATGACATAGAGAACAATGGGAACCAGATTCATAGCAAAAGATTCCCAGTTACCCACACCAAAAACAGCGCTGATGGATCCGGCAATCATAATGAAGATACTGCCAGGCCCCAGAACTGTACCAATCATGATCAGAATCTGATAAACAATGTAAAAGAATGACATGTCATCATTGTTCCTGATCACTCTTTTCCAATCTGACAGAAGATCCAGGATGTTGGCTAGAGTTGAGGGCATCCACCTTCTTCTTTGGTTGTAGAATTCTTTGAAACCTTCAGGACAAGCTGTGAATGAATCTGAGGCAGCGGAATATTCAACTCTCCATCCTTGTTGAAGTAAAAGTGTACAAAGCCATCTATCTTCACCTTGATCATACTGGACAAAATGCTTGGGTTCAGTTGAAACAGTGGTGTAAGTATTCATGACATTTTCATCCATCAAAGCTTCACCTCTGAAAAGTGAAAAGCAACCAGGACTGCACAAAACACATCCCATGACATGTTCAGTTGACTTTTGAAGCCAATGACCAATGGCATATTCAAACTTTTGATACCATTGCATGAAACCACTTCCAGTAGGATGAATTCTACCACATGCAGCACCAACTCCCTATAGAAAAGTTTGAAACTGAAGATACTGATGATGATGATATTTGAACTTTGATCAACTTACAGGATTTCTTTTGACCAAGTCAACCAATTTGATAATAGCATCAGGTTGAAAATCAACATCACCATCCAAAGCCAAGAGGAAAGTGTTTCTAGCTCTCAACTCTTTCTGAGCTTGTGTCAATTTCTCATTGGCTTCCAATTGGTATCCCAAGAAGTAGTACATGTACATACATTGACTCCACCTCTTCTTGTGCCTGATCTTGTCCTTGTCTTTCATGTGGCAGATTATTTTTGTAGCTCCAGGAAGAGTCCAAATCAGTCGACCTCCATATGGGGTTGGGTACTTGACAGGTGGAGGTACCTTCATCCTTCTTGCGCCATACCATTTCTTGCCTTGTTCTTCAACCTGTTGACAAAGGAGCTTTACAAATTGGTTAACCTCTCTATGTTTTCCACTGTCATCAGGTTCAAAAGCATCATCAAAGAAAATGTGAGTTTCCCATTCATAGTTGTCATCATGTTCAACTTTCAAGATGTTCCTGGCAAGGTTTCTGGCACAATAATCTTCATCCATCCTGAAGATGGACTTCAACATTTCAATCATTTCTTCCGAATTTTCATGCCACATGGTTGCACATCCTTTGATCCTGGTGATGTTATCCCTAGGCTTGAGAGTTGCACCATCATCAAGATATTGTCCACTAGATATTTTTCTTTGTTTTTTGCTTGGTTTCATTTCCAGTTCATCATAGATTGGCTCATCAATGACCATCCCATTTCGACTGACATTGCTGGGTGAGTGCTTAACGTCCAATCTGAACTTCATCTTTCCACTGTCTTTTCGACGATTCAGTGCAATATCTTGTTCCAAAAAGAGTCCTGAGTAATAAGGTGTTCCAAACATTTGTTCAGTTGAGGCCAATCTCTGGGATTTAGGCTGCCAGATGTGACTACAAATCCATAAAGAGGACAAGAACCAAAGACACCAATAGAATGCACCTTCAGTTCCAAACCATGAACCATAGTCATTATCAGGACACTGAAAGAAGATGTGGCTCATATGTGCAGCATTGAATAAACATGGATCTTCCATTCTCTTGTAACACATCCCTGAAAATATCTAAAGTTGAATTCTAATGCTGATTGAGTGGAATTGATTGCTTACCAACTATGCCAGATACTGTTGAAGGCATGATTAGAGTGATTGGTAAGGCAAAGGCAACTTCTTGAATGTTAACTTTACAAGCAAACTTTCCAAAAATCCACATAGCGTAGGCACAACCAATTTGGACCGCAAGTACTTTTAAAGGCAACATGTTTGTCAAGTCAATCAATCCCTAGATGTAAGAAAGATTTGTTTATTGAGTAAAGATCTATTTTATGTAAGGTCCTTACTGGATAGAATGGTTCTTCTGTTGTTGTTGAACTGAATGTTGAAGTATCTGTTACAATTGTCGTTGTTGGTACTGTTGTCGGAGTCATTGTTGAAGAATCCGGATCCAATGAAACATTGTAGAGACTGTACCCTTTGCCTCTGAAAGACTCGCTGAACATTGCATTGTCAAATAACGTTCCAATTTCAGCAATTGGACCCTATGTCAAAGAAAAAAAAACATGATTGAATTATCGAAACGAAACACATAAGAACAAAAACACTTACCAAAGTCACTGTAAAAGTAAGGAACAAACTGAAGAATAAAGCAAGTTTCCATAAACTGACAAGAAAGTATGTTGTGTACCTGAATGCAAGAAAATTTCATGTAATATAAGGAGAAACCAATTTTACAAAGAATCCTCACCTTGATCCTTCTTCAATCATATTGATTTTGACCTTCCACAAAAATCTTGACACTGGATTCTTAGAATGCTCATCAACAAATGACTCCCACCATCCAAAAGAAGTAAGAAACAGTCCCAAAGGTAATGCCCATGAATGATACAATGAATATGGATCATCTACATCATCAGTCCAACTATTGTTCATGACAGGCCATACTATCAATCCACAAACTTGAAATAACATAGCCAGGACATCCAATCCTCTGAGCACAAGATGCCTCTTTGGTCTGAATACTGCTAAGATGCCAGGAATGATGACAACTCCATTAGTTACAAGCAATGCTCTAGGTGTATCCAAGTTGGGCAAGACTAGATAAAACAACATAGCTGCCCCAGCTGTGTGAAATGTCTCAAAAAGAAAGACAATAGCAAAGTAGGGAATAGGTGCCCATTCCACAGTTCTCATCATGTACACTCTGGTAGATCTTACCATGGAAAAGATTTCAGGGGCACAAAAAGCAAAGAACACACACCTGAAATTGCAACCAATGACAACAAGAATCTTGCAAGAATAAAAAAGATATGACCTTACCAAAGCCAAGCTATCTTTTCTTTTTCCTCAAAAGTTACATTAGTAACTGTGTTGTTGTTGTTGTTATTGTCACAGTACTCAATTGGTTTATGATTGTTTCCAATTTGAGCCAGCATGAAAAATAAAGCTCCTTTGGACACTGATCCTCCAACCAAGACAACAGCAAAGGTAATAGAAGTTGAAATGAGTTTGAGAGCAACAGCTGCTTTCTTGTACCAATCTGTATGTTTTTCACTGGCAGATCCAGCCTCTGGAGCAGTTTGAACAAACTTATCCCAATTCTTCTTTTCTTCCACTTGCCTAACATAGACATAATCTGAAGCCAAGCTTGACCTATCAGTTTCATCTCCACTTCCAAATTCATCATCTGATGAATCATAGGAGTGATTTTGAAAAGCCATGGCTAGAGACTAACTAAGGTTGCTGCTGCATATCATAAGTTGCATAGATTAGTTTTATCTTGATATGGGGACTTTATTTGTTGACACAAAACATTTTCACACTAAGTTTATGAATGAACAACATTGAACATCCTGCTTGTTACAATCAATGATTTTAATGGCATATGTATGTAGTAGACACAAAACAATATCTAAACTTCTAGGTCATTATCAAAAGTTGATGATCTCCTCATCTCATTCATTGGTTTTCCAAGTCTTTTCTTTCTTTTTCTACTTTGACCAATGCTTCCTAATCCTCCTCTTTTGTCATATCCCCAAGTCTCATAATCAGTCCAATACTTGCTAAAGTCTTCATCCTCCTCATAATCAAGGGTATTCTGATAGTTGAACTCAACTTGCTCCTTATCTTTCTTTCTTCTTTTATCATACTTCAAAAGCATAGCTTTTTTCATCAAACTTCTCCTCATTTCATTCATTGGCATTCCTACTCTTTTCATTGAGTTTATTTGTTGCTCCTCCTCAGGAATCCTTTTTATTGCTTCTTGCCTTTTCATAAGCAATGGCTTTTCCTTTGCGAATCTTGGCATCTTCTCTTCAATCTCAAGTGGATCACAACCTTTGATGGGTTTATCAATGTTAAGATCAATGCTAGGTCTTGACATGTTTCGCCAATTTCCAGGCAAAGGTAATCCTAATTTGAAGGTCAAAATTAGTGCAATACATATTAGATATCAGCCCTTCAAAATATCTCAATTGTTTGCATACCTGCTCCTGACTGACATTGCATTTCTAGGGGAGCTTTGTCATAGAAGTCTGCAAGTGCAGCAGCTCTGAGAGGTGTCCAATGGATTGATTTATAATTTTCGGTAGTGTTCTTAGTCTCTGAGTCTGTTGTTTGTCCATCCCACCTAAAAATTCCAAGTTAAAGACTTTAATCTTAGAATAGCAAGGATTATGAATTATGACCAAATGACTAAGCAGAGAAGACAAAGAAAAGAAGTCTAAAATAGTAGTTATTGTCATTCAATTTGTACATTTACATAGTGGGTGTCAAAACTCAAAAGGCAATTGATATAAGATAACCAAATATAGGATAGAATGGTGAGAAAAGGGAACAACAGTTAGCTTACTGCTTATCAACTAATGTGCAAACATTCTAAATGTAGACTCTGATCTACTCAATTTGCCTCAAATTCTGCCATAAAACTATGACGTCATAGTATGTAAACGTACTTACTTTTTCAGTAAATCAAAGTAACTTTTTAGAGCTTGACCATCAACTGAGCTTTTGCATATTTCAAGATATTTGGCTCTCGGATAATAGTGAATGTAATTCACACACATCTCCTCCTCAAATGTGTATCCACCAACTACAGCTTTCTCCTTATCCTTGGTGGAGTACCAACAAGTAGTCACAAGTTCATCTCCCTAAGAAATACATTTTCAAGAGTTAAAAGTTTATAGACAAAACATAACTTGAACATACTGGTAAAACTTGTCTGATGCTATGCAAAGGTCTGATTTCCTGAAAATGAGTTGAATAATGATCATCTCTATTGATTTCCTCCAATTCTTGACCATCTCGAAAATGTCTTGTCTCCACTTGCACTCCAGTACCATGAGTATGCAATTGAGAACCAAAGATGTGAATACCATTGCTTGGAAATCCCTAGAAACAAAACATTTGTACTTTTTTTGTACCAATACTACATAATCGATGTAACTTACAACTGCACTACACTGTGGAAGACAGTATCCATGCAGTGGGAAACTTTGTTGAGAAGGTGGAATGGCCATTTTATCAGTGTACACTAATCCAAGCTCCATAATTCCTGCATCATGACTCCTCAATTGTTGACTGACTATAAACCTCATTCCTGAATTATCCTTGACCCCACTCTCCAAGTTTTCATTGTTGAAATGTACTTCTAGCATCACATAAAGACTACCAAAATCTGCTCCACCTATTTGTAGACCAGCTTGGCTAGGATAAGTAAAGGGCCCTGCTCCAATTGCCCAAGCAGCAAGGACTTTCTTACAATGTTGTAACTTTTCAGGTGCTTCATCAGATCCACAAGGACCAGACCAAATAGGAAATTCCTCAGAGTCTCCATTGCCTTCTGGAACACAATGAAATACTTCCATGTGGTGCAACAGATGTTCATTGCCTTTGGTCAGTATGGGTTCATACTGCAACGCATGGTGCTTCTGTTTAAAAACATTGGGTAGTTTATGGACAGAGCACCAATAGGTTGTGTCATCAGAAGGCAAATCAATGGCATGCTTGATCTCTAGACCTCTGGCATCTTGGGGAAAGTCTTCATCAACCAAAACTTTCAAAAGTCTAGTTCTGCTGAACCCAAAAGTTCCAATGCCTTTGTCTGCAATATTTAGATTGTTGACATCATAGAGAGGTCCTTGCCCATGTGCCCAGATCACATGAGTTGTTCCATCTTCTAGAAGGTAATCAAATGGATCATCACATGTATCAAACTTCCTTGTGAAAGCAAAGACAATTCCTTTGGATGTAAATTCCGCATTGAAGTCCAGACAATCTTGATGTTGATCAACTTGAATCAATGTTTCATTCTCTGAGGTATGACCATCCTAAATTAATTAACATTGGATTTGTCTCAAGACTTTTAAAAAAGCTATAGAAAATTACATCAAGCATGGCGTTGCCTTTCCAGTCAGTCCAAAAAACGCACAAATCAGCTCCTGTAGCTTGGCCATAATCCGAAAATCCGATAGCAATCCAGTCTAGATTAAGAAGAATTTATTAAAAGCTAACTGATGATGATAAGAAAAGTTTCTAGCTTACCTCTTCCATGATGACGAAACAAAGAGACTTGAACATAAATCTCCTCTTTTTGATAATCAACTTGCCACTGAAATAGAAGATCCTGGCTCAATTTCAAATCATAAATTGGAGCCTCAATTTGTGGAAGTAGCATCAAGGATTGGGCACAATTAACCAACGTCAAAAGAGTTATGGAGGCTGCCAATGCCAAGATCATGTCTTTCATTCTTGACAGCCTCTGACTAACTGCTCACTTCTTTTTTAATAATGTCTTGAAGGTGATGTAGGGTTGAGAGGACAATCAAGTGGTCAATGGAATTTGGGTCTTTTGTGCTAAGGAATGCAGAAAACTCCATATTTCTAAAAGAGCTATCATGCATCCTCAATCCTCAACATCAAATACATAGAAGTAGACTTGACTCACTTGAGACCCAATTCAAAGGCACTGCTAAAAAAACCGCAATAATTTCATGCTGCAGCACAAAACCTTACAGATTGAAAGTCGACATTTTGTGTCTCTATCGATCTGCAGATGTGTATTTGCCTTGAAAATAATATAACCTATCTTTATTTGATATGTAAAGATGCAAATACTATATACAATTATGCAACATATACAATCATTTCTCATATTAGAGACATAATTGGAGAGGCTTGCCTCTCATTTAGGAGATGTATGTAATATGTATATGCTGCGTTTGCATAATATTATGACCCGGCTATAGGCTCAAAAAAATAGCTAAAAGCCAGAAAATAAGGTAACAGAAGTTGTTGTGTAAGCATTGGTACTACGTAGTACTTCAACAGTCTCCTATTACTATCAGAATAAGTTTATGGCTTATGCATTTGATGAGGGGGTCTTGTTGATTAGTTTCTACTTTTCCCCTTGTTGTTTTTCTGTTTCTGCCAATACATGAGCTCCTCCGCGAGAGAACAGCAGTCCACACTCAATGCATATTGCTTTTTCCATTATTGCAAAACCATTGGCTCTCATGTCTTTATTGCTCCTAGTGTGAAAACCTCATAAAATTGTACTATGTACTAAGTAGGGTATTTATTTTAAAGGGAAATAGTGTCTAGACCCCAGCAACCTATTGTACTTTGGAATCTTGAGAGTCCTTTTCAATTTGTTAATAAAACCTCCCTGAAGGCCAAGCAACGGCCATGACACTTATGTACGTAGAAAATGCAGTCATACAAGAGAAAAAATAGATACAAAAATATGTAGGTTTCGTAATACAGAAAGTAAATAATTCTAGTTAAATAACTGTCAGTTGCAAGTGTTTTGTTAGAAGCCTTTTTCTCCTGTGCATCATTCAGTTTCAGTATCATTGGCCTTCAGTTCCAGAAAAAAACCGAGCTACTCACAAATCCCAACCTTTTATTCAATAAGAAATCGTTTGTCTTATCTATTGAAAAGCTTTACAATCTTTCAGTGTTTCTTCAGTGCATTGATCCATTTTTCCATGCACCATGAATCTACTGGCAGAATTCTTCATCATGGCAGAATCTCTACCCTCTTTGCTCTCCATTTTCAATTCTCGGTACATTTCACACTTTCGATTTCCAGGGTTAAACAAAAACTCATTACATCCTGATTCTTGTTCACATTTAGCCAAGCATTCCATAGGACTATCAACTTTTTTAGTGCGTCCTACTTTGGTGTTCTTTTTTGCTTCACCCCAAAAGTCAACTTGATTTTGAAAACATTTGCACCCATGAGCCATGAAAAATCCCTCAGTTTTGACCAGATTTGCATTGTTATTAATAGACATTTTATGATAGGCCTTCAAAAATTCCTCATGCCATACTTCCAATTTGCCATTTTCAGCAAACATTTCTACAGTTTTCCATATGGGTTTACCATTTTTTTCATCTTTGATCTTTTTTTGCTTCTTACACATGGATCTGGCCACTCCATCCACTCCACTCAATTTCTTCAATGTTTTGAAATCTTCAGGTCTAACAACATTTCCTACTTGTCCAATTTTTGACAATTCTTCCTGATCTTCCTCTCGGTTTGGATCTAACCTTTGAAATGGTTCAAAGTCATCAAAGATACCACACCCATAAGGTAAACCTGTTGTACTATCAAACTTGAAATCTAAATAGTAACCCACTTCTGAGCTGGTCAACCTTGCTCTGCCATTGGTCGATCTTTCACATCCTTCAGGATTCTCACCATTGGCTTTAGCTTTACAACATGTTTCCCAGTCTTCTTTATGCCAAAATTCTTCCTTATCTTTTAGTTGAAAGTCTTCATCATCAGGAATACCATCATCATTGAGTTTAGCATCACATGTTGGTCCTCTGATGTATTCAACCCTCCAGGATAGGAATCCAGGGTTTCCTTCTCCAGCATAGGGTACTTGTCCTGGCCAAAGTGCTCTAAAGACATGAGCAGACACTTGAAATTCAGCCTTGGCAGGTTTGTCGTTCATGGTTCCAGTGCAATAAGATTTGATTTTTGATGGTTTCAACGACATCATTTGGTAGTACTCATTGTTGAACAATTCCATTCGTTCTTCTCTATCTCTAACCCAAGCATAATCATTGTGAGCAGTCATGGGATTGAATTTACCTACTGTGTGGACTCCCATCAGAGCTAAACTTTCTCTGGGACCTAGTCCAAAATTAGATTTGAAGTAGGCAACAGTATCTTGGCCATTTCCATGCTGATTTGGATGAACTTCTTCTTGGGATGCCAGGTACCCTTGCTTTGGATTATTAGCATCTTTAGGAACACAATCAGACCGTCCAGTCTCAAACATACTTTCAAATTGAGCTTGATTAAATGGCGAATAACATTGATTTTGCTCACAAGTGTACCCATGTTCATCCATTAGACATAATTTTTTAGTTCTTTGTTGGACTTCATCTAAGGCTACCAACCCTGCAAAAGCCCAAAGATCTGCCCTAGAAATTCCCAATTTTTGTGGAGATGCTTCTAATTTGGGTTCATTGGGAAATTCTTTCAAATCTTTGAAATCTTTTGAGCTTGGAAAATCAGGATCAGTGTACAACTTTTCCAGGACGGCCACAGAAAATTGTAGTCCATCATTGCCATCCAAATTCTCATCTAGGTTCAAGCAGCCATCACAACCTCCTGATCCATCTTCATACAAAAAGCAATCATGAAAGGCTAATCTTAGCATTTTCCGTTCATTAAATGCAATATCGTGTGACCTTCTTTGGGGTCCCCACCAATCTTTGCATTTGGACTCTTTTGGGTCTTTGCAATCTCTGATGGTAGTGTTGCCATTTGGATCATACAAAAAGTCTTGATACAATTTTTTGGATGGTTCATATTCCCAGTCTATGTACAAAAACAAAGTCACAAAAAGTGTTTAAAAAGAAATCTTAAAAGAACTTGTCTGATTTACCTTCAATAGTTCCATCATTGTTAGGATCAAAAAGCTGA
>LT727961.1:0-83829 GCA_900157175.1 Oithona nana
TAAAAATTGCTTTACTCTTTGATTTCACAATGTTTTAAATTACTGAAAATATCTCATTTCATTTTTATCGCTTAAAAATCATTTTTGCACAATCTCTAATTTTTCAAATATTTGAATTTTCGCGCCAAATAATAGCTGAAATGTTACCAATTGATATTGGAAAATGAGACTTTTTGGGCGATTTTCAAACACTGTGCTAGAGTCTAGACGCATTTTTCACAAAAAAATATACTTAGTATGTGAAAATTGTTTTGGACCTTGAAACATAAATCTAAAAAGGATTTTTTCCCTTCCGCTAAAAATATCTTGTAACTAATTAGCAACTATTTTTTTTTCTTGTGAATTCCTAAAATTGTAGGCCAATTTGGATGGTGTTGTTTGTCTTTTAAAAAGCGCGACGTCTTCTGTGAAGAATTGGTTTGACCTCCTGTTGAGATGATTCGTGATTTTGGTACTGTTGTTGAAGCTGAAGACTGAAGAGCTCTGAGTAGAAGAATTCGTCATCGATCAGATTTCTCATCCTTCGTTTTCCAACAACACTAGCAGCAGCAATTCATTGAAAAATGGTTGTTTTGACCGAGGAGAATTGAGAAGGCAACAGGTTTTAGGGGGTTTAAACTCAAGTAGTTTGACCTCTCACTGTTCTAAAAGATTTTGTGACAAAAATCTTCAAGTGTCAAGTTCAAAATCAGTCAAGTGCAACATTTTGAAAAAGCCAAGTTTTGGGTTGAAAAGCGAGTCGAATTTTCAAATGGATCACATACAACATCAGCAGAGCTTGGAAGAAACAGAGATAAATGCCCGTTTGTTACTTTAGCCTCAAGGGTTAAGTGAAGTTTTGCAGAAGGCAGAAGAAGTGAGTGAAGTCAAGTGCTAGTTGCCTGTCCAATTGTCGACCACCATCAAAGCAGGAATGACTTGATGGAAAACAACATATTTTCAAGAAGTGATTGCAACCACATAAAAATGGGAGTTTAAAGGCTTGGTTGTTATTGTGGTGGTAATGGCATTTTGGTGATGGCTTCTTGCATTGATGAGTATTCTATAGATCTTTATCTACATTTTTGAATCATGTCAAAATCCATCCTTTAGAATTAACCAAGCATCATCATCATCCTCAAAATGGACAAAAATGCAAATGGCCCCCTGTCAAACTACACCTGTGTTTGATGACACATCGACAATTGCCACTTTTCTTGACAGTTGAAAACAAAGGCAGCAGCAGATTCTTGGGCTTCAATAACACTACTCGTTACCTTATTGAATTAATTGATACCTTCTTTCAGTTCAAAACTTGTCATGTCATAACTGTTTTCTTCTTGGAATTTTACCTTTTACCTTACGTTATAGCAGAACAGATTATCGTAATTCTTACAGACAGACAGACACCCCAATAATATTGACAACTCCTTGTGACTTCAAACAACGTTGTACCAGTCGACAAAATGAACTACAACAAGCAATACCACAATTGGATACTTTTATTTTTCTTTATCTTTAAGTATGTAAAAGCTGGATATTTTTGGCACTCTGATTTTTCTAAAATGGATGAAGTGCAAGTTTGCCAAATACACTTCATGCCGAATACAATTGAAGACGATATTCAGTATGATTTCTTAGTAACAAATAATAATGATGGTGAATACTTCACTTCATTTTCTAATGCATCTGAAAAGTGCAAAAATACTTTGGTTGTCCAACCACTAGAAGAACTTGTAAGTGATTTGCAGAGTGTGACCAAATGTGAAGAACAAATGCACTTTGTCAAGGATCCATTCTCAACTTTCTTATTTACAACTAAAACACATTTACAACTACTACCAAAAAATTTGTATGAAAAATGGCCATGCCTGTATCCATTACAACCCTATTTTTTTGTACTGGTAGATTACAATGATTCAAAATCTACACTGTTTGAAATTCAAATATATTCGAAATTAATTCAACCAGTCTGGCAATTTCTAGGTTCTGAAGTAATACATTTTACAGATATCTATGAAAGAAGAAAGTATTTTAATGGTACCAAATTACGAATACATTTTGATAATTACAACCCAGATGGATACATTGAAGATGAGAGATTTGTGGGCTACAATGGTGACTTATTTGGTATTCTACAACAAACTATGAATTTCACTTTGGTTCTCAACCCCATTCGAATGTATGGGGTACAATTACCAAATGGTAGCTTTTCTGGTACCATTAGAGAGCTATATCAAAGTGAAACGGACATTGCTATTGCTTCATACACTCAATTGCCTTCAAGGCTTGAAGTTGTAGATCCATTATTCACTACCAGAATGGTGAAAAATGTTTTATTTTATTGGAAAAACCAAAATGTCAGTACTACGCTTTACATAGCAGTATTTTCCCAATACTTTTGGTGTTTAGTGGGACTCACAACTTTGGTATCCACATTATATTTCTGCCTCTTAATCAAGATTTTAAAAACTAAGAATTTTGGTACCATTTTGATACCACTCAAATCCTTAGGTCTCCTTGATTTCGACCTTGACTTCAATTCTTCAAGTTTAAAAGTATTCACATTTAGTGTTGTATTCACCAGTTCCTTACTGTATTGGTGTTATTCGGGTTCCTTAATCAGCTATTTAACTAATGATAATGATAGCCCACCTTTTAACCGATTTGAAGACTTGCTGGAAATGCCTGAATTCAAATTACTGATGATGGAAGGAGCCGCACCCACTCAAACTCTACTATCTGCAGCCCAAAGAAATTCTGAAATGAACAAAGTTTTAGAACAAAATGTTCTATACATGTCAAGTTATAATTATCTAGAAGCTTTTACTAAAACTTATAGTCCAGGTAATTAGCTAGAGTCAATGAAGTTATGTGTATTTTTGACACACAAAATATGTCTTTTTTTGCAGTCAAAAAGTGCAAAAAAAATGTAACCTAAAAATTCACAATTTTAGGTACGACACTTAGCATTTTTGTCCCGAAAATACACACTTTCTAGCCCGAAAAATTCTAAAAGCAGGCAAATATGTAAAAAAAAAATATTTGCATATTTATCTTGTCTTTACAGGTCATGTGGGTATTTTTGATTACTACAACTTGGTCAAAGAGTTGGTAACAAAACATCATTATGACGAGTCCATTTTGTGTCAAATCTCTTCGGTCCAATTAGCAGATGGTCCGGCGCAAATTCCACAAGGTTGGCTTCTACCCAAAAATTCCCTGTTGAAGAAAGTATTTGACAAACACTTGATCGAAATAAGTGCTGCCGGAATTGATCATCACCTCTTCAACAAGTATTTTGGACACTTGACATCTCCAGATTTTTGTTCCTCTCAACTTGTTTACGTGGATTATAGCATGGTTGGAATTCTATTTTATATCTTATCTGGAGGAGCTATTTTGGCCTTGATTTGTCTACTTTTTGAATGGATTTGGAAGCGAGCAAAACGAGCAATGCAATATCACTAATTCATGTCTCATTTTCACGTCAAAAAATCATACTGCTGAATAATTACATAATGTACCTCGTTAATTAGGATATGGACGTAAAATAGGTAATATGCGGTAATCTGTATTAGAATATTACGGAACTCGCAACGTTGTAAAATGAGACTTTTTTTACTGTGTCTTAGAGAGGTCTTAGTTATAAAAGGCGTGTATTCTTTAGGTGTCTGAATGAAATGTTAACCGTTGAAAAATAGACGTCTAAACTGTAAAGCGAACAAAGAAAGATATCAGAAGTCCATTTAGCTCATGCAAAGTCGATCAGTGACAAGAGAACAAGACGTTACTCTACAGTACAATTAAGATCTCCAAAAATGCATATGTGGTGAAATAAAGTAAGTGTAAAAGGTGGGCGGTTTGTACATACAAACTATGTTGGTAGTTTAGTTTTGTATTACAGTTATGTCCAGATAAGCAGTAATTTTGCAAAAGGCTTGTTGTTGATCATCATCAAGCATCAAAAGAAAATGATGGATTTTTGCCAGTGAGGTCCTCTCCTCTTGCAAATCAGTCCACCTACTCCAATAATGCTGCCTGGCAAATTGATGGATGTGGGTAGATGATAGGTTTGTCCCCATTATAAAGGCAAGACAGCTTATCCGCAGAACAGCAGAGTAGTACTGCAATTTGCCAAGGGAAATAACAAAATGCAGACACTCCGGCTTAACTGCTGCAGTGAAGAAATCGACCTGATGAAGACGATCAAATTCTTGATTTTCCTACGTTACCACATAAACATACAAGCATTGTACACATATTTGAAAATTCCCTCTAAAGTCCATTTTATTTGAATTTGAATATTCACGCCAAAAATTCGAAAATAAATGTGAAGATAAACCTTCTTTGTAGAATTTTCAAACAAACATTTCCAATATTGTATATGTATACTTATTAGGTACCTTGGAGTGCAAACAGTCGACCAAATTCTTTCGCAATAAACATTTATTTATTGACTTGCAGAAGAATCTTCATGATGATATTTTGAAACAAAACGGTAGTGGATTGAGAGGCGAGAAGCTCTCTAATTTCCACCTTTACTGATTTGAACTCGGATAATAAGGGTCATAGCCAAGAAGAACGTAGCACAGAAATGACATTAGATAACGTTAGATTTATTGCTTAACTGGATTTCCACTACCACAAGCTCAAAAGCTAATCAAGAAAAGCAGCTGTAGTTATATATTGAGTATTGGCGCGGCGAAACCGTCGAAGATTGGCTGAACATTTGAAAGATTAGTCGGGATAATGGGTCCATAAACAAGATACAATCAATTTTCTTGCTGATAACAAAGTTCTTGCCTTGAGAACCTCTTTATTAACGAAGTTCTCTTCTACTCGTGCAAAACCCTCATGAGCATGACCATGAGTCTTTTAAAATATAGATAGAAAAAGAGTCTGTCTTCTCATGATCATGGTCATTGGTCAGCCCTCAAAAATTCATTATAATGAAGAACCTTTTCTTCGCGTTGTCTTCTTCTCGAGAAATCTAGCAGAGGAGACAATAACATTACTCTTGATGCACTTCATGATCATGACAATAGTCCCGTTTTCACCAAAATTTGAACGAAGCTAGGCCTCCTCAAGTCTTCAATGTCACACCTTTTTCTGAGCTTCTGATTTCACAATTGAGTTTCCTCATCTTTCAGTTTTCTTCACGCCCGCCACTACCATCTTGATGATGCTATAGTAGTGAATTTTCAGGTGTGAAAAATCATCAGTAGCATTCCTAATGAAGTTTAGAAGTGCTTGAGCAATTACTGAAATGTCACTGAAGGAAATTCGAAATCCCTAGTATACCGTCGTCGTGTCAATTTCTGATGCTGAATTTTTGGACCTTGGTATGCCCATCAACAACTGTAAAGTACGAACACATGTTTTTACATGCTGCATCATCACTTTCATCACTTCAACTTGAAAAATGTGGAAAATGTTCAATTTGAATTTAGCCTCGATCCAAATCCTGATGATTAATGAAGAGTGAATGAATCCCCATATTCAATCAGCTTAGCATACTCTAGGTCGGTATGTAGACTGAAGAGAGAACATTTACAGTTAGGTCAACACACTACTTGAGCAGAATTTTTTGCTCTTTAGATTATTCGTGTAGAAGAAGAAGAGTTTCTGCTTCTGGCTCTAGCTCTGCTGCTTCAAGTTGCATGAGAGAAACTCTAAAGTTTATCAACTTTCTTTGTCTTTCAAAGAAAACCTGTTTCTGTTTGGTCATTAATGACAAATTGAGATGTCATCTGTACATTTTCAGAGCTCAGACCAAGGTGTCAAAAGACAAGAAAGGAGAAAAACTAGAAAAACAGATTTACTGATATCAAATATGCAAGCAGAAAAAACATTTTGCCATGAAAAATCAAATGAGACATTTTCTAGTGATATTCAAACACTGTGGCTTACTTTTAAATGCTTCGTTCCTCGAATTCTGTTAGCGGATTTTTAGACCACTTTTTTGTGAAGCTCAAAAAACTATCATCCAAATGGAATTTCTTAAATGGAACCAATCTGTTATTGTTTTTATGACCCTAGAAGATTTGTCGTAGCTTAGAAAGTGTTCTTCATTCTCATTACTCAGCAGGATTGAATTACAAATCCTCGTAGAGTCTGGTATGGTGTAGGTAAAAAAAGTAGTTGCCAAATGGAGTTCTGAAGACAAGGCTACTCGTGGAGGAGACATGCATAAATTCAGTCTAGTCAACAAGTTGATTTCAATGCTTTTCGCACACTTCAATGCCTTCCTCCTCACACTGTTTCAAAATTAAATACTTTGTCCAAAAATCAATAAACAACTACCATTTTTGAGTGCAATTATGAGTCAAAATCTGGATTTAGGAACGAAAAACCATTAAAAATCTCTTATTAGGGTGACTTACTTTCTAAAGATTAGGATGGGTTGAATTTTACAGATGACTAAAATTCAAAGTATATTTTGTCAAAATCTACTTTTTGAACAAAATTGAACATTTTTAACATAGGGTGTTGTACTAGCTTGGGAAGGAAACTGATGTTGGTTATTCTGTTTTCTATTTCAGGTCAGAAAGACAAACGGTAATGAGTCACGCGATGTTTTCAACTTCAATTAAAAAAGTGTGAACTGTGAAAACACTGAGGCTTCCGCTGTCAAAGACTTTTTTTAATCTTTAAGGTACATAGGTAATCTAAAGGGTGCAAGGACGTAAGGCTAGCAGCGTTTTAGTGTTGTGCATTGATAGGACCAATTTTCTTATCCTTATCTTTCGGAAAGTAAGATAAAATTGCGCGCATCAACTTTGCAGTTCTTCAGACGATGACTCTGGCTCAAAGCTGGAGCAAAGACAAGTTCAAGTCAGGAAGAACAAGGTCAGGAGCAGCCAGGGAAATGAAGTTACACGAAGGGTCAATTTTTCAGTTGGGCACATTACCCATCTTTGTTAAGACCGGTTGTCTTTGAACTTTTAAAAGGAACTTCCTTTAGAGCAGAGCATCTGATTAAAATCTCCAAGAGGTATTCCTAAGTTTTATTTCAAGTCGACATTGTAACAAGTTGACCAACTTTAGGGTATCCAAATTCATAGAATTTGTAGTCACTGTACTGATATCCGGTAGGGTAAGGCAAAAGTGTTCGTTTATAGTAGGATTTCCACTCGATAGGCAAACTCCAATACCGTTGATGTTGATCAAAAAAGCCAAAAACTAAATGAACATGTGGGGTATATGTGGTACCAGAATTACCAACTTGACCAACATACGATGAGCCTTCCAAAAAATCACCCACATTCAATTTCAATGGAACAGTATTCTGAAAAATATTCCTTAAAAACGCCATCTACCTTCTTTTATAATAAGAACTGGTAATTCTCACGTGTTTCTGATGAAGCATTCGCAGTAAAAAGGGTCCACCAGGAGTGACTTCAACTCCATTGTTGACTTTTTCTTCCAAATCTGCTTGGCTCCCATTCTCTAATTCCTCAAATTCAATGGCTGCAATCAAATCTGGCCTCTGATCCATCTCAGTTCTTATGATTTGATGGATGACTCCATCCAATGGCAAATGAAGTCTGAGGCCATAGACGGCAAAATCAGTCAAGGCTTGGCCAAGATTCTGGTAGGTCATCATGTTGCTATTAAGGGCGGCTAAATCCCAAGCATAATTGCTCCGTCCATCTTCCCAAGTGTGATAACCTGTCCAGTCAGTGAGGATGTACATGTCCTGCTCCTAAAATTGCCTTCAATACATCATCACGTTTTGGGGCTGCTGCAACTAGCGTTCACAGTGTTTGAAAATCCCTCAAAATTTCTCATATTACAACTTTGTTATTAGTGAAGTGCTTTTGTTTTTGAATGTTCCCGCCAAAAATATACATTAGAATCTATAAGTGCAATTTCAGCAATTTTTGGCACCAAAGTTTTTAAGTGAAACATTTTTGAATAATTTGAAACACTGTGGGCTGTTCTAGGAATTCATGCAAATGTTATACTTTTTTTCCTTTCCTGAATTCTGTAGACATGGAATTTTATGGGTTGATTCGGGGAAAATCTAGGTTACTTATACTTATGGAGCAAAAACTCGATAATCATATGGCATCAGTTTTGGAGAAAAAAAGGACACATGTGAATTATGAAGTATGTAAGTACCTGCATAGGTTGATGGTGAATGGTTACATCGTGATCTCTCAAGTAGTGTCTATATGTGGTGGCATTTGGCGGGGGTTCGTCGATTTGAATAGACACTATTTCATCGGTATTGACACTCCATACTGCATTCCCACCTATAATTCAAGTCTTACAAAGAAAGGGTCATTTAGCAGTTTTGAAAAAAAAGTTGTACTTGACGGATTGGTATGAAATGAGTTCAAGTCCAGTAATGGGTGATCACATTTGAAAAGGGCTAAAGAATCCCGATGCTTTGGATGCCACATGAATGGTCTCTCATTGTAGACACCGATGACCTGCCCATTGACCTTTGATCCGTCTGACAAGTCGAGAGACACGAATTGAAATAACAGACCCTAATGGAGATGTAATAGTATCACAGAAAACAAAAAAACTTTTAAGTCTTACTTGGTCCAAGTGCTTTATTCCTTGGGTAGTTAATGCCCCAAGCGTTAGAACTGTTAAAATAGATGATTAATGAAGCGTTAATGAACTTAAGTAAAGGACTTACCTAAAAAGCCTATTTTGCTACGCATTATTTTTCAAGTCTTGTTGACTTGGAATTGGGGTAACAAATGTGACTTGACAAAGAATGTGGTGTCAACAAAGGTTTAATCAGGAAACTACGCAAATAAACACACAAATCCCCTAATTTATATCACGAAACACACATGGAGCTTATTAGACTAGCACCAAATCCCTGTTGTCAAAAAGCTCTCAATATAATGGAGTAACAGTAATCAGCCCATCAAACAGTAGCTTAACTGACTTCTTATCGGTGGTTAGATGATGTTTATAGTCATGTCTCGGAGAAGTCGTCATCCTCAGCAAATCTCGGCCTTCACCTTGTCAAGTTTTTGAGGTTGCTTTGGAGCTAGCAGATTTTCTATTGGTGTGAAGTTTAGGCCAACCTAACTCCAGATTGATCAAATTTCCGTCATGCCGGAACACACGTTCCGACTGCGGCAGATCCTCCTCCTGACTCAGATGAGTCAACAGCACTGGTCTGATACTTTACACACTTCATTTCAACTTTAGATTCACAGTGTTTGAAAATGACTATGGTAATAAAGTATTTTTGGGAGCTTTTGTGGATTTTCATACACTGTGCATTGTATGTCGAGATGATGATGCTACATGCTACGCGATATGTATGTATATGAATTGTATGAAACTAAGCAAGTTTCCGGTACATTCGATCTACCTTTGTTATTCTGTAATTGTAATGGGACTGGTGTCAACTTTCAGGTTTAGCTTGGTAGCCCCCCTAGGAAGAGTAAAATTGACACCTATTTTTTAACTCATGGTCAAATGATTACAAAGTATGACCAGCGAGATGCTGTAGACGACTACAGCAGCGCGACATGAGTATACTGAGTGGTGTGCATGCGTAGACATAGTAACTTTATTTGCCTTGACCTTTTCACTACATTTTACATCTTTCAATCATGTTTTTCAGCTTTAGAATAGTGATTACAAATTGGACAAAGCAGACTCAAATCATGGATCCTAGGTGTGAATCGTAAATCGAGATTTAAACTTTTATGATTACCGCGAAGAAGCGGGTCATAATCCTTCTCCATGGCCCTTTAAATGTAATTAAGAGAAATCTCCAAGCTCCAACATCATCAGCATGCAATTAAATGTACATGCTGAACCCCAAATGACTACTCGGAAATTCTTCCCTTTCCTTTACAGCAGCAGCAGACCAGCTCAACATTTTTTTTGTGCTACTCCCAGATGATGCATAGAGTTGGCATCAAGCCTGGATTTTAATATGGTCAGTTATCAAATTGAGTACATTTTGCAATTTGCAGCATTATTTCCTCTCAACTGGCGTTTTTTGAGGTTTACTTTTTACATCCCGATGCCCTTTTTTGTCATTCTAGGAATGAAATCTGAAACTTTCTTTAATGCTGGGAGAAAATCTGTGAAAATCTAGCTCGATGATCCCCATATGATTTTCATCAAAGGTCAAATGTAAGTCAATCTCTTTTTATGACCATTTTTGTAGCTATTGCAAAACGGCCTCTATGCGGTCCCAATTGCTTCAATTACGATTGAAAAGATTTGATTTGACATGATTGCGGCGGAGACACCAAAACCTAAATGTTATTTCCTATTTTTGAGATGAGATGCTTCCTGATTCGATCCCTTTGCTCGACAGAGTTTGAAAATGACCCATCCATTGTTTATAGATCTTGTCATGAAAAATGATCTTGAATTAATTCATAAGGTATTGAAGCGAGGAAATCAAACCGATTGTATTCTTTCAGCATTCGATTCCACGGAACCTTAGGGCGGGTTTTAGTATCACTTCAAGACTCAAGTGAAGGTCAATTTCTTTTAAAAGTGTTTCGTTCCTCTCTACATTATTCTACTACATACCGTAGCAATTGTTCGTTTATACAGATGTGTCTGAAATGAGTGCAAAAGTGGCGGCGGCGAAGCATCATTTTCTAACGTTTTCTAAAAAGGGTGGCGCAGTCGTAACTTTACACAGTGGTCAAAAACTAATCAAAAAGTCTCATTTGTCAACTAAGTACGTACATTTTCAAACTTCTAATATTTGAAATTTCACGCCAAAAATCAACATTAGAATGTATTTGTAGGCCTTTTAAATAATTTTGTTGCTAGACCACTGTGTAAATGTGGAGGGGACTACAAGTTACCCTCAATTCCAGTCCAAAAATGTAAAAATATAGAACACATCCCATGTAATGGGAAAACGCCCTGGAAATAAAAGTAACACTACTATGTTTGGTGGAGTGCTAGTTAAAAGTAGACTGGAGATAATTGCCGCTCGTCGAGATTACCATCAACAAACTTACATGCAAAAACTGCCCCAAATAACCGGGAAGTGATCAGTGATGTTTAGGCTGTTTTTCTCCAAATACAAAGCCAGCAAGTGATGGTAATCACACTCCTCTGTTTGGATTTGAACTTCACAAGTGATTTTTCTTATAAACGCAGGGATTAGCAGCAGCACATGTGCAACAATCAACGACCATAAATATTAATCAAATGACGTTGTTGACCCTGAAACTTTGCATATTCATATACACACTCTACTCAGGTTATCATCTCCTCTGTTGGTCACCAAAGTCACAAATGATATCTCTCAAGGCAGATCTGCCTAGTAGGCAGGCTTGCAGGAAAAGACATCTTTCAATGCCTAGGTCGGCTCTGTGCATAATATCAGTGGATAAGTGTGGGTGGGTCAAAACACATTTATTTTCGCAAAACAAGACAGAAAGTTTCAAAATCATGCAGCTCAACATTCACAAGACCAATTTTCAAAGCAAAGACAACACTAACTTTTTTTAAAGAATTTGAAAAACAGCATATGATGAATTTGAATTTTTTAAACCGGTACGAAAAAAGGTCTCGCGGTGGTATCAAAGAGATTACAAATTGGCTACAACACCAAAATTCATGTGTCCTTGATATCATTAAAGACGGATGCAAATCAGCAACATTTTTGTTGATTTTTATTGAGGAAATTGACTGGAGGCATCCTCTGTCATACCCTGGGGAATGATCACCAACTGCATAAATAATCCCAACACCACCTTCCAGCAACCTCCTCAAACTACCAAAACCATCCTTCGAACTTCGTAAATCTCTCATTGTGAAATGCTCTTTAACTTCAATTTATGATTAAGATTACTTCACGAAACATATTTGAAGTTCATAAAAATCTTGAATTATGACCCTTTTTATGAATATAGAAAGTTGATTTCACCTCAACTTCATTGATGGGGATGGTAGTAGTGCTATAATTGAATCGTTTGAGTACATGGTGATTTATGAGAATTGAGAAGATAGATCAGTGTTCAGAAGCACCTTTGGAACCTCAAAAAAACTTCACTTTCTACTCAGCAGCTCAACCTTTGATCTTGAAATAGAAATTCTCCATCCCTGACCTCAGCAGTCGACATTTCCCGAGGTTCTTGAAAAATGACCAAGAACAAAGTGAAAAGCTAACATAGCAGGGGTGTGTGAACTTTGGGCAGTAAAAGCGAAGCTGCAGACTTTGAATTTCGCGAAAATTAGGATTCCTGAAAAATGGCGAGACATGCGAGGATCAAACCAGAAAAAATTGAAAAATAGGGAATGGAAAAAAAGTTGGCTCTAGGCAATTTCCACGTGCAGACTTTCGAGCTTTAGATCATCAATTAGAAAAAGAAAACTTGCAACAACCACCTTTAATTTCCTTCTAGATTCTTATAATCCGACATTTTTCATCACTACCGGGGGCTACCGGTGTTCATTAAAACCATAATTCGTTAGGAACGAATCTGCAGTTTGAGCCATTTTTTGCGTGAAAATTCAAATGCGACTTTTTTGGTGACTTTAAAACCACAATTCTTTAGGAACGAATCTGCAGTTTGAGCCTTTTTTGCGTGAAAATTCAAATGCGACTTTTTTGGTGACTTTTCGAACAAATTGATTACTTATCAGATATGTACTTAACCGCCAAATCAATCACGAAACCTCTTGCGCCGCGCAATTTTGACCACTCTCAATTTTTGCATATTGGAAACTGAGATATTTTTTGATAATCTAAAAAAAATAATCAACATGATTTTTTACTCAACGCCATCTTACCACTTTTGCTATGTATTTTAGGAAGATCTATGGTGATGATTTTATTCGCAGCAGAAGTGCATTGCAATGACTGTTTCACTATTTCTGCAAAAGTAGACAATGCTAATCAAGAGATGAGATCCGCTGATATTCCGACCATTTGTGACAGGTAACCGCTAGTAGCAGTGCTACCAATCTTTGATGTGGATTTTGCAGTAGTTGTAGAATTTTCATGTCTTCTCTATCTCTCCAGCAAGTCTTGCTTCAAGAGGAAATGTCTTGTGAAAACCACAGGAGCCACAAAGGAGCTCTGGAGAAGAAGCAAGAAAGACTATGAAGGGTTATGAACTTAGATAATATTCCAGACTACTCGTTTCCTAAAAGGCAATGTCGGCCATTTTGTTGGTTGGTGTCTGGTTGTAAAGCACCTGTGGGTGGTACAACTTTGGTAAGTTGAGAACGATGGACACCACCAAGATAGACCACAGGTCAATACATACACAACTTAGCATTAATTAGACTCCTTCTCCCTTTTTCAGGCGTTCGTGTTACCACAAACATCCTGTTTTTGTCGCTAGATGGACAAAAAGACTGACTGACACTTATGCGGCATCTAGCAGCTTAGTAGCGCGTTCCAGTCTACATCTTTCAAGTGTTTAACTGGGCAGAACAACAATTTTCTGATAAACTGATGCGTTGATAAGTGTCAAATAAAAACTAGGCATGCCTCTGTATTGGCAAGGCAAGATTAGTAAGGCAGTGTTGACAAGGCTGGGTCGGATTGGCCAGGTTGCTACTGTGGAATCATTCGGTTTTGTTGTTCTAAGTTTATATTGCTAGTTTTATTATTATCTAGGTAGACGGTTAGACAATTTCGTCATTTTCGTTGGGGTTTGAAAAATTCGTTGGTAGTGCATTTTTTTCATTGTGGTTTTGTCACGCCAACCATGATAGGTAAGACCATATAATGCATGCAGTTCATATCATCCAACAACCATCATTCTGCAGTGATATAAGATTTTCCTCTTGGTTTTCCATAGGCAAATTCATCAAGTCAGACTAAAAGCCAAAGTCGTTAAAAGTCAAGAAAATTGCTTGGAACATGTGTTGGGCGACTTGATTTTAATGGGAAATTGTCCCTAGGCTAGTAAATAGGCAACAGAGTCGTAGTCGACGAAAATCGTGGGAACACTTTTGAAAATAGATTTGTAGGTAGGAGACTCAAAATGACATCGGTTTTTATACCGGATGGAAAACAACAATTAGTGTACATATAACAAGAAAATGATGATGATGATGACAACAAAGCAACAAAAAATTTCTTCTTAGTAATTTGGACCTTTTAGAGGCCAAGTGAAGCAGGTGAAATGATGAATACTTTTACGGCCCCATTTAGTTTTAAGGGTTGAACACAACAGCTGTTTTTTCTTCCCAGACTTCCCATCATCAACCAGCTTGGATGTAAACAATCAAGATCGTGATCACACCTACTCAGAAATTCGTGCATTAAAAATGCAAAAAAAATAGTCATCGAACTTGACACGCCTAAAGAGTTTTATCTCTAGAGAATAATGCCTTTACATGTGTCCTTAACTTTACAAAGTCTTGCGTAGCAGCATCCTTGATTTGGAAATAAAATCCGCTAGTTGGGTAGATGGGGTTTATGTAACCAAATGACGATTAACCGATTAATGAACGATTATTTTGCCGAAAATCTCCTCCTACCTCCCAATTCTTTGAGGTTACATGTCCTTAAATGTCCCCCCTTGATAATTTTTCAAAACCAAATTCAAATCAGTCTGCAATAATCACTAGTCAAGGAAGTCTTTTCGTTCCCAATCTCATTACGACTATTGCGATTACTTCAACTCTTTTAGTTCCAATAGGATGAGGCAAGGAGACTGCATTTGCATCACTCAAGGATAGAACAGCTCAAAGGACAATGAGCCGAACAAAGATCGCACATTTTGAAACCTTTATCATTTAGATACTGATGCCTTTTTGCATCGCCTTCCTTCCCAGAGGTATAAGGTGGGTTGAATTTTGAATGAACATATTTGAACAAGAGAAAAATGTAAAATGGTCATTTCCTGCCAAATGATCTTTCAGTGACAGCAGCTGAGTTCTGAGGTGTGACCAACATCTTGAAAGGGGTCAACAATATTGAATGACCGACGAGAATCCTGTTCACCGCAGGTGTCCCTTAATAATAAGCTTAGTGTCTTCTTTTGAAGGGTTTCATTTTGTTATTCTGTTCTACCTTACTTATGCAACAATTTTTTTAAGGCTTCTTCTACAGATAATGTGTGTAGCTTCTTTCATTGTCACCTTCATTTCCGGATGAAATTAGCTCCTTCCAAAACCATTTTCTCAATTGCAAAATGGAAAAATTGACAAATGAGTGTGTGTGTCTGTTGTCTAGCTCAATTACAGCCATGTAAGGCAATTGAATTTGACCTTCATTTTCCACTTGTCCTACTTTAAGGCTAAGGCCCATTTAGAATTGAAATTGTTTGTAATATTGTCAGTTAGCTTCACAAGCATCTGCAAAATCTATATTTTTGATTGGGGCAAAATGTTTTGAATCCAGGTAACCATTGCAAGATGATAAAGTTGCACCACGATCTGGTCTTCTTCTTTGACTAATCATCATCTCCTTCCAAGATCCAAGTTCCAAGCCAGATCCCTTGATGATGCTTCACTCTGATTTCCTTATCAAGATCTACTGAGGAAATTGGATCGGGTTTCATCACCCGCCATGTGTGACACTGTGTGACTCAAAATAAGAGTTGGAACGAATTGGAGATGAATAAGAAGATGCACAACATTTGCTGATGCTAGACTAGAGGGCGGAAGCTTGACACAGTCAATCATCATAAGCAGCTTCTCCCAAAAAGAAGTGATGCTGGTGCCGACAAGTTGAGCAAAACTGATATTTTGGATCACAAGGAAACATGTACTCTTGCCGCAGAGAAGCAATCCGTTTTGTTTTAGTAGTTGCATATGTCACATTATTTAGTAAGATTTTCAACATTTGCTGACACATTCCTAGACTTCAAATTTTTGAAGTTCTCAATAATAATACTACGTGATTTTGAGATGCTTTGCAAGCTGTTGACAAAGAACAAAAGAATATAATAATGAGTTCAATGCTGATGCTATGATTATTTGGATATTTTTGAAGTTGTTGACCCAGTGTGAGCATCAGCCTTTGTGACAACACTCTGTTGAATGTTATTCATCTGTTGAACTTGTTTTTCCCATTTGCACTCCACCCTGGCCCCCCTCTACACAGTACACATTGCCTCAATTTGGACAGTGACAGGAAGAAGAGTTCAAAAATGGATGGCAAAAGGGATGTGGAATTTTTACAGAGCTCTACAACTCAAAATCTGATATGAAAATCTACCCTTATTTGGTAACATGGAAACTCTCTGAAACGCCAAACAAAAAAGCTCTGCTTCCTTCTCTTGCCTTTGTTGCATAGTAGGTGCAAGTATCATCATCTCACACCTGGCTTTTTTGAGGGTAGATTGTATGTATAAAGCAGTTATATGGCAGCTGAAAGTCATCAGTCACAAAAAATGTTGTACAAGTCCATGGCTTATCGATTGCTCTTTGAGTCAAAATAATAAAAGCTGAATCTATCTTGCAGACTGAAACCTAGGTACATTAAAGGCTTTTAGTCTAAGCAGATAAGGAGCCAGCATCACCAGCCCAACAATTATCTAGAGAGCAAATTGTGATGCAATGAAACCAATCATTTAGAGCATTTTAAAGTGAAGCAGACCCCCTTTAATTTTCTGATGACCTTTGTCATGATTCTGGCTGTGCAACAAGAATGCTTCTTTTTTTATAGCTCTTCTAAAGATGATGGGGAAATGAAACTAGCAAATCATGCTAGCCAAGACATCTACACAACAAAAACTTTAATTCCCTTTTTGTTAATGAGTGAGTTGGGAATGAGAATGATGGTATCCCGTTGCATCACTGCTGTGCACCTTCTTGTATAACAAATGGTATTGGGAGATGACTAAGCATTGCTATTTTGTAGGCTCTCTCACCTGGTCATAGGCTATCAAACTATGACATCTTGGATTCTAAGAAAAGAAGAAGATGGTGGAAATAAAATCCAAGTTCTTTTTTGTGCCATAAAAAAGTAGGCAACCTTTATATAGAGATAGTAAGACTCTCTTTTAATGGTTGGCATTTCAAGTCAATCTAGATTTCTAACTATTTGACCTACTATTTGTTGACCTGCTCAAGGCATGTTTTTTGTAAGCCTTTCAAGCAATTGTTTGAATAGAGACTACAATAGGATGAACAATAAAAGTACAATTCTAACTGGCCAAATGGTACATCTTTATCATGATTTTATGACAGGTTTTAGAGCGTCTGTCAATCATATTGCTGGTCACTTACTTCTTTCCAATAACTAGGAATTATACCTGTAGTAAATCAGAGGGAGGATTACAACAAACAACATGATGGGAAAAACTCAATCTGACGCTATAGCTACAGGGTAACCAAAAATACTATTGACTCAGTTTCCATACCTGCCTGTAGAATATTGTTGCTCTTTGTTGGATTATCTGAAGCTTGAATTTAATTCAGTGAGTAGTAAATAATCAATTGGATAGAAGGAAAGGAGGCGGAGTGGATAAAGTGGTGAGTACTGTGGACTCTACTGAAAAGCTGTTTGAATTTTCTCAACTTTGAGTCGAGAGACGCCAGAGCTTAGAGCTGAGTCCTCCTCAGCAGCAGTGCTGTAGTAGTCTCGGACGGACGGACGGCGAGTACAGTGGAACCGGCGTCACTCTCGTGTCTACAGCAGCAGCTATTGCTCAGCTTTAGCCAGAGCGTGGAAGCATGATTCAGTCTTCAGTGTTGGTAGCAACCCCTGCAAAGGTGGACGCAATAGATTGCAATTGAGTGGTGACACAGTGAATAACAGCAAATTCTCATAATCAAAGTGGATTTAACTTGAAAGTGGTTTTCTTCTAAAACAGCCGGTAAGCCTCCTTTTTCTTCACTTGGCTGGTGTACACAGTGAAGCTTTTAGTCAATAAACTCGGACTTATCCAAGGAGTTATAAAACGAAAGTTTAGAGCTGTAAAAATGTTTTATGGGTAAATTTGGAAAATTTTTATGGTTAGTTTTGGCAAGTTTTTAGTTTTTAGGGGACTCTTTTTTTCGGTTTCATGACTAATAGGACAGGTGTGTGCAGCATGAAAAATTCTTACTAAAAAAGATCGTGACTGTTACAAAAAAATTGAACAACAACCGTTCCGAACTGTACTGAATTTAGGGCTATGTCATTTTGCTGCTGGTGTTGTAGTTTAAAAGTTTTGACTTTAATGAGATGCAGTGAGTAAGGGTGAAGAAAAACAAACACATTCTTTGACCAACACAACATGAAGTCTAGGCTGAAAGATTTTTAGAAGCGATACAATCTCTGGTGGTTTTCAATTAGTTCAATAATGAGCCATGAAAACTTGTTCTTGTTGAGCTGAACCCCAAAATGGGTTGAAACCTAGTGGGAAGAGCAGCCAGAGCAACACAGTGCAGCCCCACTACTCAATTGAACTCCCTGACAAGTGGTCGAAATTGATGACATGGCGGCTAGCAACTCGATTGTTATTGCCCTTTGATGGATTTTCTGGCCAACACAGCAAAACAACAAGAAAAATCATCATCAACAGCTTACTCTGGTGAAAATCACTAGAGATTTTTTTTTCTTATTTTCACTCTGAAATCGATTAGTGGCTTGTCCCTAGTCTCTATCGCATGGAAATAAAAAGTGTCTCCTAGCAGCACATGCAAATCACTTTCTTTCTCAAACATGAACCAAATGGACCAAATATATATGATACATTTGCATACAGTAGGATAAATGATCCAATCAGTCGAATTTAGTGATTGGATATTTCAGTCGATCAAATGCATCATAGTGCATTCTTAAATCTTAACAAAGCTTTTTATCTTTTAACATAGAGGAGTTTCAAGCATAGTAGTAGGAGGTGGGCCTAAAATGATTGATAAAAGCTATACAAACTATTACAAAAAGGAAATATCTAAGATGAGGCTTACAAAGAAAAATTGATAAGGAAAAGAAGCATTAAAAAAGAGAAAACCTTCGACAAAAAAATAGGAAGAGAGAAAAGCTTCTTAGACTTTAAAAAGTAACCTTCTCCATCTGCATGAGTTCTGCTAAGGGTAGAGGATTTAGTACAAATAAGCACACTTGGATAGCTGTCAGATTTCATTTTGAAATGTGCACTGTTGCAGAAAAGTGTGTTGTCACTAATCCTTCCCGCAACTCTAAAAAAACCTACATAATCTAGTACATAATAATGCACTATGAGTCTTTTCCTCCAATCAGCCGTATTTAATGAGAAAAGTAATTTAGTAGTTCTGAATCTTTGAATATGTTAATTGGATCAGAATGTGTTCTTACTTACATCTGGGTCAAAAATTGAGCTGCATTGATAAATACTTCGTGAGAATTGCCTCATGTTGCTTTTCGCGTTATTCCAACAACAGCAGCAGCAACATTTGCAACCTCCCCCACGCAATGTTCTATGCCTTTTCAAATTGCTGTTGCAATTGCTAAGACAGCAGCAACCGGTTATGAAAAAGACACGCTAAAAACAAAAGATATCAGGTGCAAATGCATTTTTACCCTTAATTGAAAAACTCTAATAGCATCAGATGGTGATCATTGCCGCACCACGCGGACAACGCCTTAGGTTTCAAAAAACCTCAACAAACGTGACAAATTGCGTTATGCGGAATGTCCGTAGGAATACTTTTTTGTTCTGCCAAATGTTGCTTAGCATGCTAGGGACACTTTTTCTTTTTTTTTTTTTTGCACTTAGTAGCATTCATGATTTTACCGGCTCTTTGGTGGTAACGGTGGTAACAACAGTCAGGTTATTTGCCTCAACTTCCTTTCCCAAGTCACCACTGCCTTTGAGGAGAGGGCTCATTAGACGATTCTTCCTCTTGTTGCCTTCACACTTTTGGCTTGAAGCAAATTGACCTGAAACTTCCCATTTTTCCTAAGCCAGAAAATCTCTAAGTAAAAGGGGGGTAAATACTAGTTTCTGATTTAGATGGCATGACTAGGTTTCACGGAAAAAAATATACTGTGTATTGGTCTGTTGGATTTATTTGCAAACTAGGTACTAATAGGGTTGCAAAATGCAATTTTCTATGGGGAAATATTCGAGTGGGAGTGGGAAAGCAGGTTTTTGAAACTCCATTGATGATCTTCCAAATCCATCATGAAACCATTTTCTTTGGGGGAGAAATTGTTATTTACGAGATGCAGCATATACCTGCAGCAGTAATCGTGATGATCGTTCCAAAGCAAGCAAAGATTCTGCTGATAAAAATAAAAAGGTCAATTTGTGTGCTCTACTTACTGATGTTGTTGTGCATTACCTCCTCTACCATCACTATAATGAGCTCTCATTTCCACTTAAGTTAGAAAGTTGCCAAATCACATTTGTTAGCAAAAGAGAAAGAAAGAAGATCAGAACCTTTAAACTTTCTTCACCCATGATTTTTCTAAACTGTATCAACTATAGTACGATTCAAAATCGTGAGGAGATTTTTAACATGACACTTATCAGATGCTTCTATTTTTTCCTGCTTTGGTGAAATATGGCGTTGAAATCTACCAAATATAGAGCATCCAATTTTTACATACAGTATACAAAAACACACTGTGATGCATTCAAGTTTTTTCAGCTGAATTTAATCATAATTTTTAGGCTCATATTACAACTATAAGTCATTATGATATGACCTGCAGGTACGTAATGTGATTTTTATCAAAACAAAGCACTTTTTGTAATGATATGTATAGGACAAAAAAGCCCTTATTAGACAGAATGATAAGGGTCATTTTCTTGCTCATTGCAAAACAATAAAATTAAGGATTCTTATTTTATGGAGGAAGGGAATTTTGCTGTTCAATAGAAAATCTTGAACAGGTGAATTAAAATTCCTTCTCTTTTTTCAATTCTTATCCTCCCTCTTTTGTAGTCGTATCGGATTTAAGAAAAATTTCGTGTGTTACAGCTTTTCAAGGAATTTATCCTAGGTAAGGTGATGAAAAATGAAATGCGGAATAGAAGAAGGAGAAGGAAGAAGAATTTTCACTTTAGTGATGGGTATCAAATTCCTGTTGCACGTGACGTTTCCAAGGGTCCAAAACAAATAATTCTGCTGTTGCTCTTTTATCTAAATCGTTTTTCAAGTCTTGTTCTTGTTGATCCTCAGCTCTCTTGTCGACCTTAATTTATTAGACACTTTATTTCATTTCCGTCTCAGATATCAGCCAAGTGTGTGCCCATAAAACCGATTTTTAAGAGCTGACCAAGCAACTGAAATGTTGTGATGATAGGATGAATATTCATGAAGAACCTGTCATAAAAAATCCCCAATATGATGGAAAAGTGCCAACAACAAAAAATGCCCATGATTTGACCTAAAATTGAAATGGGAACCTATTTTCTAAGTAAACATTTAGTTTTGATTGAAAAGGTACATTTGAATGAAATGTTGTGATTTGGTGATACGGAAGCTTGGGTATTGTCAACACCCAAAGGGGCTCTAATTGGCCAGGCCATAGTGCCAAAAGGTATAGAGATAAGATGATGGTATTTTGTGGTAAAGACAAAATGGATGGTTACTTCTTGACAAGGTCGTTGATCTCCTAGGAAAATTTGAAAAACAAAGGGCTAGACAAGAGAGAAATCTTTTTTTTTTTCAGTAAAAATATCAGTTGAATTCTCAGCCATTGTGTCTAGTTTCCTATCATTGCGTTTTTCTCTAGAGGAATATTATGCAAATGCGAAAGGATGTAGTGTTTCAAAAACCCCGTTTTCACCTGTAAAAAACCGGAGGAGGGATTATCGCATCTCACATGGCTCCTCACGCAATATCTTTAAAAGCTAACATACATGTATGTGTACAAAATTCTTCCAAGATAACGTTCTTATGTTTACGAATTTTAGAGTGGAAATTCTCGTTGACAAAATGATTCAAAATTATTCAAAAAAAAAAAAAAAATCTAGTAAATACGACCCAATGGTGTTCATATCCCACTGTGTATTCAGTTCAGTAGCATACTTAAACATAATCTTGCAGACAACAACGGTTTATTGGCCACACAAACTCATTTCAAAATCAATTGGTCAGCCAAAATTGACCATTGTTGTAGCAGATCTACACCATCTAAGATAAGATGACAGGATGTTGGTTGTAGCTCACAGGTCACATTCCAACACGAAAACGATGAAGGGCAGCAGCAGTGAGGGAGGCAACTGCTAATTTTAGTTGTAGACAGACCCAACCCTATTTTTTGCACCTCTTTTTCCAAGCATATTTGACCATATTGAAAACAACTTTACAAGATTTATTATGTGATGCTGGCCTGAAAAAACAACCTAGGACATCAACACTTTTTTAAGAGCTGAATCATAAAAAAAATCGTTATGGCTTTTTGAAGTGATGGGGGCTTGGCCAAACACATTCCCTTTTTGAATATCAATTGATGTTATCAATTGAAACAAAAGTGTGCCTCCTCTACATGATTCCCTTCCTTGACTTTGTCATTCTTCTGATGATGTATTCTTGATCTGTAGTAGACACAGGATTTATGAATCTCAATTGTTTTCAATTTCATCCATTTTTGGACATGGAGATTTTAAGGAAGGAATACACTTATTTTTCTGGATGGGCGTTGTTTTCTAGTCCCAAAGGAAGTTTAATAGCTTCATTTACTTTCGTTCCTGAACCCCTAATTACAACTCCAAAACTTGACTTTTAGGTGGACAAGTTGACTACAAAAGAGGATAGAGGAGGTTGAGCATTTTAAAAACGAGCAATTACTCACCCCCCTCCAAAAGCTGCATTTTACTAGTCAAAATGCCAATCTCATAAACAATGCAGGCTCTGTTCAAAAAATATGTACTTATCCTTTGACTTCCTTAGGTCCCTCTGATTTCCAATTCTGCTTCATTTTAGATTGGATTGTTCAACTGTGACTAAGGAATGGACAACAGGGGTGTAGGACATAAAATCAAAGCTGTAAATTGGATAGGTAGACCTTTAGAATAAGAAATGCTGTTGAAGCCTCACATTGAGAATTCCAATGCTATGGCGTTGACATGTTTATGATCAAAGCCTCATTGCTCCAACAATGATACTGATATTTGATAACCCAATTATCTTTAGTTTATGTGACCGTTTTTGGGGACAAATTATGGTGTCACCATTTCTCGTTCAAGGAGATTGTCTTTTGATTTTAGCCTCTAGCACAGATATTATGAGTAGTAGTGTGACCATCATAATTTGTACTTTTATGATTTAAACTAAATACAGATTGGATTCTCATCTCGTAAATCTTTTTAACCTGCAGGGATTTTTATTTGAATTCCATTCTTGATCTCAATGTTCTTTGTTCCTATTCCTTGACTGACATCAAAAGTAAACATTCCATTTTTGACTACTTTTGATTCTTTTTTTCAAAGATTTCAATGTCGATTTTTTTGGCTGATGGCAGTAAGTTTATTCATTATGTTCCTAATAGTCTTTTCATTAACGTAAAAATTGCCTTTAGGCCCAAAGCCCAGGCCGTTTTCACGCCTTTTAGGAAAACTCTACGGTTCTTTGAAGGATGAATTGAATGGTAGAAAAATGTCCTGAAGTAAAGCCATAAATCACTTTTTTGAGTGAAGCTAGAGCTGGTAGTGTTTCTGACCCTGATAATAACTTTGTCATTTTAAAAGAACACTTAGAACATCATCTAGACAAGGTTAAATGGTGCAATATGGGCTAATTAGTGAAAATGACAGTTTCACTCTTAGAAATGGCTAGATGACGCTTTGTCAATTCAAGCTCATGACAGAGATCCGATTTTCAACAATTTTCTATTAATGAAAGTACCATAAAATGGCAATTTAGGTGTTATGAAGAACCTTGAGCCATATTCACACTAGTAGTGTCAATCAATTTAGTAGGCCTTGAATTTCCATCTCTTGAATTTCTGCATCCCTGTTTTTGGTATGTGAGGAAGAAAAAATGAATTAGGATTTAGCATCAGAATCACGAACGAGGAGAACTTTTTCATGGCCCCTCATCAATTATCGAATTGACGTTTGCTACAAACACAAGATCATTTTCGTTTCACCACTAGGCCTTCTGATACCACAGCAGCACTGCCAAAATCCTGATATTTTTCACACGTGGGATTATCTCCATGCCTCATTTGACCTCATCAGCTTTCAGCATCTTGAACAAAATTCATTAATTTGTTTCAAAATTATAGTCAACTAGTTGCCCAAGATTCATTAGACATACCAACGTTTTCCTACTACAGTAGTGGAGCACATATCTTTTAGTTAGGGGGTATTAGCACCCCACTGTATGTTTCTTCTTCTTGAATTCTCCTATCTTAGCCTTGAAAAATTTTCCATTTCGGGAGCATTTCTTCAAGTGTAATAGTCCTGACAGAAACCAGAGAAATGCGAAGCGAAAACTCTGATGGATCACCTCGGAAACTTATAATTGTTCAACTTTGAGAAAGAGAGAACAAGTTCCATCAGCAGCAGCAAAAAATTCACATGATCATGAATTCTGTTGCTGCTTTTGTGTTGTCCTTTTCTTCCACTAATCATTAGGAGCTAAGCAACAATAGAGGTCAACAGCAGGGAGTCTTTTTTCTACTCTGGTGAACTATTTGTCCAGGAATATACTAAGACCTATTGTTACATTCTTACTTAATTATCCTCAAACTCAAAAAAAGAGGATATTTTTGTGTCCAACAAAACTATTCATGTCCTGGATGTGGTGGAGCCAAAAAACAACTACCTTTGTTTCCTTATTGAATGACAAACATTTCAATTTTTTGATGAATGAAGAGACTTTTCAACCTTTGAGAAGACGTTCAACCAACCTAAATCGTTAAACAAACATTTGAGCAACACAAACAAAATCTCTCTTTACTACTCTGAGACTAACAAAAAGTCACCATTTTCCAATCAAAGGGTGTGTTGAAGGCCAATGATGTACCAGAAAAATCTCATCTACTTTTTGCTCCACTCATCCCTACCTTATTATTGCATTGGGGTGGAGGAGGGTAGAGCAGAGCAGATGAATCGAATCTTCAATTGAAGCATGAAACATTCATTTTTTGCTCAGGGGTTAAACTGGATTCAATTTTAGAATCTTCTTTTAAAAGTCGTTTCCTTGTTATTTTTCGGGGGCGTGCATAAAGGTGGTGGCATCCCTGTGTCTAGCTATGCGGCTATCAATTTTAGATGGAATTCAAAAGTAGCAATGGCATCTGTTATGACAACAGCAGCAGCAGCTTTGCCGCATCTTCCTTCTATCATTGATTATTATATGGCACTTTTGGAAAAAAGGTTGCCTTTAGGGACCTTAATGTCCGTTTTTCATGGTCATGTTTGAAGTCAACGCCCACATATCAGAGCTGAGACCGAAAAAGAAGATATGGATAATCACTAATGCCTTATCCACAGTTCAGACTACAGTGCGAGAACAAAGCATAATTGGCCCCCTTGAAAATAAGACAACAACGATAATGAGTTCCAGATGAACAGGCCCTCTTTAGCTTTACCAAACCTGCCAAAAAAACTACCTAAGCTTAATGAATGACCTGTTAAATGTAAACAATGTTTAGGACCCATTTGGGAAACATAAGATTGATACTATTTAGGAAAAGTAAAGAGAATATTTCACTCTTGAGGAATATAGAAGGCCCGGCCAGCTGTACAATAATGAAAGGAGTTGCCAGTTTTCCTAAAGTGCCAAAGTGGGTACATTTGTGCATGTTGTCATGGCAAAAATAAATCTTGATTATTACAAGGCAGATTGCAAATGTCAAAAATCCCATTTTTGGCACAGTCACACTTCTTCCACTGAAGTACGGATGCCTTTTCCCTTCATGGTGTTTTGTATGCAAAATAGTTCCTTCTTGTGTGGGCTAGCAATTCACAGGAAATACTACTACGGTCAGCAGCAGCAGCAAAGTTAAGCAATTTACTTCTTGATTAACCTAAAGGGACTGAAATGACTGAAGCATTTTTCACATGACCATGTTTAGAAGCAACGTTCAATTTCGCATGTATCACGTAAGGAAGGCTTAAAGCTGTTATTATAACGCGCGAGCTGTAGAGCAACAACGCGTGCTGAACACTAAAAATGTAACCCTATCACACCCCCATTTGTTTCCTTGTCACAAAGGATTATCACGCAAGATTTTGTAAACCAAGATCTGCTTTGAAGTCTTCAAAAAGGTTTTGTAAGTCAATGTGTAAGTGAAAGTAGTGCCGGACATCATTTATAGATCTCCTGTGGTTCGTTCTGCCCGAAACTAATCACGTTCATCCACATTTTTCCACGTAGACCTGGTCACTGGGATTTATGAGCTAAAAAACTCTAAAAGATGAGATTATTGCTACCATTTCTTTTCATAAGTTCCGTCTTGGCATTTCAGATATTGACAAGGCTTAGAAACAATGACAGTTAAAAAAGATTTTTAGATTCTAGCTTCCAACTTCCTACCAATGTTCCAAAGTATGGCAAAAAGGTCATACCTATACTATATCTACTTTTAATACAGCACACCAGTTGTTGTAGTTCTTCTTCTATTTCTAGTTGTTCTATAAAAAAAATCTAAGCCTATCATACGTCCTGCATACTTAAGTAGACCAGAAAAAGTTTAACCTTGAATTCCTCCCCCTTGCTTCTTAAAGAGTTCTTACAAGTGAAGTATGTGAGATACGGAATATGTGAACTGTTTTTCAAAAAGTGTTCAAACAATGTAACAGGCAATTATCCTGTAGCATAGAGGATCTATTTTTTGAAGAATTGAACTGACCCTCAAACATTTTAGGCTTCAGCCCTAATTGCTGCTTTAACAAAGAAGCAAAGGGGATTTCCAAGAGTTTTTATTTGCCCTCCTTTATATATGAAGAGATTTTCCAACCCCAAAAATGGATTAGAGTGGGGAAAAAAATCACTTAGTGTCTTATTTCTCTTGTTTTTTTTGCAGGTGAGTTTACTCTTTGAGAACATCAGCAGGCCTTGGAAAATTGTTTTTTGGACCCCGGTTTTAAACCCCCAAATTAGCCATATTCACAGTGTGTGCCTTGCTGCCTGTACCGCTAAGTTAGACTTCTTGCAAAGCCCCCAAAAGGATTAAGTGCTTTTGGCCTCAGGATGATCTACCTTTTTTGGTTGAGACAGTTGCAGTAGAACTTTTGAATCCTCACAAATTGGACTTCTGTTCTCCTCTATGGTAATGCACTAAAAAGAGTAGGTCAAGAAGCCCCTTTAGTATAACTCTTGTGTTGTAGGAGCTCTTCTCATTCCTGGAAACCACCAATTAGATGAACACCTCTTTTGGAATGTGCCTTGCAGATGTGTGCACTCTGAAAAAAACCTAGAACGGTCAAATTCTTGGCAAAAATTGGGAGTTCACAAAAGTTATTTAGCTGATAGTACTTACCGTTCTACAAAAAACCGTTTTTTTCCTCTTTGAGACTCTTTTATGGATGTAAAAAATTGCTTTTTGAACATTTTGACTCACCTTCGGTCTTCTTTGACCAATATTGAACAGAATTAAAGTCTAGAATATTTTCGATGAAAAACTCATATTTCGACCACTGTGATATAGGCAGATAGGCTACGTTATTTTTATTACCGAAAATTGGGGTAATAGAATAAAGTGTCAAGTGTTGTCAATTTGCGTTGGTAATCAGGTCTAGCCTATCCAGAAGAAGAAGTCATAAAAGTAGCTAGAGCTCCATCTACCAAGGTCTTTGCAGTCTCATTAGTAATTCAGTAGAGAAGCCAGAGATGAGTCTTGAAAGACTGGAGATGCTCAATTCAGTGACAGAAAAGGTTAATTTTTCATTCATTTGCTACTATATGATAGTGAGTGGAGAATGAGTGACTGGCGTGATACTTGCGAGTATAAATGACCTAACCGCCCACAGTTGTACAAACATTTGGATCTAGATTGGAACTTGATGTGTGGGAAGCAGAATATAACTGACCAAGTGAGCAACAAGACTTTTAACTTCATATCGGTGTGATTTATTTCTTTAAAAAGGTCTCCAAGATTGTTCAACTTCAATAAAAAAGGAGGAGAATGTGGAGGATGTCTACCTGGAAAAATGACCATGTTTTGGAAGGGATTTTACAGCCTTAGCAATAGCAATGGACGAAGGGCAACAAACAACACGTGTCTTTTACTCTAAAGTTCAGAAGCTTGGAAATCTCAGTGTAGCATTGTAAATCACTCTATGGGTCCTCCTCTAGCTCTTGGGTCCCCATAACAACAATAAAGGTTAGGTAAAATGACCACCACCATTGGTCTTTCAGTAGAAAAAATGTGGGTCAAAAACAAGCAACAAAATTGATTATCAGATTGGAGAGGAAATTCTTTGGTGGAAGAATTGGAGAGTCACAAAATGTCAATGGTCATTGGCTACCATAACCATTGGTTGTTATGGTCGTTGTTATGAAGGCTCTAATAAAACTGACCCCATTTTTTCAGTGTTTGAAATTTGTGACTTTGTGAGCAACGATTATTTTATTTGAATCTTCACGCCAAAAATCAATCTTCCATTGAGACAATGCTGGTGTACCTAAATTGAAAAATTAAGACCAAAAACTCAGACACTTCAAGCCTAGACTAGACTTAATGAAAGACTGAAAAAATGCAGATCATAAAGTTGGCCTGATTACTGACGCTTTGTCAAGGACTAAAAATGGTTGTCCGGATAATTAGCCGGGCTCCTTTTCGCGCCTTAGCTTCAAGCTTAATTACAGAGTAGAGGGGGGCTTGAAAAGATGCGACAATTTTCTCAAAGGACCTTTAGAGACTCCATTGAATAATCTAACCAAGGTTAGAAACTTTTGAATAGCTACTGACCGTAGGGTAGTACAGCTAAAGGGTTAGTAATTCAAAAATTCATGGGGACATATTTTTATGTTAGGTTATTGTGCAAACTGCGAACATCACTGATGATGATGGAGCTTCTGAAAGAACTTGAAAGTCATTGAAAAGCCTTGAAAGTAAAGTTTTGTAAAGGCTCATAAATTGACACTTTGAACCTTCACGCCTGCCTCTTAGGATCATGCGAAGCCGGGTTCTTTTTTAAAGAAATCTAATTCATCAAGACGGGAAATTTTCACTGCTAGATGACTTGACATCTTACATATGACGACATTTGCTAACGATGAAAAGTCAAAAATGTCGTCACTTGCTTCAAAGTGCATTGCTTCATAAAGTAATGACGAGGCATATTTTCCTTAGCTAATTTGCATTGCAAGCTAATTTTGAATGAATCTAACTTTTGAGTAATTTTCAAGCAGATTAGTATTACAGATTATTTGGCTGCTAGAAGGTATCATTATGCATTTATAGTGAGAGAGGGGGGCCTTTAAAAATAAAAACAAAGCATCACATAATGCATGTGTGCCACGAAACAGCGAAGGATAGATAGTTGCATGATCAAAAAAAGTTGATTGAAAAGTTGCACTAAAATATCTGATGCCACACTAACCAATGGTTTTGGACCTTTTGTGAACAGTGATCGCTCAAAAAGTCTTTGTAGAAGCAAACCTCACAAATGTGATTTTCAACCACTGTGCTGTATTTTGGTTTCCCCAAGATCCTCCATCCATTGCTGGTGATTTTAACGGGCGTTTTTTTTCGAATTGAAGGATCTGTAAAATGACCGTATTTCCTTGTCTAACTGTGCTTAGAGTAGGTAACTAATCTTGCAAAGCTGCTGCCCCGCATAGAAGAGTAATTTTATGAGGCTCTTCAAAAAGCTATTTCCATAAAGACTTTAGTCTGAAAAGCAGGAAATTGAGGCAACGGCGCTCAGTCTCAAAAATAGCAAGGCCATCATCATCTTTGAAGTCCTGTTGCTGAAAAATTACCTTTAAAAACGAGACTGTGAGTAGAGCATCTTGAACTTGATGACAAATGAAGTGTTCAGTTTCATCTCCTGAATTCCAATGTTGACTTTTTGTTGGGGGGAACACCAATACCAAAAGGACAATAACTCAATTTTGAGAACAACAAGAACAAGGAAGCAAAAGACAAAAAGGAGGTGGTACGGATCAAGAAGAATCTTTGAGAAACGAGGCCTTGAATTCTCACCTATTTTCCCATCAATATTTCAGATCTTCTAGGAATGGTAACAACGACGCATCACGCAGGGAATTGAATATAAAGTGTTTATGAAATGTTATGGGTGACAAATTGTAGTGCTAGCCGAAAATGGCATCGCTACCGTTGGCTGCTTCTGTTTTTTGGAGGTGGACAATAGTAATACAAGGAAGCTCATGAGGCCATTTTCAAACACTGTGACGTGATGTTGGGTGTTGTTGCCTCTTTAAATCAAGATGGACGTTAGAGTAGCATCATCCTTCCTTGAAGGTCATCTTCATAATTTCACTTTTCCATGTAATAATGAGGGGCGGCGTTGGTGTTACACCCCACCGAGTTGAGGAGGACATATTCAATATAAGGAAATGTTGAACTATTCTTCTGGATACCGCCGAGAACGAGATTCAGCTTCACGCATAACCTCGACACATTGCAATAAATTTGAATTGAGAACTACTCTCATCTACGGCGTCGTCGGTAAATGGTCACAGAAAATGCAACGCATTTCATCTCGGTTAGATGGCAAGAGCCAAGAAGGCAGGCAGGAGGAAAGGGTTTCCTGGTTTTCAATCATGCTGACACCCTTATAACACTGATGCTGCTGTGGTTCTTGACAGAGCAAAACCAACTTTAGGAGCTGTTGATTGCTTTTGCAAACTTCTACTGAAGCTACTCACAATTTGACGAAGATAGAACCATTGATAACTTGGCTCAGACTCTACTTGGCAAATGTAATTTGAGAAGGGAGAATTTGAAATGATACGAATGCGATACTGCTTCCCTCTTGAAAAGTGCAAAACTGGTTGGAAGAACCATTTTAAAACGTTTGATCATCAAAAATGAGACTTGACCAATTTTTAGTCATTTTAGAGCAACACTTGAAACTTCTAACGTTATCATCCATCACCCTAGGGACGTCATCGTCCTAAGAAAATTGTGGATATTAAAAGATAATTACAGGCAGGTTGAGTGGAGGGCAACACTCAAACCAGCATCTCGCCCTGTTTTTCGACCCCAAAAACTCTCCTCCTATCTAGAAACTTGAACAAAAACTAAAGCTGTCAAAATGCCTGTCTTTATCTAAAAAGTTACATGCGATGTGAGGGCAGGTCGTTGTCGGTAACTTAGACGACTGCTGTGGTACGTAGTAGATCATCATTTGGGCGAAAGAAAACTTATCATTTTCTACATTCTTTCAGACGAGGTTTTTTTCTGCTTCTGCCTGTTAAAACCATTAGACTCTCCCGTTTTAATCTTTAGGGACAATTGTGCTAGTCTCGCGGTTTTTTCCAGGGTTTGAAAAAACTTTCTCTGCCGTTAATGAATTTGGATTCGAATTCGATGACCTTTTCAGCCAAACAGTTCAACTTATACAGTCTCTGACATATCTTTATGTACTGCACAAGCCTACAATTATGCGAGCGTAGCGAGCTGCTTTGACTTCAAAATCTTTGGGAAATTCAAAATTAAAACGCTCCATCGGCCAAATTTTTAGGAACATTCCGCTATAAATGATGATATTGTACTTACAGTTTTATTAGAAACTGTAAATGTCTAAGTCAGGGCCGCACAGGAGAAGACCGTAGTACAGCAAGAGTTGTCATCTTGCTTACAAGTCTTCTTCTGAGAAGAGAGATGATGATCCTTCAAAATGTAATATGAACCTCAGGGGGCCTTTTAAAGCTTAGCAATGTAAATATTTATCGAAAGGAATTTCCTTAGAAGGACAACAAATTATCTTTGAAGCTGTTTGAAGATGATGATGATGTACAACATAGAAACAACAAAAAAAGAAACCCACAAAAGTAAACAAGGTTCTCGTTTTCACCACCTCCTTTGTGACTTTTCAAGGTTGTCGAAAAATTGCGGTTAAAGCAATCTCTCAATCATCTCAGCTTTGTTACACATTTTCCTTCATAAACCACCATAAGTCCGTGAGATGGTTAGACTACTTTCAGCAGCAAAACGAAGCGAGGAAAGGAAAGTACTAATGGTTGAGATGGTAGTGTAAAGCGAATCTTCAATTGACAAGCATGTTCAAATCATAATGGCAAGACAAATTGAGCTCCCTAATGGATTTTCCTCCGCTCAATTTATCACTTTATGTATGTCGGCCTGCTGCCTACGACTTACGACAGAGAGTTGAGTAAGAGACATCTTTATAGAAGTTTTCTGCCCTAAAAGGCTTGGCATTCTTGGCCTAAAGCCATATTTCTTTGTGTTTATGGCCATTTTTCAAGCTCCGGCGTTTAAGCGGGTCTTTATTCCAATTAGAAGGGAGATAAACAGGTGGTGGGATGGACAAGGAGGCAAAACTTCATCGTGTTTGAAAATGAACAAAAATGTCTCGTGATTTTTACTGAAGGAGTCGCTTTTTTCCAGATGAGACTTTTAGATGGTTTTTGAACACCATGCGAAAGCTAAAGAGATGCTATCAAAAAGCCACCCAGATGTCAACTCCTAAAACTAAAGACTCTGTATAATAGAGACAAAGTTCTAATTCGTGGGTCAGTCGTAAAAATGCAGAACTATAAAAAAGCCCTAAGTGACTTGTCAAGAAATAGGACCAATTCCGGCTTGTTTTCCGAGATATTTATCACCTTTTGTATGCTTTGCAAATTGAGCACTGCAGAGTCACGATTATGTTGATGCTCAAGCCTCACTCACGATGAAAAAACAGCAGCAATAGTCCGTCCTTCGAAAATTTGGATTCGAATTTGAAAAATTGGATCTTTTCTTGCTAAATGTATCTCTAACTTTGACCTAGCCGCATCATGCAGGATGCCTCAAACATTGAGTTTCTTATCTGTTCATCCCAATTCAGGTTTTAAAACATCAAACAGTACAGCAAAAAAGCAAGTTGACCAACCCCCCTCCCTCCCCTTTTAAAAAGAAGACCAACGCGATTTAAAAACGATGACAACAATTTTTTCTAAACCACAATTTAGTTGTCGTTTTGACATTTTGAAGGTTTTTCATCATCTTCAGCTTGTAAAGCTGAAAGTCACGATGTACTGTGGTGGATCTTCAATGATTTTTTGATTTCATTTTTCAGGTCAATCAGGATGGCTCCGACGCCTTTGCTGAGCAAGGGCAATGGTACCTTGGCTCGTAAATGGCGCAAAATCAAGAAACGTTGCTCCAGTTTCTCTTCTGGGGATGCATTGGCAAGGTCAAAAAGCCAAGAACGGGATAACACTTCAGGACACCAGCCAAGACGAAGCAATGATCAAGATGAGGAAGCAGAAGAAGGTGAAGAAGGCATTGCTATCGGCGAACCCAACGCCACCTTGAATACAGATGCTTCTAAATTTCGCCATTTACGCGATAAATTGCAGCAATGGAACTCGGACCTAAGGCGGAGACGAAGCAGTCAGGTAATTCTACTACTACTGTGTTATTAGCCTCGTAAAATAAAAGGGGAGTGGGATTTCCTTTTGGGAATTAACATTTTTATTATGGGTTGGAAATACACTTTGAATTCAAATAGCATAGAACTAAGGTCACATTGACTCAGTCTTTGATATGTACAGTGAAATCACCAAAAGTGTCTCATTTGATTTTCCAAGCCATAATTACATATTTTGTAAACACTGCAGATTTCCTATCAAACGCTCCTCTTCTAATTAACGCCCAATCCTACTTTATTAACGCCCTTTTTAAAAACGCCCGTTCATTTATTATGTCGTAAATAACGTACAATTTTCAATTAACGCTCCCTAAGAGCTTTAATTGTTTATTAACGCCCGGGCGTTAAATTAGTATTTATGATTTTTGAGACAAATATTAGCAAAGGTAAGTAGGTCGTGTCGCTTTTGTCCCAGACTTTGTAAGTAAGGATATTTCCTAGTGTCAGAACGACTTTAGCAGTCTCATCATCAGTTAGTAAAAAGGCCATTAATTTCACGACTTTGTCATGTTGCAGGGTGACAGTATCTCACAGTGGTGGCAATGGCAGCAGCAGCAGCAGCAAAATAACACGGGGCACGTTCCAGCATCAACCAAAGGTCACCTTCACGGCTCCACTACAACTTTAAAAGCCAACGTGGTACGAACAAGTAGCCTCAAAGACTCAGTCTCCAAATACCAACAAAATCCGGCAGATTCCGATGATGATGATGACTATGGAGAAAATGACGATGTTTTTGTCACGGCAGATCCCGTCCGGGGGCAACACGTCACTGTCAAGAGTGCAATTATCTCGACAACCAACCCCTACTGCACTGCTGCACGAGTCTCCAAGCGAAGATTTGGACATCCAAATCGTTCAACCACCAGGTGGGACGTGTCTTCGGGAAATGTGGAAACTTCGGCTCCGAGCCCAAGTTCCGATAGTTCCGATAGCTCTTTGGTCCTCAGTTCCGGTAGTTCTACTGGTAGCCATAGTCCTCATGCTACGACCTCAGCCTCGGTTTTGAGTCATGACCAGGACTCTGGATATGATGGGTACTGCCCGGACAAGTCCATAACGTCTATTGGATCAGCTTCGGAGACTTCGTCTGCCACTGAAGAGGGTCATTATGGAAACAACTTGACCAGTACTCCCAATGCTGGATACGTTCAGTTTGCCTCGTCTGCGGCCATTTACGGGCGTATTGGTCAATTACGAGGTCGGCCAGAAAGACCTCAAAGTGTTTATGAAAAGCAGTTTGGAGGTCCTGTTCAACAGCTTCTGTCCAGTCCACCTGCAACTACTATGACCAAATCTCGATCTCAACAAGTTAGCATTGGTCAAGCTACCGTTATCAACCTAGTCAGTACTAATAACAAAAATAATACAGAACCTCCACCTTTGCCTCCCAGACCCTCTAATGGAGGTCAATCCAATCCGGGACCTGCTCCAGTCACTGAACCCAAACCTCAACAACATGTCATTAAACACACTAGTACATCTTTGCCCCGAAGAAGGGTCAAGAAAAGCAGTACTGCAGTGGACCTAAATTCTTCATTTACGTCCACTTCAGTCATCAAGAGGCAAAGTATTCATGATGTAGGTGGTACATCTTTATCTGTATTTGCCAAACCCATTGATGATGAAGTGGAAATCAACACTCAATCAATACCAAAGGTAAGACAAATTGAGTAGTTACTATAACAATTTAGAATGGGTTTTCAAAAAGGTTTTTCATTTCAGGAACAAGGGTCGAAATTTTGCACATTACCTCGAGGTGGAGCAGGTCGACAACAATTTAGTATTCAAACAGCCAAATTCGAAAAAGGACCGGGCCAGAAAAGTTTGGGATTTTCTATCGTTGGTGGTAAAGATAGTCCCAAAGGCTCGATGGGCATTTATGTCAAAACCATTTTTCCCAATGGACAAGGATTGGGAGTACTCATTGAAGGTATGTAATAAATTGTTTGAATATTCTTTGAATTTTGAGTGACATTGCATTTATGTAATTTTCAGGCGATGAGATTTTTAGTATCAACGGTACATCAGTATCTGGATTGACCCATCAAGAAGCCATTTCCATGTTTAAAGAAGTCAAGCAGGGCCAAATTGTGGTGACCATCGGAAGAAGAACGCCTGCCAAGAAGAAAGCAGTAATGATTACTGCTTCACAGGAGCATTAAATAATTTGTCGTCACATTTTTAAATATGATAAAATGAAATAAATTCTTTACATCACAATTCTCTTTGGTGAATGAATTCTGAAAGGTTGTGTGAATGATAAGATAATGTTGTGTTAAACAAGACCGTGAGTTTTGACGGTTTTCGAGACTTTCCAAGCTCGAAAACTTCAGGAATTCGATGAAGTACTTTGGACTATGACCAAGACAAATAGTTCATGGATATTGGATAAGATGAATAATTATGTAAAAGATGAGTACTTGATACTTTCCGTGAAGTACTTGATGGTTTCCGTGCGTGAGGTGAGGTACTTGATGCTTTCAGTGAAATATGTACTTGAGGCTTGAGCAACGTCGCTAGGAAATCCCCAACAACAATTCTTTCTCACGGTCACAAAGGACTTTGTAGAGGTGCTTTCAAAAGTGCTGTATGCTGTGCAAACACCATGATGATCATCAATAAATATGTAGTTGGAAATAGTATCGTGAACCAACACATGCCAACACATACATGACCTGGTTGGTTATTGGCCTCTTGCTGAATACTGGTTAAAGTGGTTAACAAAGAAAGACTCTATCGCGATATGGCCTTATTGTACATATTTTGAAAAAACTACTTGAAAGCCATGAAACCATTTGTCAAACAGTTCAAACAAGGCCTGTTGCGGTAGGCCCAACCAATCATGGCCTTGAAAATGACAGTACAACTATCAAAGTCCCTTTAGAAAGTTAGGAATTTTTTTAAGCACAAAAATGAGTCTCAAGGAAACCATTGCTAACCGTGTGACTCAGTATCTTGAATCAACTACTATTCATGGATTTAGTTATCTGACTCGTGGTCGTCACGCTTGTGAGAGATTAACTTGGTTTATCATCATTGTTACTTGCTTCACATTGGCAGCATTGCTTATTCATCAAAGCATTGAAGAAGCCAATCAAAATCCTGTCATGACCAATGTTGAAAGTATCCCACTACAAGACATTCCTTTTCCTGCAATCACAATCAACATTGGGGATCCCGATCCATTGGGATTTGCAGAAAATACATTCAATGGTCTTGCTTTTGATCAAGGATTACCGGAGGCAAAGGAACTACGGAACATATTTTCAAATGTATTAGATGAAATTGTTAATCAATTGAACAGCTCATTTCTTATAAGAAACTCGCATGACATTCCACTACGTTTTATCTATGAAATCATGCCTTACCTACGAGACTTCTGCTTGAATTATCCCGATGAAAAAGAATTGATTGATCAGAGATTCCAAGTTATCTCAAGAGAACTTATCTTAGATGGTCGTGATATTGACGAACTATTTTACCAAGATATTGCAACCATTGATCTGGACTATGAATACATTGGTACCATTTCGAACACAAGTTCATCTTATTCAAGTTGTGAAAAATGGGCAGAACATTTGGTTTCCTTCTTCAACGATCTCTATCAAAATCAACAAGCTGGAAATCAAAAGGCTACTCTAATTGGATTTGGTTCCTTCATTGCTAATTTTGATTCTCTTTTAAAGACCACTGACAGTGACACTGAAGTACATGAATTCTTGTCAAAATATTCAAGGGTCACCGAAGTGTCTGAAGGTCTTGTAAGGGTCAATGCAAGATCATTTGATTTTGTTGCTTGGATGATGAATTGGCTTCGATTAAAAAACTTTGAATTGAATGGCTGGAAACAAATTTGTGCAGGTCTTGCAGATTCTGTTGGATGGATGCCATTGTGTCATAGATCTCCAGATTTCAGACGAGATTTTTCACAGTGTTGCGATATATTCTCTTTTGAGTATAATATTCTCTTTTGAGTATTTGAATATGTCAAGTGTCTATCGAATTATGAGAGAGTCCATGCAATCCCCAGTGTACCTTACGAACCCTCAAGAAGTCATAGAAAGAGAAAATGTGATTGCTAATTTGCCTTTTCCAAATGTTCTCCAAAAGAAAGAGTTGACAGAAATATTTTTGAAGACCAATCCGAATGCAAGAGTCTATGCTTGTAATTATGCCAAAGAAAATACTGAATTCAAGAAATCCATGAGTTGTCCTCATTTTCACAGGTCAATAACAAGCAACGGATTTGGAATCTCCTTCAATGTGGCTGATTTTTGGAGTATTTACAAAGAGTCCCCTTTTACAAAAGCTTTTGTAGAAGTTATGAAACCAAAGACAAACCCTACGCATCAAAAGACTTCGGCAAATGATCAACATCTACTTCATCATGGAAAAAATGTATTATTTCCTAAAAAACTTGGCAAAAGTAATGAGATGTTAGTTGTTCTCCAATCAAAATGGACTAGAGAGCAAAAAATACCTCAGAAATTTCATCTAAGTATTCACGATCCCTTACAAATTCCAAACATGGTGGATGCTAGTGATGAAATCTTACCAGGAGCGTTGACATCAATCACAGTTTGGCCTCAGTTAATTGAGACATCAAAGGATTTAGTCGCACATACCATTGAGGAAAGAGGTTGCAAGTTTAATTTTGAAGGTTCATCTCAACTTTTCAAGGATAATTACCATCAAGAAGGTTGCATATTTGAGTGTCTTTTGGAACTTAGCTACTCAACTATGAATTGCACTCCCTGGAACTACCCTTTCTTCAAACAACATCAACAAACTTGCAATTTTTACGCAGTTTTGATGTTTGAAGAGCAAATGCGCAACTCTTCGAAAATCAAACAATGCCAAGCAAAATGTCCTCAGGAATGTACGAAAATGTTGTACACTGCCTCTATTTCTTCTGAACCTTTTGATTGGCAAGGAATGTGTGACCAAAATTACGACTACTTCAATCCAAACCCCTTTTATCAATACAGTCAACCCATTGGTATCCTAAAAAGCTATGAGCAAATGGTTTTTGGCAAAAATATGTCAAACCTTGAATTTTGTAAGGACACTTTGAAAAGGATTGCTATTGTACGCATCAAATTGGCGTCAAATACAGTAACAGCCATTAAGAGAAGCAAAAGGGTGACAATCACTGGCCATATTTCAAACATAGGTGGAACTTTGGGCCTTTTCACTGGAATGAGCATAATGAGCTTCATCGAACTCACCTTTTGGCTTTGTCGATTCTTGCATTCACTAAAGAAGCACTGTTCTTCAAATGTGCATTAAAATATTTTATTATCAATTTCTCACAAACAAAAACGTGATCGAAATAATCTGATAGAAATAAATTCTTTAGTCTTTGTTGTCTTTACATCACAATTTTCTTATCTTGATGAAAATACAGTCCGGAATCCAGGTAAAATAATGAGGATAATAATATTTTCAAAATGTCCCAAAAAATAATTCAACGACCTTTGAGATGCATAGAGATAATTTCTAAACATAGGAGAATTATGGCAAGGAAGGTTCCAAAGGCCAGTATTTTGAAAAGTGTGACAACAATGTGAAAGTCAATTGGTTTTGGTTCTGAAGTAGCCTTGCATTGATCTTCTTCTACTCCAATCAAATTCTTGAAAAACAATTTTCTTTCAATGCCTTTCTCATTGAGATTGATAAGGAACTTATCAAACAACTGTTTAAGTAAGGAATTTTTGGGATAAAGCCATCCAGAAAGTTCTTGGCCTCTAACATTGTTTAACATTCTGTGTCTGATATTGCACAAAGTTTCTGCATTGTAGTCCATCTTTAAAGAAAATTGAGTACTGGTAAAAGTTTTGAATAACACAATTTCTTTCCCATCCTCTTGAGTCATGAACACTTTGTACATCTCTTTGGAGTTATTGAACCACACAATGCTTTCAGGCAGTCTTTCCCTCAACGATTTGTCCTTGTTCATTGCATTCAACAGATGTTGTGTTTCAGCATTTCCTGAATTCATCAAAAGCTTTAGATTTGAAACATTGGGAATATCTTGAAACGAAGTGATTGGAGGTTTTTCAGACTCTACTGTAAAGAAACTAACCAATGACCCAGAATAAGACCAATACAAAAGTGCACCATTCAGTGATATCGTCAGTAACAAGATTCTTGCAACTAAACGTCTTCTGAAATGAAAGTTGTCATAATCTAAAGCTAAAACAGCTTTGATGTTCAAGGTTAGAGCTTCAAAGAACTGTTCAATTGTGCTGTTTGATGTTGGTGGTACTCCTTCATTAGAATTAATGATAAAGTAGACTAAAGATGACAAAACAATAAAAATACTAATGACTGACCAAGTCATTTCATCAAATACCAATGTATAGATGAATCCATGGTCATCTGTTTTGAAGTAGATTAATTCTGGAGTGTTCCAAAGATTTGAAAATGCTGCATCTGTAACTTCAAGTCTCTCTGGAATGTTGTTAAAGTTTGACATTGCTGAAAGAGCAATACATATTAGTTAATCAATTGTGTACATAGATTTTTTATATCTTACAATACATACCAATATCAATCTTGTTTTTGTAAAGTTCATTTACAGTGCCTGTGTAATTATTGTCGCCTATCTTGAGTCCATAAGATTGAATTGGCTCCAATGTCAATGTGAAATTAAACTCTTGTTTGACCAAGGTGCCAATATCTCCATGATATCCAACAAAGTTTCCACCTTTGTCAATGATTCCATATCCAATAGAGTTATCATAGTGAGCAATGACTTCACTGCCTTGGAAATTAGATCTTCTTACATAGATATCTGGCCAAGATTTTGTAATAATCCATACCTGGTCAACTCTTTCTAAATGAACCACTGGTTTAATTGATTTCGAGTAAACTTGAACTTCATCAATTTTCGTCTTGCTTTCGAATGAATTCATCGTGAAGAAATAAGGCTGGTTATTTAGGAAGCATGGCAATTTGACATATAAGTGGTCAAAGTCTGGTCTGTGGCCATTTTTGATGAATAAGAAGGTCACATTTGGACTTTTGATGTAGGTTGCTCTTTGACTACAACTATTGTTTTCATCAACTTCATCAAAATCAAACCGTCTGATTACTAAGGCTGGCTCACAAGTTTGCTCATTGAAGGAAATGTACTGATTATATTGAACTCTTTCAAGCCAAAAGTCATCTTGATATTCAGACTCATCAATGACAATTTCGCAATAATTTTTCTCCTCGAGAATGTTGAAATCTATATGAGAAAGTACGTCCAACACTGAGAAACTTTGGCTTATTCTAGCAAGCACCATAAAAATGAACCCAAATAGCATTTTAACTTTTTTTATGTTCCTTGTACTTTATGTCCTTCAGATATGACACTGAAGTGACAAAGGCAAAGTTTGTTCTTTTAACCTTATTGATCTATACTTATGGCACACACCTACCAGCAAATGCAAACACAATTTTGTCGTACAAACTTTACAAAGGCTTGACAGAATGTTACACCTAGGCAGGTGTCCGGATTTACCAAGGCATCCGGATAATAAAGCGGAGCGAGTGATACCCTCTCTTTACGCCACACACACACACCACGAACGTCCCACGCACCCCCACACCATGTACACAACACACACGCCCAACACACACACCCGCACGCCCCACACTTCCACGCACGCCCCACACACCCCTCATTTTGTCCGAAAAGGTGGTCCAAAAGTTAACTAATAAATAGCCAACATGACAAAAAAAAATTAAATACGCTTGGCTCGGTCGGCCTTCGGCCTCCCTCGCGCCGCTTTAGATAAATGTGGAAAATAACAAGATCCGGATCTTAAAAAAACCTAACATCTAGCCAAATGAAGTCTATTACCTTTACCGAAAGACATTAATCTAGTCAAAACGCAACCTCGATTGATCAAATCAGAAAAAATTGAGATGAGAATGAAGATGACTAGAGATGAAATTGGAGAGTAGCCAGATGCATAATTATGTTATCTTTATCTGACAGTGTGGCGTTTAAAAATTTTCCTTCTTCCCGCCGCCGCATTCACCGATTAGCTATTCTACTTCTAGCTGGCTAGTAGGTTGAATAGAGAGAAGATGATCCTTATTTTCACTTGGCAGGCACCGCGTAGTAGCGCTGTTAAAAGTATCCAAAAATGAATTGCCATGCGTGAGAAAATGGATGGCATACTTTTTATTTGCCAAACAACACATCGTTTGAAACAAAATTGGAACCGAAAAGAGCTTCTTATTTGTCAACATCATTGATGAGAAACAAAAAAAGGAGAAAATCAACCACGAAATTTTTTTCAAAAAAAGACCAACAACAACACTTTGCCTTTATTGTAATGACTTCATGGAGGTTTTAACAAACAAAATAAAAGTGAAAAGAAAATGTACAAAAATATGATTGAAAGGAGATGATAGAGAAAAAAGTAATTCAAAACTTATATACAATCAAAAAATTTGAGGTTACACAGTGTTTTAAAAAAATCTTACAAAAAAGTCTCATTAATTATTTTTAACATTCGCTCACTTTTTAAAATGTGCGACAATCTAAATTAGTTTTACTTCTAAACTCAGCTTATTTCTTGGGAAAATGTCAATTTTCACGCCAAAATAATAGTATTGCAAATGAGACTTTTAGTTTTGATTGTTCTCACACTGTGTTATAGTTGCTTTTTTCAGAAACCAAAAAAGTTTCTGATGATTGCACTGAAGCGGTCTCTGGTTTTTTTCTGTTTTCGCACTAACAAAGTTGCGAAGATTCACTAAAATGCCTTATGCTCACTAAAACACTTCTTGAGATCACTGAGGGTACATCCCAGGATGTTGTTGGTGTTGTTTTCGGAACCAGGCATTAAACTCTTTGAGCATCAGACTTGTTTGAACTGTGCCAGGATTTATTGAGGCCACTTGTGCAGCTGCTGCAGCTGTAGGTTCAGGTGCTGATTCTTCAGCCACTTTGGCCAATTGTCTATGATAGCAAATGAAAGCTGACACAATCACCGACACCACTGTCATCAAAGCTAGGAGAACAAACAAAGCTGAAAAACCAGTGGCTGGCAAGCAGACACCATAGATCACATCTTCTTGTATTTTGCCCTGAAATCATCAACAATGCATCATTATTCAATTTTGTTTTTAATAGGGTGAGATTTGAGCTTTAATGACGCCCTCTAGTGGAATTTTTTAAAACTTAATTGAAACTCACTTGGAAAGTAGCAACAGATCGTTGGACTTCATCCGGTGTAAAATCCAGATCCACTTCAGAAACGACTTCATAACCAGATTGGACACCAATATCAGCACTCCGTTCTTGACGAGACAAAACTTCAGCCTCACGTCTGCGACGCGCAATGGTCTTTCCATCCGCTCCTACATGTAAGGCTCTGGGTCCGTAGGGAATAGCATATCCATTGTTGGTGTTGGCATACAAAGGCTCAATGGGCTTGACATGAGCTCCAGCAGTGTTGAATGAGGATGGGAAGACCAAAGGTTGTCCTTGATTCAGTGTTCGATGCACGGGAACCGAGGAAGATTCCTGAAAAACGAAAAATAATTATAACGGTATAAAATTTCTAAAATTATGTCGGAACTTACATCAGTGTCTGGTTTAATTCCCAACCTTACAGGAATAGCTTGTCCATTATCACTTTTGGACTTTGCTGCGGAATCTTTCGAACCTCCAAACAAAGAAGGCAAAGTGGGAAAGTTTGGCAACTCAGGCAAAGGCAACTCAGGCAATTCGGGCAATTTCAAGCCACCCAAAAAATCTCCTAAACCAGCATCTGCTGACTTAGCTTGTCCAACCCGATTGACATCTTGATTGTCGTCACCTTCTTCTTGGATTTCGCTATTTTTCCGGGCAAGTCTGGGCTTATTTTCACTGACTAGCGCTTGTGGTCTAGGCAAACGAGGCAACTGAGGAGCATAAATGCTTCCTGCTGCTATGCGATTATTGCGGGGATCCGGATTGTAATTACTGAAAGATTAAAATCATGTCATTATTGAGGTTGTCTCACAGTAGTCTTTGAAAATTATGAGACTTTTTTTGAAAAACTTTATAAGAAACTTCTTGTCCAGGATGCGAGACCCAAATAGGGAGTAAAGGCAATTAAGTGTGACTGTTTTGAACTTGTGATGACTTACCTTGGTTGCTGAGGAACAGGAGGAGGTGGTGGGAAAACTCTGCGATTGCTTGAAGTTGCATAGCTATTCAGGTTAGAAGAGACTTCCTGTTCCCGAGCGGTGTAACTGGTAGGACTCTGGCAATGGTCTGGACATCCATACCGACAAATTTCCACTTTGCATTTGATATGAACAGCCATGGAGTCGGGGAACTTGAAGGCGTGGAAAAAGGCGTAAGTGACCACAGTGGCTCGCGGGTCAGTGCTTCGCATTTTCATAAACTTGGAAACCATTTTGGGCCGGAGCACACACCCATCACTGTCGGATAATTGAATAGGACGGTTCTGGTTGTCTGACGCCTCGCAAGATTTGACCCGCATGTCGAATTCACCTTTAAGTTGTAAAAACGCCAACATCATTAGCCTACTTTTTCTAATCTTCGCGCCGCCACTTCCAAAGTGTGAAAAACACTCAATTTTCAATTTTGAGGAACAGTAAAGGAATCACTCAAAAAAGACAAGATTTTACAACATTGCTGCAAAGAGCGAAATGAGACTTTTCAAATGATTCTCAAATCTCTTCTTCCAATTGAAATGAAATAAAAAAGACAGGCAACAATAGGTTGTTGCAACCTCTTTGATAACTTTAGAAAATTGATCTACTGTAACAATTTGGGGTCAATAGAGCAACTGCTAGAAGAAGCTTGACATTCCTCCTGATTGAAGTTTCTCCTCACCAGCCTCAGAGAAGAGCTAAGTGCAAAATTGTCTATCTTCTGTTTTTTGCCTTTCTCAACTATGTTAATGGCACCCTTGGTTAGCCAAGCCAAATTCATGCAGAAGTAGAGAAGAAGCATCCCTAAAAAACTCATCTAGATCATTGTAGATTACTTAGGATGCACATTGAAATTCAGATCAAGGTGCACATTCAACCAGTGATACTGAGTCAATGTTTAAAAATTGTTCTTACTTAGCCACTAGCCATTTTAATGTCTTTTTTAAGGATCGTGGATAATGGTTTGACCTCATTGATAAATTTTTTTACCATATATAGGTACAGGGTCATCTGTAGTGTCAGTGGTTGGATATGGGTATTGATCTGAATTTTAACGCGTACCCTATTAAAGATTGAAGAAGTTGCACAGTAATAATAATCAAGGTGTGTTTTCTATAGATCCTAGGCCTGAGGACACTAACAATCGATCAAAATGAGAAACTTGAGTTCAAGAATGAATCCTACACATGTTCAATTTTTTATTATGGCTTGACAAGTCGAAAGTAGATTTCTTGCTTGTTTCCTGGCTTAAAAAGACACACAAAACAAATTTGCATTTTCTCTTTGTCGGCTTAGGTAGTAGTCTAAGCGTCATGGCCTCAGGCTATTAATGAATGCTGATTAAAGAAAAAAAAGGAGGCGCATATGTACCAATTCCAAAAAGATTTCACTTGTATGTCTACAGTGCTTATTTTTTTTTTCTTTGGCTTCTATTCACTATTCTTCATCTGGTTCTGTCTTTAGATTTATGAAAGGCAAATCAGTCAAGCAAAACTACTGACCCACTAACTTAGAAATTCCCAGGTAGAACAACACTGCTGTACTACTAGCAGAAACACTTTTCCTCTCAATAACTCGAACCACATCATCACACAATTCACATCTGCTTGGATGTCCAACTCAGTTTGAAAATCACCTAAAATGTCTCATTTTAATTTTTAGCTTACCTAACAATAAATAATATTCCTTCTGGTTTTATCGGCAGTTTTTAAAATACTATTTGATTTTTTTGAGTGTTTTTCAAACACTGTGGCATCTGAAGCATCTTTTCTCAATTAAAAGAAGCAGCTTTGAGTAGTTTGAAAGTGAAACCAGTGGTTTTAGAAAACCATCAGGAAATTAACATTGTCAAGCTGGAATACACTTTTTGAACTGCATCACTATTTGATGAGTGTCACGACTTTGCTTCATACCTTCTTTATCGTCTATGCCTACCACCATCGTTAAAGTGGTGCCTAAAGGAACGATGCCAGTCACTGGACTAGCCCAGGGTCCCTTGCCCTGCTGGATCTCCATCCAGCAATCAACGTTGTCCCCTGCAATGCAAAAACATGGACAGTGTGCATCATGAATTTTTTCAACCATCTTTTAAAATTAGCCAATCACATACAATGTTTGAAAATTGCCACAAAATGTCGTCTCGCCGGATTAGCCAAAAAAATACTTTTAATGTTACCTCTGAAATTAAGCTCCACCACTTCAATATCGGAAACTCGGATGGGAGGTTTGGTCACTCCCTTTTCGTAGTCGTTGTACCATTCGCATCGTAACCTTTTGGCCTCATCCCAGACCTCAATCAGATCCTTGTCGTATTGAATGACGATGTTGTTCTCGTAGAATCGGCCGTTCAAATCCGGCTTGGAGCCGCATTGGTCGTACATAATATCGAATTTGTACTTGCTCAGACCTGTCTGAGGCTTGACATAAATGCAATTGTAGCGATCCACGGCACCCTACGGATCAGTAAATTATGATTTCCCCATTAAACACACTGTTAACAATTCTACTTACCTTGCTGAAAATGATGCCATTGAAAGGCTTGTCAAAAGTGACGGCCACTTCCATGTGCCGTTTGCCGCACATTACTTCTAAGTCTACGATGTTGGCCATGTCTTTGGGACGCTCGCTTTGCCAAAAGTCCAGGCCATTAGGAGGAGGACCTAGATTCTGTCCATTTGTTTGACCACACACCTGAAATATATACATTTATTTAGTTTTCTCAGCATTTCACAACCTCAATTTGTCCACACATACAAGCATGATGTAAAGAAGTTATTCCTTTGTCAAACCATAACACTCATATCGATGTATATTCTTTACAGATCTCAATGCAATGAATTTGGGATTCGTTTCAAGATGTCCATTTTTGCAAGCATAATGCTAATAAAATTAATGTTTTGCAAGATCACGATATGTTTTTTAGTGATTTTCAAACATTGTGCATGATAGTTTATCTTTCCATTGTGTATAGAATGACACATGTATGAAGCATACGTTCATATACCTTCCAAGTTTGGAATGAAGTTCTGCATCAGCTCAATCAATAAAATTCAAAGACAAACAGAAGAAATGAGTCACGATCAGTCATCATCATCATCATCATCCGGGATTAGAGAAACTTTTTCTATTGATTTTGCATAATGCTAATCAAGTACATATGTGAGGAATCTTATCATCTGGTCAAAACAATGCAGACTGCACATTGACTAGTGTGCTGTTGCACTTTCTCTGTTGTATTTGTATGTCTTCTAAAAAAATCTGAGATTTCACTTTCAAATCAGCATTCTTTTGGGTTGTGGAGAGACTGATGCAGAAACCACCTTAGCAAGCATGCAGGGCAGCACTAATGATCAAGGAAAAACATGTCAAGACATCCATAAAATGTAGGAGAAAAGTTGCCACCTGTATAGGATTCCTAGCTGGACTAGTAGGTCAATCCTTCTTCAACTCACTTGAGCTCAACTCCTTTTGTTGTCAAAAGAGCATCCATTAACTGTTGATGCTTCTGTTTGTTGAGTGCATGGCGGCATTCAAACCGGTGGGTGGTTTTCTAAGAAGAATTTATTCAAACTCAACTTTTCCTTTCCTTTCTTCGGAAATAATCTTAGCTTAGAAAATACCAGCAAAAGATGCCGCTTTATAGACAGTAGTATGTAGTCACTTTGTGGAAAAACTCTACTTCAATTCTTGTTCAATAAAGGAACATTTTTTACTTCTACCCATATCACTTGCTTTCATCAAAAATTCTATAGCAAAATATAATTTTTGAACAAAATATAATCTTTTACCACAATGTGTAGGCAGGAGGGTGTAGTCCTACACTCAAAATGAGTTTTAATGAGGGGGAGACAACAGGAAAAAGAAGAAGTCTAATTAAGCCCTAGAACTCATTTGAAGTGAAAAGCTGACTGAGAAACTCTAGCTTGATTTATGCCTGCTGCTTCAATGCTGCTGCCAATAAGGTGCTCATTATCCGAGGATTAAATTGCCCAGCAGGTAACTTTGATATGCCTTAGAGTTGACATTTTCTCCTCAAACATAACCATTGTTTCTAATCCAAAAGTCATGACCTTCTGGAGCTTGATGAGTAGAGACGAAACAAAGCAAATGAAAACAAACTTTCATAATCAGCAGTTCAGTTCTACTTTTTTATCGTCTTGCCAATGACAAATGTTGTATAGGCCTGAAATTAATGACATATCCAGATGACGAAGAAAGTTGGCGAATTTCTTATCATGGTGAACAAAACAATGAAGTTGTAAGAAGTCAAAGGGTCGAAAACTTCTCTGGCATAAATTCCTTCTTCATTCCCAAATGCAACTTTAGTCTAGGCGCATTCTAGACTTTTTATCTAAAGGTAAGATTTACAATGTTGACTCTACTAGAAACATACGTTAGATGGAGATCGGAAAGAATGCCTAAAAAAAGAGAAACTCGAAGAAAATGGACACGGCGGTTGACGACGACAACAACATTTCTTAGTTTGCAGCACCCATAAATTTCCAACCAAAAACAGAATTCAATGCAAACGCCGCCCACCTTAAAAAATTTGTCAAAGCCTAAAACCCATTTTGAATACAATAGTAAAAGTCTATGATGAAAAATAAGTAGGTATCCCAATAGTAACAACATTGACAATCTCTCAAAAAGTCTAGTTTTACATCAGAATCTACATGTGATATTTTGCCCAGCCCATTTTTGGCGCAAAAATTCAAACGTAGACTGAGGCAAGAATCAACCAAATTGGACTTCTCGCGAAAAAAAGTTGAAGAATTTAGGACTTGACAATGCAAATTTTTTTTCAAAAGGATCTTTTGACTCTTACTTACTCGCATTTCTTATTCTATGCTTGGCTAGGCATCTCAGCTAGCTGAGAGAGGCCCCCTTTTGTTGAGCTCAGAGAGCCGGAGACCCAACTCAAGGAAATAAAAAAGGGGTGAGACAAAATATGAGAAGTGAAATTCGATCCATTGTGTGGTCCTCTTCTACAACTAAAGATGAAATTCACAGATTTGAAGAAGAAATCTCATCTTTTAAAATTCAGGCAATTTTTCAGCTTTCCAAGCAGATGACCCTACTGTGTATATTCCTTGCTGTCAGCAACATTCCAAGAGGCATTCCGAGCATGGAATTTGACGAGAGTTACTCATCTTAAGAAGAAAGTGAATTGGTGAAATTTTTGCCATTCAATTGGCAAAGATTCTGGCAGCAGCAGCAACTAAGCTAGCAACGCTAATCAACAGACGTCTCTACCTCAGATACTGGGTGTCAAATATCTGGAGGGCTCTTCATTCCTCAACATTGCCATTGCAACGGAAAATTGGCATACTCACAGTGTTTCAAACTGACACAAAAGAGTCGCATTCTCCAAAATCCACAAGTCAGTAAAATTATGTGAACGTCATTGCCAATAAAATCTCCTCAATGATAAAAATCATGTAATTCTAAGCCTTATTTTAGAAATACTAAAGTGTAAAAATTTTGTAGTTGACATTCTATTATCCTAAGGCGTCGTCCATCGTTTAGAGAAAGTTTGATGCTCATGAAAATTCCTCCCAAATTAAAGGGTGTTTTTTTTGCTTTATTAGACTTACCCCCAGTAGCATTAAAAGTAAGACAGTATGTATCCTCGGCGTCTGATCTCTGCTGAGCCGTAGCCTTTGCCACCAAAGGTGTAGGAATTTGCTTCTTCTTCTCTCCATGATAATTTCTGATTTTCTAACTTGTCTTGAGGATGATGAGCAGAAAGTTAAGCTCTGCCTGCAGTCTTCAAATTGTCGGTTTGCCTTCTACATGATTTGATTTTCTGCAAAAGGAGAATTGACTGTTAAAGCATGAAGAAGTAGAATATAATAGGACACTCTAGAATATTTTAGAGTGGTGCTCATTTCAAAAAATCAAAGCAGTTTTTTTAGAAGCTTTAAAATTTTTTTATGAAATCGAATCTTGTCCTTTTTTCGTAGAAAATGATGTGTGAATTTGAGATATTTTAGTGAGGTAAAAACCACTCTAATACCACAGTGGTTGCACAAGTAGCTCACTTTTCATGCTTGTGCGATCATATAAGTCTAGTCATTCTTTAATTGAACAGATCTTTTAAAGTACACATTCAATTATCACTAGGAAAAAATCGACAGCACGTGCAGTATGTGTACTTCAAACGCTTCTCAAAAATGTATTTCACGTCTTTTGATTACATGGAGTACACTGAGACCTTGATTTAGATACTTCGATTTTTGGGTAGGTTTTTTTAGGAAATCTAACAGCTACATCTAGGTCTTAGTGTATACTTGAAAAATAGTATAATGGATTTGGATTTGGATTCTAATGCTCTGATAAATTCACTAAAAAAGTAGCAAAAAGTCAAGTTTTCGTTCATATTAGTGTACTTTTTCAAAAGAGAAGCAAAATATAACTTTTTTCACCAAAGCCGATTTGATAGACAGAAAAAAATATATAGGTCATCAATTCTTCCCATTTTTTCCCACATATTTCTTCAATTGCAGACCACGTCGAGTATTTCTTTTTGGTTGGTCTCTCTTTTTTAAGAGTGGGTGGAAAAAACTAGCGGCGACAATAGAATTTCGTCTGCGCTGACTTCTTTTTTGATAGAAAAGAAAAAAAAATCTAATGGGTGGAATCATCTGTAACAAAACCGCAGTTTGCTTCCAACAACCACTTTCACCTACACTATACGGAAAATGTCATCGTGCCATTTTTTATATCACACCTACGTTCAGCCAAAATCGGTATCTGAGGCTGCTCTTTTGGTTTTGTAAAAAGTAATGTGGGATTTGTCTGATTGAAAAATCACATGTCATTCTTCTTTATCTGCGATCTAAAAAACATGGATTTTTCGTGGGAGCGCCATCCTGTCTTTATGCAACATTGAATACCATGTCCAATGTGCTTAAGATAAGCTTAATGGCATGGTATAAAACAAAAACGGAAAACTTTATGCCTATCAACACGAGAGTCATTTACAAATATTCTTCTAAAATAGTTTGAAATGTGAAGCGCGCGGGTGCATTACTAACTAATTTTGGGCGCCAAAATTCCGTTTAGGAGAATGAATGTAATTCGCCACACAGACCAGCCCACGTAAGTACGCTATCTATCGTCTAACGACTTTATGTTGGCCCTTTCCGCACACACAGTGTTCAGCTTTTCCAATGACCCAATCAATATTCGAGACACAATTCGGCCCGGCTGTAAAATGGACTTGTCTAAGCTGCTTGATTGCCGGCCCTGCTGCCTCTTAAAAGTTTCGCAGATTTTTTGCTGACTTGGACCAAATATGGGGAGAAGAGAGCGACAGATTTGCAAAGAGAGTCTAGAAACGAAAACGGTGAACTCAGAGGAGGACCTACCTCTCAAAGCAATCGTTATTACAGCTTCGTCTTTTTGGCTGACACATTTTTCAAGCAAAAGGCTAGCAGCAGCATATGTGTTAGCAAAAACCTGTCTGATGGTCCTAAAGAAAACTGTGCAAAAATCACAACAACAGCATTTGGTTTTTTTCTGCCAAGTTTTAAGTACTTGTTGTACTAAAACTCGTCTCTCGTTAATACTACCCTAGGAAAATGCAACTGTTTCAAGAGAGAGAGAGAGAAGAAATTCCAAGTCTTGAGAAATTGTCACGAACCAGGATAAATGGCAGAAAACTGCAGCAACGCATTAGCGTCATTAGAAATTCGAATTAGAATTCCTTCTCTCTTCTTCCTTTGTTTGCAGAATCATTTAAAAAGACGCCAAAAATAATAAGCTTGAGGTTGGGGTTTTGGTGATTTCAACGCTCGCACAGGTAGGAAATGATACCTGGTGTGACACATGTGACAAAAAGCCTCCCGATTTAGCTTAGAGGATATGGCAATAGCTTTTTGTCTAGAAGATGATCAAAAGTGTGGGACTACATTGACTACTACTAGTTTTGCAGAAAGTTGCGTTGCCCTACTTTTTGCGCCTTAAGGAAGTTTCTTCCCTTCTTCTTCGTCTCAAATGAACCACGTCTCTTCTAACCTTATGTGTTTCTACTACATACTACAAAAGAGTGCAAAAACCAACTCTTTTTCTGCTCCAATAGTCCAAAAACCACAATCCAGTTACTTTGAGAAGAAGGCAAAAAAAAAAGTCATAGCAACACTATCTATCCTCAAGAAATCAAATCATTTTTGTAGGTGAAAAAGATATCATTTTTGGTGTATTCATGAGTCAAAATGTGAAGTGGAAATGTGTGGATTTGCATACCATACTTCCCAACATTTCACACCAATCTGTCGAGGTTCGTTGACATGCTAATGAATTCTAATGAAGAAACTGCTCTCTCTTATTCATCTTGACCTCAAATTTCTGGCATCGCATCATATTGAACAACCTTTGACATGCATAGTATATCTTACAAAAGCAATTTTCATTTACAAAAGATTCTTTTGATATCAAGGTAAAAAATTGCACAACTACTACTACAGCTTCCTGCGTTGCAACCTAATTTTGTACATAATGTGTACAGTGTACAAAACATGTCAAGCCTCAAGAGTGGTCCAAGACACTCAACCCTATTGTGTTCCCCTTGCCACCCTTTGTTCTTTCTGACCTTAGCTTGGCTAGCAAAAACCAAATGTAGATTATTCACACTTTCACGAGGAGACATTTTTGTTAAAAATCAATGTGTCCTTTGGTCTCTCCAGTTGTTGTGCAAAGAAAAGTGAGAGTTAGCAGATGATAGTTGGGTAGTAAGAAACAGGGCTAGGGGTAGGAGCAAAAAGTGTTGAGCATCAGAGAAGTTGAAGCAACAGGAAGACGGCAGCAGCGAAAGAATACCAGGTCATTCCAACGCTCAAGGCTCCAACCCGAAATTTTACCGTAAATGTCTCTGCCAACTCTTTCATTTGCCCATCAACTCGCCGACTCCTCGGTGTTTTCTTTTTTGACACCTACTGAAAACTGCACTGCACTGCAGTTCTTCTTCTTCATAACTATTTATTTGGCTAATTTTCTTTTTGCCGCCGCGCGGCATGCCTTCCAGGATCTTAGTAAGTATGTAGTAGATTGCGAATAAAAAGGGGGAAATCGAGAATACCAAATTGCATTTCATTCTGGGAAAAATATCCGGGATTCTTCAGTCACTCTCATGAGTCAGTTCAGTAGAGAAAAGCTTAGACTAGACACATCACATTCAACTTGACAGCATGCACGATATACACACTCAAAAATCGCGCGGCGGTTGTGCCAGAGGATCGAGCAGAAGCATTTCGTCATCAACTGGAAATTCCAATACTTTGAATTCCTCGTTTTATCGTGGCAAAAAAAAGTTGTTTAAAAGGGGTGGTTTTTCTAAGTTAGGTGGCATGACGGTACAAAGGGGTTGTTCATGCCCTTTTATGAAGTACCTAGAGTCTCTAGCTTTGCTTAGCTTGGTGGCTGCTGCTGGCCATTTTTTGCTCGCATACTCGAAAGGGAAATCTGCTAGCGTTCAAACTGCCCCTCCCCGCCTTCCCCGACTAGTACTTACTCAAGTACTACTCATTTCTCAGCTTAGCAATCTTACAATCATTACATGACTCAGCTTCGTGTATGTTAAGACTACTTACCCCACGGGCAACATTCGACTCATTATTTCATCCCCTTCCAAGCTACATGGTGCTCTAGCTGCAGACGGGCAATAATTTGTTGTCATAAGGCAAAATTGAAACTATCACATAGCAGCGGGTGGGCTAAGATCCTCAACAATGTAGGGCAGCACGGAAATAAACTTAAAAGAACCCCCTTTTTGACCGCGGTCCTACACGTGACTTTGTGGCGAAAATTACTTTTGGTTAGTGGTTTAACCGCAAGATGGCGCTGTATTATTGACATTTAGTATTCATTGTTGACATTGCTGAGTTCATTGCAAAAAAAAATGTTGAGATCTTACATAGATCGCGGTCTTAGATCTGAAAAGCATTTTCAGTCTTGTTGATTCTAGTTAAATTATCCGTGAAAACGTCAAATTGACAAAGTAAAACTTTTCAATTAACGGTGAACATGCAAATTTGTAATGATGAATTGATATTAGAATCATTTCATGCTTTGCTGCCGCCTTAGATGAAAAGAAAGTAGCTTCAGGAGGCTTATTTTTTGCAGTAGCAGCTAGCGAAATTCCAGATTGAAAAATGGTGGGCAATTTGAGAAGCTTCGCCTCCTCCTATCTTGGCCAAGAAAGAGTGATGTCAATCACTCTGTGTACTCTTTTTTGCTAGATGCAGCTCCAACTCATACCTAATGAGTGAGTGTCTGAAGGGAAAGTGTTTCTTTTGTCGGATGGATAAGAATGTTGACTTTACTTTCTTATATATCAACTAGCGAAAAAATTCAATTTGAAAATCTTGAATCCAATTTGTTTGTCAAATTCCCAGGCACCGTTTAGTGAGTACGTGCTAGCGTAGCTTTATAGCCAAGAACTTCTTCTCGAGATCTGGCAGATGACGCTTCTGCCGAAAAAAAGTGATTTTCGTTCGCGTGTGTGGCTGCTGCTGCTAAAGGCAACAACAGTTGCTTGGCTGCTACCACTCTATGTATCCTACATTTTCAAAGGAAAGTAGTGAGAGTGAAAACCTGAGAAAAACTGACGGTTGGTCTAATCTAAAATTTCCGAGTCGAACTTCGGAGGGAGTTTTTCTTAAAAGTTGTCATTAGATGCTCCTCCCTGCTTGAGACTTGAAAGTGCCAAGACGAGAAAAGGAGCATCAGCAGTGGCGGCAACCATGCGCGAAACGTTGGCTGGAATGTTGACCCTTTGACCCGCAAAATATTTCTAATAGAGCTAGCCACTCCCAGGAAATTAGAGGTGCCTTGGAGAAAAAACATACAGGATTTCTATTCAAACATCAGGGCAACCTTACCTAAGTGTCAACTAACCCCAAACAGGATGAAATAAACCTATACTAAAAATTTCCAAAAAGTACCACTATAGGGTATAATTCTAAAAAGTTCCCCAAAAAAGTTTCAAAGTAATTTAGAATTACCAAAAGCACAGTAGGTTTAATATCACCAATAATTTGCAATTTTGGCCATTTTTGTCCACTGATACCTTATTTTTGTCCACTTTGTGCTTGAAAGTATGCATTACAAGGAGGGGGTTGAAACTGCATCTTTACATATGCATCTAAACTTCAAAGCACTAAGATTTTCGAAGAATAATGATGCAAGGAGTTCCAATCAATTTTTCAACCTTGTTTCTATTCCCTGGACCACCCATTGTCTTGCATTTCTATTTAGACAAATGTCTCATGTCAGAAGAAAACTCTTCAGCAGCTTTTTTGCTACATTATCATCCTTTCAAAATAACTAGGAAGAGATGCGAAAACGTAGGGAGAAGCAAGCATTACTTCACACTTGCAAGAAGCCAAGTCATAATTTATGCTTTCTGGTCATAATTGGTACAATTTTCCTTCTTTGTTTCTTTAAAAGATCAAATCTTTTTTGCTATTATCTTACCTACTGTTTTTCTCTCAAAGGTCAGAAAAAATGCTAGACAGACCGTTGATCTGGTTTTTTTGGCGAGAAATCGGGTGATCTGGGACTGCTGCTGAGTATGTAGCAGTAATAAAAAACTCTTGTTCGAGGTGGTACAATTACCATCCTCCTTTTTGATGCCCGCGGGAGAGATTTTCTACAATTTTCCATTGCACATGAAATAATGAAGGAGGGAAGAAATAAGGGTACTTTTCTAAAAACTTCATTAAGAATTCAACGGTGGAATTGATTTGGGAAGAAAATTAGGCAAGGCCTGCCTGAGGGCAACTTTAGTTGCCTCCTCCTTCTCAATTCAGAAGTAACTTTTCTTTTTCTCAATTTTCGGAATCTTTTTGCATAAATAATTCTTTACCGTAGATTACCAATTTAATGCCCGGGCGTCGAAATGTTTGAACTCTAGGCGTTTATTAGAAATTGAATTGTGCATTGATTAGGATTTAAAATTAATTAATGTACCTTAAAATTCCTTACAAAAAATTGTAGACTGTACGTAAATTAGGATTAGGCGTTCAAAATTACGAGAGGGGCTTTAAATAAGTAATCTACGGTAATTTTTTTTTTCAAATCTTTTAATGGAAGATTTCATAACACCGCTTTTAAAAAGAGATGACAAATAGGCTAGGGAGGGATTAGATCTTTGATGAAGCCACTTTAGTTAGCCAGTTCTACATCATAGCTCATTAGAAACTCGAAAAGTGTTTTGTGCTGATAAATCACCATCAGCTATCAATGAATCTGGTCTATTGTATTGTCAAACTAGCCAAGGCCCCAAGATAAATGGTCAGTAAATGCACTTTCTCGCTTCTTCTTGCAGTTTTAACCGGGAGGCATAAGGCATCTTCCTAAACTCTCCTAATACAAATTGGAAACCAGATTGAAACATTAGATGATGAAGGTAGGTTCAACAACCTAACTCTAGATTGAAAAAGGGAATTGGAATCCAATTTTTCAACCAAGTGGTTGTGTCAACAAAGACGGATCTGTGTACACACAGGGAAAACCTCATAAAATGAGCCTCCTGAAATCTTGAAGCCCCATGGTTCTTGCCCAAATGACATTTTATGCCCCCATCCAAAAAATGGGCTTAGGGAAAGTGTAAGTCATAAATAACTGCGAAGAACTGCGAAACTATGCAATGCTTCATTCAGGTTTCTTCTTCCGTCATGTCACGCTACCATTAGCTTCAACAACCAGTGCAAAATTCCAAGAGTTGCTTCAAGAGCAACAAGTGCGCTGCTAATTATGCACTTTTTTAGGAGCCCAAATGGCTCTTTTAAAAGAGCCACGATTCTTCCATCACAATCATTTTAGGGTCACATTGTCTTCATTCTTATCTGTTAGCAAGAGTCAACAACTTTCTTTGAGCAGAAACAAAAATACCGACTCGAACTCCAAGAGTCTTTTATCACTGCTTCTCTATCTAGAAAACCAAAGTGACCGTCGCTGTCGTCTCTTCTCCTAAATTGAACTTTTTCTCATGTACTACTCGATATCGCCGTTGTAAAGCCGGGTGGGCCTCTCCCTATCATCCTGGAATTTAGCGGATCACATATTTCGTGATCTGATCTAGAGGATTTGGTAACAATTTTTGGTATTGTGACAAAAGGACTTTTAGATTAAAAACGTGAGTCATGCTTTTCATCTAAATTCATTTATGAAAAGGGCAAAACAACGGATTTTTCCAAAAATGTTCAATTTCATCCCTTACAACCCAAATAATACCTTATTGTCATCTAAGGATCGACTGAGGCCCGAAGTGCCAGACTTGGCACTTCGGAAGTGCCAAGTTTTTTTATGAACAAAAAGTTGACTTGATGCTGCCAATATTTTGATAGTATGAAATATGACAAAAATCCAAAACTTACCTTTCAAATGCGATGACAGCACCTTGTTTCTTCCAATTGAGCACTTTTTTCTGTAATTTGCGTTATTTGACACTTTTTGCTTTCCACACTTATTGTTGCCAAAATTATGTCCTTAAACAAAAATTTGGTCTAGAAAAAGGGCGACGTTGTTGAGGCTCTTTGATGAGTGGAGAAACTGAGTAAGGCAGCGGCGAAAAATCGGCACGGCAGCAAGGAAGCCGCGAGACTGGGAAACTGAGTTCCAACCATGCGCTCAGCTTTGCAAAGCTTTGCTGTCAGTGCTAGGCCGCTGGCGCGCCGCTGCTTCTGCGTCTCAGCTTGGCAGCAGCAACGAAGCAACTCAGTCTGTTGTTTCAACACTCCAAGATTCATGGAGAAAAGTCAGACAGAGAAGTGGGAAACTAATATCCTTAGGCCACACTTTGTTGCAGTTTTGGATCATGCGGTTTGACTATGAACCAAGAAGCTTTTTGACAGTAGTAGACCAAACATAGAAGCACAATTGGTATTGTAAACCATTTGAAATAATGGACAACATTTAGTCTACTGTATATGTAATCTGTCATATGTTGGCAAAGTCATTCTATCCATTCTACCAAACTATTGAGTGCAGAGTTCTACGTTGTTTCAAAATCGAAAAGGTATTTTCTAAGCACTTTTTAATATTGCGTAAAAATAGGAGAAAATTGGAGGATTAAAATAAAGAACTTACATAAAGCCCAATTATATTTTTAATAATTCACGCACAGCCTAAAATATTTTGTAAGAATTGATGTCCACTTATTTATCCTATCCTAATTAACGCATAGTTCATAATTAATGCCTCCCTAAGAGTCTGGGCGTTAAATCGAAATCGGTAATCTCCGATATGTATTTTCTTTTAATCCTTTGAATTTTGATGGATTCTGTCCGTTATTTTATGCACCTTGGCAATAAGAACGTATGTCGTTGCAACCACTCCCATGTGTCTTCCCTGATGTGAGTTGGTGGTGGTGGACTTTTCCTTACGTAGTGATTTCTCTACATACTTTGGTCTAGCAGTGCCCTTCCTGGCTTCATCATAACATACCAAGCCCAAATGATCCCGTGGCACCCGGTCCATCAAATTCGCATTTCATTACTTTCTGTAAAGATAACTTCCTTTATTGACACAATTGGCTGTAAACTAAAGTTAAAGGAATGTAGCTTTAGAAAAGTGAACTCTGATCTAATTGAAGTCATTCATGACTGCACTGCCACCTCCGAAAAGAAATCAGGTCAATTGGCGCCATCGAGGTTGCGTGACTTTGTCTCAGAATTTCCGTTAAGACGGCGTCTCGGCATTTTTGTAATCAAAAGTCAAAACGTTCCAAAATTGGATTATGGCTGCCGTCATTTCTTTAGTTTACCTAGTTAGTAATGTTTGGGGGTTCTTACCTTGATGATTTGAAGAAATCCGAAAAATCCGGAATCCAGTACGCTCTACACACTATGCTCTACTTCTACTATACTTATTCTCGGCTGAGTTCTGTTATGGTTCTAAGTGCTGAGCATGTTCAACAACAAGCAAAAAAGATGCTAGAATTCTAAGGCATTTCTTCTCAACTTTAATTTAAAGAGAAGTAAACAAAGAAAAGCGCAAAACATTTCCAGTCTTCAAATATTTTTCAAATATGTTTTAAGGATTTCTTTTTCTCGTTTTTCTTTAACTTCTCGTAAAAAGTCGTTTGTCACTTTTTTAGGCAATAATGGGATTGTGGTATATTTCGATGCCTCAAGTTGATTTCTCTCAGTTTCTTGAAAGGTTTTTTAGACAGCTGGAATTTTGACACCTCCTTGGAAATTTCAGCGTAAATTAAGTTTAAAGTTTAAAATTCAAAGGTTCCTCAAGACCCCCAAGACATTTCTATAATGTCAGGGTTTGAAGAAGAGAATCCATTCGCCGTAAGTCTTTTCGCCCCCCTCTAAAAAACAAAATGTCAAAAATTATGAATCACTCCCTTGTTTTTAAAGGATCCATCGGTACAAAGGGCAGTCAATTCTAAACCCCAAGCCAATTTAGATGAATACAATCCTTATGGTGGTACACAACAAAGTGGTCCTGCGGTCATGCCGTCAACTAATCCGGATCCACCTCCACCAACATACACTCCATCTAACCAGCAACAAGTTTCATCAAAAGATTTTGAGGTAATTTCTCATTTCTAAAAAGTTTTATTTCAGCTGAAAAAAAAAACAGGAAAAAAATTCGTGAAACCGTGTTTACATACAAGCTACAAAGAGCAGATATCCTTTCGTTTTGACGAATTTTTTTGCAATAGATGTAATTTTAGGTTATATTGAGATATTCCATATCACGAACTAGTGGATCAAATACCATTTCGTTCACTTTTGAAGAATAAGCGAAATCATAATGGTTCCACTCCGGATCCTTGATCACACGTAATTTTGCATTTGGTAGAATTTGAACCAGTTTTTGTACATCTTGCAAAACACAAATTGTGTCTGAGAATCCAGCAAATAATTCCGTTTGGGCTGAGATTCGGCTGAGATTGTAGGCTGGTGGCTGGATTTGTCCATATTTTTGTACATTTATCGCCGGACTCCCATAATTGAATTTTTGAAATTTGGTTCCGGAACCGTAAGATAGTTGAATGTAATGTAAGATAGTTTGCACTGATGCACCACCTGGTTGATTTATCATTCTAATGAATTCAGTTTGGGGATTTTCGTACCCATTCCAAGACCACATTTTTAGGCATTGATTCAATGTGTCCTCAGTTTGAGTACAGGATTCGTAGACCCAGTCCGCATATTTTTTAGACATTAGTTCTTTCAAACCGGTTAATTTCAGTAGAAATGTCATGGATTCTACTGGTTTGATTGTCATGGACTTGAAAAAGATACCTGAAAATTATATTTAGCGTTTTCTAGACGTGTCTTTTAAGATTGATTGATTTTTACACAATTTGACATACCTACCTGTATTTTCAAAAAATGCTGTAGGTCCAAGCAAGTATCCCACCTGTATTTTGTCATTATACTCCGGCCTCTCCGACAAAAATATCAAATACTGTGTTGTGCCCATGGAATAGCCCACAAAAGTCACCTTTGCAAATCCAGTCTTTTCCAAGATGTAATCAACAGTTGCAGGATAATCTAATCTAGCTGACTCATCAAAGGAAAACTCCCAAAATTCAGGGGATTCTGTATCCATTGAAATATGTTTTCGACTGTAAGGGAAGATCAATTTTACACCCTACTATTTTAAACCTCCATTTTTTCCCAAAAAAGTAAAGTTTTGTCCAAATTGAATTTTTGCACAAAAATTACCTGTAATGATTTCCACGAATGTTGATCATCCATACATCGTATCCTTGATCGGCTAATTTGTAAGCCAACGACCTATTTTTGGGTCCATAAGTCCACATTGCAGCGCTGCCACTAAGACATTGGCCAAGAAGCACAGGAAGTTTTGATTTAGTATTATTTGAAGGTATTCGATGTATTGTCAAAATGTATCCATCGGATGTAATGACTTCATGTTCTTCAAAATTGTACCCGTGATATGTTATTAGTGAAGTTACATTTCGCGGTATTGAAAATGCCCAATGGTCTTTTGGCAATTTGATTGGAGGTGATGGAGGAGATGAAATACTTAGCAGTAATATTGCGATTGTGGCCAAAAATAACTTGTATGATTTTATTTTCATGACTACTTGCTGAGCAAAAGACTATTGGAGAAGGAATGAGCAGCTCAATTTTCAGTGGCATATATTCTGCTACGTAATCGGTTTATACTTATCGTTTTGTATAATGTTTATACGTCGACTCTCGATATAGCGGATTTTCCGTCACCCAACAAAAATTCACTTTATCGAGTTTTTCGACTATTCGCAATTAAACTATCTCGAGAGTCGACTGTAATTTGAAAAAAAAAATCCACTATATCGAGTTTTTCCACTATTCGCAATTAAACTATATCGAAAAAACAAATCTACGTACTGATAGATTGATTACATTATATAAAGATAAGCAAGAAGATTGATTCTGAAAAAAATTGGACAAAATTGAAAATTTGAATTTTCGCTTCAAATTACAGGAACTCAAACGTCGACAAGAAGAACTGGAAAAACGCGCGCAAGAATTAGAACGGCGAGAAGCAGAACTACGTACCAACCCACACAACGTTCGTCAAAATAATTGGCCGCCCCTTCCCTCCTTTTTCCCCGTTTCACCCTGTTTCTACCAAGATATCAACGTTGACATCCCCGTCGAGTTCCAGAAAATTGTCAAATATCTTTATTATCTATGGATGGCTCACGCCTCGCTTTTATTGGCCAACATGCTGACCGGCCTTCTGTACCTCTTCGGGGGCGGCGATGCGGGATCGACTTTTGGCCTGGCCCTCATCTACTGGTTTTTGTTCACACCCGCCTCATACATGTGCTGGTTCAGACCTGGCTACAAGGCATTTAGAGATGACAGTTCCATGTATTTTATGGTCTTTTTCTTTGTTTTCTTTTTCCAATTCCTCATGAGCGTGATCTACGCCTTTGGCATTGGAAACATGGGAGCTTGCGGATTAATTTTGGGATTTTCAACCCTCAAAAGCGGAGGTTTCTTGACCTTTGTTGGGGTTCTGATGGTCATCATTGGAGCTGGATTTGGCGGTGCGGCTTTAGGAGACTTCTACATGCTTGTTAAGGTAATTTTGAATTTTTAAAATGCTAATCACATTGTGGCAAAACATCAATCGGTTATCAATTCCAGATTCACCGAATGTATCGAAGCACTGGAGCCTCAATGGCTAAAGCCCAAGCCGAATTCACATCGGGAGTCATGAAAAACGAGACCGTCAGGCAAGCTGCCGCAGATGCGGCTAGTGCCTCGGCCCGTTCGGCCTTTTCGGCCGCTACATCAACTGCTGGAGGCCAAGGAGGCCAAAATGGAGGATCAGGACGCTTTTGATTTATTTTTTTGCCTTTTGTGATCTGTATCTTTTATTTAAAAATAGAAGCATAATTACCATCTTGAATAAGAAAATTTTTGGGAATAATCATTGATCTTTATTGACTACAATAAATTGTGTGAAGCACCTCTCCTCATACTTCACAAAATGGTGCTACATTCAGGTTGTCTAAAAAGTAGGCTCATAAAATACATCACAACATCTTAAAATTATGAGAATTGACAATCGTATTTCAAATTACATTTTGTGAGAGCTTTTGATGACTAAACTCCAGACAACTGAACTTTAGGCTTCAGGTGTCAAAAGATCAGTTATAAAAAGTTTTTTTTTCTTTCTTTAGCCTAAGAGTGTGTAGGAGTACCTACGATTTTCTGGTAAATATTCCATCCCTTGCTCTTTCCAACATTGCAAGGCCATCCATTTTGGCGAAAATGGACGAGTCAAACATTCAGGATTCTTTTGTTCTTGGGGAACTTCTACAGGTTCATCACTTAGATTGAAGAACCATTTCAACGTTTCCATGAAGTCCTTGTTGGCAGACAATTCCGTCAAGTCCATAGCAGGACGATAAAATGCCTCTGCTCCGGAAGCAGCCAAGGTAGCAACCAACAAGACCAAAAAGAGGGGTTTGAAGCCCATTTAGAATAATTATCGAATTACCTTACAATACGAAAGAAAGTCACCAAGTGAGCGTGCTTGTCATCGGGGGAGCGTCGGTTCATCAAGACTTCATACCTCCGGTTCATCTAGACTAAAATTTATAAAGCTGGTTCATCTAGAAATTCATCTAGAGTTATCATACATCTGCTTGATTTAACTTCAAAAATTATAAAACTTGATGAATTCGATGAAGTACTATGTATTGACAAGATAAGTAGTCTGGATAAGACAAGTACTTCATGGAAAATGTGACGCAAAAAGGACGAGAAAAGTGCTTCATGAAGAAGATGAAGTATTTGAACAAAGTCCTCTAAACGGGTGAAACGATGAACTTATCTAGATAATTAACAGTATGAAAGTCTAGATGAAACAGAAAAACGAAGTCTAGATGAACCGGTATACACCCTGCTTGTGAAAGCTGTAATAAGCTTCAAGCAAAAGCTTCGTTAAGAAATTGCTTGCAATCCGGCTTAGTAGGATTTTTTGATGATCAGCAAATGAAAATGAAGTCCATTATCTTGACCTTGAGAAGGTCCTCAAGAATGCAAAATGCAATCCAAAATACATTCCATGAGATCCTAAGCTCGCGCTTTCAGACTGGAAATCTTTTCAGTCTTGTTTTTTGTGAATTAATAAAATTTCACGTGAATTCTTCTTATTTTTCATATTACACAAAAAATTCGTCAAATTGAAGTAAACAATGCCGAGAACAGTGGTAACCTATGCGATTTGACGAATAATTTTTGTGCCCCTTTTTTAATCTTCTAAAAAATTCTTACTTTTTCTTTAGCTCGTTTTTTATGCTCAATTTCCCGTTTGAGTTCTTGATAAGCTCGATTTTTCCTTTGATTTTGCTGATTTTCCTTCTGTTCTTGGCGTGATGACAACATCAGGAGGGAATCCCTGGCGGGTGTCCCTATGGACCCCGGGTTTGACCCCACGGATCTTCGCTTAGTTAACTCGGTTTTCCTTTTTGACATGGTGACCAACTTCAACTGATTCTTCTTTTATTGGAAAAATATTGCATGACCAATATTTTTTCTGACTTCAATTTTCTTCTGAAGCATGAATGCGAAACCATACTTGTGCACTGCATGACTCAGACTTTGCAAAATATCATCAGGGGTGGTGACGTCAATTCTAGCTTCAATTTCGTGGTTTCAAATCTCATTTTTTTCCAAGTTCAACTTTGAGATACACTGACCAAGATTTACCCCTTGAACAGATATGTAGTACGCTACTGAAGAGGGAGGGGAAAACCTTGGAATTCGACGTTTATTACAGTAGCACTTCTGCATATGCAGATGATCCATTCTAAAAATACATTTTTTATGTCAGGTTCACATTTTATTCTATTTACAAAGAAATTCATTCAACGTTTTGTATATGTCATTGAATTTGTTCTCATCTTCTATTTCTACTGTCTCTTCTTCACAATCGATTATTTGCTTGACGCGAGTTCTGGAGAAGAAAAAAAGTAGCTTTAAAAACATCTGCTGGATGATAATAACTTTTTAAAAAAAATCGCGAAAAAATCGCAAAATTGGTTATTCGATGTTCCGAAATTTTTCCCGAATTTTTTTCAGATTTGAAAAAAAAAAAAAAAAATGTAATTCGCGACATTTTTTTTTTTTTTTTCGATTTCGCGAAATTGCTTTCCTCAGAAATCTTCCATTTGATGAGTAGATTACACAAACGCATGCAAAATTTCATCATTATAGGTCAAGGGGTTCCGGAATCCGGAGTTCAAAATTATTTTTGTGATATGTATACCTAGATGATCTACTTACTTTAGACTTGCAGCTTTTGAAACTTGTATCATGAAGGCTCCTATTTGTGAAAATGCACATTTTTGAACAACCTTATCCTGATCATCTACTTCGTTTTCTTTTACACTTTTGAATGCTTCTAGCAACGGTTTGGATACTATTTTCGATGACATCATTGCATCTAATATTGCATGAACAAGACTTGTCTTTGGAAGGTGGAGGTCGTAATCTTCTAAATCAACCTAAAATGATTTGACAAATTGAACTTTTTTGAAGCTTTCCACCACAGTAGAACTAATAATAAGCTTCAAGCAAAAGCTTCGTTAAGAAATTGCTTGCAATCCGGCTTAGTAAGATTTTTTTGATGATCAGCAAATGAAAATGAAGTCCATTATCTTGACCTTGAGAATGCAACCCAAAATACGTTCGCGCTTTCAGACTGGCAAGCAAGCAATCTTGTTTGGATTGCTTGTACACTTTTAACGATGAAAAAAGTTTTCTAATTAGAGAGGGTTTGCCATTTGGATCAGTTTCTGAATTCTTCATTAACCAACTTTTCAGTTTTACTTCTGTTTGTCTCCCAAAAATTACAGACACTAATCGAAGGAATAGGATAGGATGATAAATTATCTTTAGAAGCAAAATCCAGATCCGCGAGGAAACGGCCAAATTAAGTTAAATAAATAAAGAAGTCCATTTTTCAGCGGCCTTTTGCAATATATTCTGTGTGAAAATCAGGATGTGGAAACTCGTCTCAGAACAATCTTTTCAGGTTTATCGATACAAAATAGAAACAATTATTCTTTTTTGCTGTTTTCTTGTTGGGCTTTTTTGCGTAGGGCGTAGTTTTTTTTTTTTTTTTTTTTGGTTTTTGTGTGTTGGGGGAGGGCTCAATTTTAGCGAAAGAGAGAATTAAAGTGATACATCATACATTTAGCATAGAGCAGAAGCTTTAGTAAATTTCACTCAGTTGTGTCCTTATTTCAAAGGTTTCATTTTTTATGGGGGAGGGTCGGCCCTGGCCGCGGACCTAATTTTTTAAAGTCTACTCAACTACAACACAACCGATATTTAGCGTAAGATGTGCNCGAAAAATTCCCCTCAAAAATAATTTCTCACAGTTTTGCATCACTTACCATTGAACAAATTACCATTAGAAGCAAAATCCAGATCCGCGAGGAAACGGCCAAATTAAGTTAAATAAATAAAGAAGTCCATTTTTCAGCGGCCTTTTGCAATATATTCTGTGTGAAAATCAGGATGTGGAAACTCGTCTCAGAACAATCTTTTCAGGTTTATCGATACAAAATAGAAACAATTATTCTTTTTTGTTGTTTTTCTGTTGGGCTTTTTTGCGTAGGGCGTAGTTTTTTTTTTTTTTTTTTTGGTTTTTGTGTGTTGGGGGAGGGCTCAATTTTAGCGAAAGAGAGAATTAAAGTGATACATCATACATTTAGCATAGAGCAGAAGCTTTAGTAAATTTCACTCAGTTGTGTCCTTATTTCAAAGGTTTCATTTTTTATGGGGGAGGGTCGGCCCTGGCCGCGGACCTAATTTTTTAAAGTCTACTCAACTACAACACAACCGATATTTAGCGTAAGATGTGCACTTTTTTTAAACAAACAAACAAAAAAAAAAATCTGAAGAAGCTTCTGCATGAAAATTAACGAAATAGAGAAAAAATCCGGAAGAATCATCGTTTTGAAATTCTTATCTGTTTTTAGCAAATGGATTTTGATTTAGCGATACACAAAAAAAAGAGAGAAAAGGAACATATAGCACATCATCATAGACGATCAGAAACATCATTTTTTCTTTCGATACTTTCTTCTTAAATTGGTAGTAGTCATCATCGATCCGTCATCATTTTTACCACAATTGGGTGCTGGTCAGAGTGTTACCCCAGTATTGGTGTGCTCCTAAAAGGTATAAAAAAATATGTTATTGGTACGCATCGAAAAATCCGGGACAATATCGTGGTTTTTGTCTTTTTGGTTGTAAATAGTTTTGACTTCACGATAATACAAAAAAATACTCTCATTGTTAACGTGGTTAACAACTTTGTTTCATTCATTAGCGAATTACTATTGATAAAAGCATCAAATACAGATAGATTTACAGGAGTCCAAAATTCGCCCTGATCAGACACTTTGGTGGGCGCTATTATAAAAGTTTTGAATAGCGCCCACCCTAGCGGACGGACATCCTGTAGGAAATTAGTGTAGGTAAGATAAGTGCGTTAAAAGTACTTCACCTTTACCTGCGCCGGTAGATCCTCCAGCGGCATTGGACTTGGATTGGCCATTGCTCGAGTAATTACTAGAAAAGTCCTTGTTGCCTTGTTGGCCTAAAGTTTCGTAACCAGATCCATAGCTGTAAAGAAAATCAAAGGTTAATTGAAAGTTTACAATTTTCTGTGCAGCATCGTCAAATTGAAATTAGTTATGTGAAGCTAAAAAACGAAAATTTTCATTACTTTTTTAAGAAGTACAATTCTGCTTTTGTGATATTCAACGTAAAAAATCGCGAAAATCCTTCAATTTTTGGATGCATTCAACTCTGATTTCACGAGAAAAGTCGCAAAAATGAAATATTGGTGAAACGCCATCTAGCGTACATAAAACTGAAATGAACTATACCTTGTGCCGTACGATTTTTGGAATTGAGAAGTAGCCGTGGCGCCGGGCACAGTCATGGCGGGTGGGTAAACATGGCCCGCGGGCGTGGTGGCCGCCCCATAAGGCTGCATGCCAATGTTGCCCATGTTGCCGAAGTAATAAGCATAACCTGGGGGCATTTGCTGAGCGGCAAAAGCATTAGTGGCCAACGGGTTGAAGGCTGTCTGTTGTTGAGGCTGCTGGGGTTGTTGTTGCTGCTGCTGCACCTGATGTTGGCCACTGGTTGAACTGCTCGATGTTGCGGTTGCACTGGCATCCGTTGATGTGATTGAACCTGAAGCTGAGCCGAATCCACTTGTGCTTGAGCTTAAAGCCGACGTGTTCGAAGTACTAGACGTTGAGGCGGAAATCAAGGAGTTACTTGAATTGGATTCACCGCTAACCCCTCCTGCTCCTCGGTTACTATTGACGTTGGCTCCCAAGTTTGACGCGGCGAACTGGTTGTTCGGGTCATAATATCCAGTCGTTGGCTGAAAAGAAATGTTTTAAACACTTGTCCGGCCTTCTTGTCAAATGACATTTGGTATAAATCAAAATGTTTGAAAAACTAAAAAGGGCTACTACGGATGATTGATTTTATACATGCTAAACAAGAAATTGAAAATAAGGCTGAAATATGCAAGCAAACTGAAATGAGATATGAAAAATGATGATAGGTCATGCTGCGAATTCTACTGTTGTTGTTGTTGCTTGCATACCACCTTAATGGCCGATTGAAGTGTTGTGCTGGCGGGTTGTTGAGCTGCTGCTGCGGCTGCCGCCGCCGAACCTACCAAAGTATGCATTCCGGTGGCCGAGGCCGTGGCTCTTTGGATGGCAGCGAGGTCTTCGAGGCCGGTGTTTCCATAGGCACCGTACATCGCAGGTTGTTGAAGACCGAAGTAGGCCGCGGGCGCCAGGCCCATATACTGAGGGTGCATCAGGGCTGAGGCCACTCCTGGGGGAAGGTTGGGCATATTCACTTTGCCTGCAACAAAGAGTAATGAATACAATGAATAACTTTAGTATTTTCAAGTGGTTCAAGTGTCTGGAATTTCCATTTGTAGATCCTTACTTGCAGTCGTTGCTGACACCTTTCCAGATAACGCATTAGTCGTACTCGTGTTGGCTAAGCCCAAGACCGCGGCTGCAGGGTTATTCATTTGCTGAGCTTGTTGTTGCTGAGGCTCATACTTGTCATATTGGCCTTTAAACTGCGAAGAATTGCCCTGACCCTGAGCGGATCCTTGCTGAGAAGAAAACTGGTTGTTGGGGTACTGGTACTGTTGGTAATTGGTGTTGTAGCTCTTGTTGTAGTTGTTGTAGCCGGGGTAAGACAAGTCTTGGCCTTGACCTTTAGAATAATTGTTGCTTGACCCTTGACTGGCTTGGGAGGATCCTGGAGCGACGGGAACAGTGGGCACGGAATTGATGGCAGTCGACGCTGCAATTTGACCGGAATTTGCTTTGTTGCTGAAGGAATCATTGGAACTGGAGTTGACAGGTGCACTTGGGTTAAGTTTTGATCCGGAAACATGACTGCTTGTCAAGACAGCATTGGACAAACTCTTGTTGACTTCTTTGGCAGAGGGAGCGAAAGATGACTGATGCTGATCCACTTTGATTGCCTTGCTAACACTTGTCTTGTCATCACTGGCACCAAACTCGAAACCGCCAATGTTGTCAGAGTTGGCAGTATTAGCTCCACTAGAATTCCCGAATTGCAAATCAAGACCACCAAACTGGACGTCCAAACGGCCCAGAGAGTCCCCGGGCATCTCCACGGCAGGTTGGGCTTGGGGAATTCGAGGTTGGGATCCGGATGATCCTGTAGGACGGGCTGCTCCTACAGCTTGACTGGCAGCAGCGGAGGCGGGTTTCTGACCTTGATTTCCGGCGGCCTTAATGCTTGTAAAGGCTGACGCTTGAGCGTATGAGGGATACATGTTGTCCTTTGTGGTTACCGTCGTACTGCCAATGCCCACTACGGCCTTCAAAGTTTCAGTAGCCTGTTGGTTGAACTGGGCACCAGGTGCTGCCGAGGAGTTACTGCCCACCGAGCTTTGGGTGGTGGGTTTCTGCAGCAAGGTTGACAAGTCTATGGACTGAGAGTAGGAGTTGGGGCCGTTGGACGTCAGGTTAAAGCCTCTTTGGCTATTGCCACCTTGACCCTGATGAGGTTGTTGATTGACCTGCTGCTGCCCCTGCTGCTGTTGCTGAGGTTGCGGCGTTCTTTGTTTCTGACCAGGATGAGGCTGGCCTCCGGAGGCCGTAAATACCTTGGTGTCTGCCAATGAGCCGGTGTACTCTTCATTGTCCCATTCATCGGCGTTGGGGAAATCATCACCCCAATTGCCGGCGTTGTCAAAAGCGTCTTTACCAGATTGACCACCACCGCGGCCACTGCGGCCTCCGCCACGCCGGCCTTGACCACCTTGCTGCCCATCAGAACCTTGACTTCTTGAACCTTGACCATTGTTGTCATTGCCAGTCGAGGATCCCGAGTTGGCATTCCCGTTATTCTCATTGGGATTGTTCCATGTGTCAATACTGCCTTGGAAGCCTCCAGCATTGGAGGATGACAAAGATTGCTGTGCTTGCCGACGATCATTAACGCCGCCGCGGCCTTCGCGATCTTCACTCTGAGATTGGCCATTGCCACGTGGAGCAAAAGTCCTGGTACCACCCCCACGCCCTCCGCGTCTTGGAGGTCCATTTCCACGCCCTCTGAAGCCTTGGCCATCTCTACTTTGGTGATGATCGTTGAATCCCCCATTTTCAGACTGATTGTGGTATTGTCCTTTGGCATTGCTTCCCCCTCGGCCTCGACGTGGAGGTCCGCCTCGAGATGACCGAGATTTATCATAGCCTTGCCTGGGGTCTTGGAAGCCATCATGCTCGTTGTCCCAGTCTTCTTTGTCAGCCTCATTGGCCTTTTTGCCCTTCTTTTTCTTGCCAGTTTCTTCCCAGGCCGACAGATGGTCTCCGTCCTCCAACAGCAATTCCACAGCCCGACTTTCGTCCCAACCCGCGTCGAAAAGCGCAGTGGCAACCTCGTCTTCGGGTTTGCCGGTCACGTCCATCACTTGCTGGATTTTCTTCCTCTGGTGAGGATCGTCTGAGTGGTCAATGATCTTGGCAATCATCAGCTGTTCCGTGGTGGGTTGAAGCACCTTGCTATGGTGAAGCCCGGAGGATTCCTTTTTCTCACTGACATGGTTACTGGCTGAGGGCGCGACGAGGCCGTCCTCGACGGCAAATTCTGCTTTTTGATCATCGTTCTGAAAATCAAAGACGACAATTTAAACATGTCTACTTTCTAAATGTCACGAATGGCGAAAAAGTTCGTGAAAGTTTGTTTACATAGAAAGGCAACGCAATATGACGAATTTTTTGACGAGCTTATCTTTAAATAAGCTTTTGATCTAAATTTGTTGAGACACCCTACATCCGGAACAAAAAACGCCTCGAGGGAATTTTGTCAAGTCGTTAAATCATGACTCTTTGTTCAGCAATTCAAGTATTTCAAAAACACATGTGTGTGTTTAATCTCTAGACTATAAGTGCTTATAAAAATAATAAACATTTTATATTAGATCGTATCATGACTGGCCTTCAGCTTCGTCAATATTTTTCTGCTTAGTAAACACCAAATGTTTCCATGTCAAAACTTCACTAATGAGGTTACAAAACAAAATTAAAATAGACTTACGTTGATAATTTTTGCTTGTTTCTCTCGATGGTTTCTTTCTCCTCGAGTGTTCCGTTGTCCTTTGGCAGAATTTGTGTTCTGAAGGTCGATGGAGTTTTCTTTGTCAGTGACCCTTTTGGTAGTAGGGCCGTTTTGTGAAGAAGCCGAGGACGAGGCTGTTGCTACAGAACTGGTCTGTGCTTTGCCACCTCTGCCACCACCTTTAGCTTTGGCCATGGTGTCAAACCAAGAAGATTTACGGGGGTTGGAGACAATCGAATTCGAATCAGTCGAATCAGCTACTTGAGAATCGAAAGATTCAGTAACTATACACTATTTACAACTTCTGTAAAAAGAGACAAAGATGAGTAAATAATTCGTTTAAATGAATGAATTTATAATTTCCTAGAAGAATTGTCCCTAATAAACAAATGAGTCAACTTTGCAACCCATTGTGACGCAATAGACGCAACAAAGAACCACGTTGAAAATTCCCACATTTCCACTAAAAGCTCAAAGTTAAAAAATGACGGGGAAAATAGTTTTGCCGTCAAATTGCCATTTTACCCGATAATATGCCTTTGAACACTGTCTTTTCGCAGACTTTTCCTCGAAAAATTATGTGGCGGGAGATTTAGCGCTATATAGACGCCATTTTCCCTAGTAAGGCTGGCCTGGCCAAAACTGCCGGCCAAAAAGCTTTGAAAAACAAGCTGATTTTTCCGGGAATTCGCAAGGCTTTTGACGGATTTTTTTCACTTTTACCAACCTATATAGTCTAACAAATCTTAGTTTGCAATGAATAGGGGCGGGGTGAGGCCACACCCACGTAATTTGCACTAGAGGCCGGCTCTGAATAATTTCAAGTTCTCACCTGGAAAATGCGCTCACAAAGCTATAACACTAAGTCACGTGATCAACTTCGTCCCAGCACGACTCAAGTTCAAACAGACGATGCGAAAACAAAATTTCCGGTCTAGCAAAAATTATTCAATCCACATAGAAGCCTCTTATTATCTAAAAAACGAGGATTTTAACTTTTGTTTTGAATTTGTTTTGTGTACGGATTTTTGGGTTGTACGATGCCGGTGATGAAATTTTTTTTGTGTCGCTCCGATTTGCCGTAATTTGCTAAAGAGGGCGTGGGCGTCGAATTGAATCGCGTGGTTTTCGGCGCCCTCTTTTGGATCCGTTTGAGAAAAAAAATATGAAGATTTTAGAAGGTTTTTTTATGTTTTATTTTTTCTTTATCCAGACAGAACATGAATTACAAAAAATTTTCCAAAAATGCTTGGAAATTTTCAATACTTTTGCATAGTTTTTGTATGAATGGAAAAGAAAGCTACGATAAGATTCTGCGTTAGCGGAACATTCTGAATAAGGTTATCCAACCTCTCTTTTCCTTCGGTGATGAGATGGGGGTGGTGATGCGGGTGGTGATGGTAAAATAGGTAATGTTCGTAATGTATGATTACACTCTAGTCGAATTTGACTTATAAAAAAGAAAATGAAACGACACTGAAAAGGCTTTCAGTGATTGACCGTGAGATAAAATACTTTTTGTGACTTTTTGAAACATTTTGAGACTTTTTAGGACTTTTTAAACTTAAAATAGTACGGTGACGTTAAAGATCACTGTGACGTTAGATGTCACTGTGACATTAGAAGTCACTTTGAGGAAACACTGAACAACCCCAAGAAGAATTTTCAAACTTTTAGGACCGTTCGTGAAACTCTCACGGTCAAAAACTCAGGACAAGCGTGGAGACTGCAGAACTCTTTCTATTTTTTGACGAATTGACAAGATTTTTTCTCACGGATAGTTCATAAGTCATCAATTCATAGATCAATTGTCTTGAGATCAATTTGCGATATATTGAGTCCTAAAGCTAGTTGTGCATTGATCGGTAAACGATGGAACTTTTGAAGATGACGTTTCACGAGGTCTTTGGTCAGGAATTTTCCACCACAGAGAAGTGGACAAACAAAGATTTTGCTCAAAGCAGTGGGATCCACTTCTTCATCTTCCTCAACTTCACTCGTTTCACTTACTTTGTCACATGTGTCATATTTTTTCGATTTTATTTTCTTCTTTTCTGTTAGACAATTTTTTTGATGTTGGCGAAATTCTTCTTTGATAATTTTTAATTTGCAGTTCGAACACTTGATTTGGATTAAAGTAATGGAGACTCCATTTTTAATTTGTTCCTCTGCATCTTTCATGATGGGTAGACAGGTATTTACTGAAAAATATTCAAAAACAACACAGGATGTGTCAAGGGACGTTAGCTTTGGGAACTGAAATCATTAGCAGTGTCCACTGGCCAGTTTCACTTAATGGTTTTATGGTATAATTTGCTTAAATGGCAAATTGAACGTTGAAATGTCAATTCAAATTGTTCAAGTATGCATAAAAGTAACTGAAACCGGTTCCGTAAATTGTACGTTACAAGCTAAGACTTTAGGAAAATAACCGGCTTGTCATAACTCATAGTACTTGGACAATGGACATGTAACTTACATCATGTAATACTACTTTTCTTCAAAATTATGTAAGTGTACTGCAATTCACATTTCCAAATCTTATTGAAAGGCTATTCAGTGAATTTTCGGTTAGGTTGCATTGCATGTAAATTGTAGATGGAGATAATTTGGTAAAGATAAAGAAGATAAGCATGAATGACGCACTTCATGTAATCAAATTGTAAATGTATGTAGTTAAATCTAATTGATTGCTAATAATAATCAATCACATCATTTATTATTGGTCAATAAAAATAAATTTCTCCTTTGTTCCATTCTTCCTACAAAGTCTTGCTCAATTAGTATACAAGGTGTTCCCGGTGTTCCAGCAACATTTAGATGGGAAGCTTTTGTCAAAAAAATTCGTCAAATTGAAGGGAGAAACTAGAATGTAAACAAAATTTCACCATTTGGGACACCCGGTATACGCTTTCACCAAGCCCACCGAGCGGTCGAGGGTCAAGAAAACTTACAAAACTAACAAGTGTTGGACAATGCGCTTCGTCACCGCATTTGTTATATGACAATTGTATTGACTTTGTTGTGGTGTCCTCTATAAATATTGGTCAGTTGTGCTGATAATCTTGTCAAATAAAGTTCGGCACATTTATCGATAATACTACCGAACATCACTCAAACTTGAAGATGATGCACTTGAAAATCAAGTCATCCTGGTTTCCCGTCAAAGGTTTATTGACAACCCTTGGTGCTACACTAATCCTAATTTCGTTGGCCTTAGATTTTTCCTATGGTAAGTTTCTGAAAATGACCAAAAAGTCTCATTTGAATTTTCGCGCCAAAAATGGCACAAAATGACATCTGTACATGTGAATTTTTGGCGCGAAAATTCAATTTTTTTTGTGACTAAAATGGCATATCTGTTGACTGTACATTCAAATGGTATTTTTGGCACGAAAATTGAAATAATGTGGTTGATTAATTTCAATGTTTCAATTCAAATTTTCAGCCAACTTGAACACATATGTAATCTCCTACCTAAGAAGTAAAGACCATTCGATTTCATACTCGGATTGGATTTTTGTCACCACAAGTAAAACATTTGTTCAGGGGAGTCTGATGCCATTCATGGGAGGACTTGAACGACTCATTGGAACCAGATTTTGTATTCTTATTGGATGCATTATATACACGTAAGAAATGCTTTACTAATTTCAGTTCTGATTTGCAAAAATAATTTTTTCATGATTTATTCTTTCAGAGGAAGTATTACATTAACCTACTTCACTGTTGACTTGGGTCTCACTGCCGTCGTATTATCCATTTCTATTTCGCACGGTATTGCCTTTAGCTTAATGTACGCTCAAAGTATTGGTTGCGTTATCAAAGTAAGTACCCCAAAAAAATCGTGAAATTGAAATGAGATATACCCAAAGTAGCAGAAATGTAAACGAATTTTCACTATAACGATAAAAAATTTTGAATTATCGCGCCAAAAATCAACATTAGAGTCGAGGCTTTTCACACTATTCGAAAAGTCAAATTTTTGTCCAAAAATTCAATTTTGACAGAACCCACTTTTTAGCTGTTGACAACTTTGATTTCACGAGAAAAATTGTCAAAAAAATTTTGGTGAAAAACTCGTGAAAATGTTGGGGTTTTGTCAAAATTGAATTTTTGGACAAAAATTTGACTTTTTGAATAATGTGTAAGAGTAGACTTACATGTGCCAATGCTGGCTTTTGTGGAAGAATGACCAAAACAGAGCTATACAGGAATGAAAGCATGAAAGATGCTCTTGTGACAAAAACCACCACAAAATTGTCATCCATGGTAGGTACAGATTTTCGGATACAGACAATTCCAAGTTTTCATAACTGACAATATACTTGCAAAATTCAAAAATTCAAATGCGACATTTTGAGTAATTTTCAAACAATGTAAACGCAAAGTTTTAGAGATACTCACGCAACCTCCTCACGATTTCCGCATCAACGAACACAATGGAAGTGGCTTGAGTGATTACTATGATTGTTCGTCGGAACTACAAAGTACAAACTGATGCACCTAAGATTATGCTTTGTACAGTACTGTCAAAAAGGAAACATGAAGTCATCATCATACCTACTTTTTCTAAGTTTAGTAGCTTTTTCAATGCCAATCAAGTATCCGGATGTCTCAAAAAATGATGAGTACTGCTACAAAAGTTTCATGCAAGACACAGCACACAATTGCTACTGTGAACCTTTCAAAGAAGGATTCTTGGAAGGCAAGCATTCATACATTTGGCAATACGTGAGTATCATTTACAAAACATAAGGTGATGCAGACAATTATGAATTTTGAAGGAGTTCAAAGACATTTTTAGCACAGTATATTTTTTTCCGTGAAACTGAGTCATATACTGTGAACTATTTTTTGATAATTGAATGTGTATGTAACGCATACTGTGTCAAAAGTCATTTTTTTGTCCAAAAATTTATGTTTGACGAACATTTCGCAACTCAACTAATTTGAATTTTTGCGCCAAAATGCAATAATATTCTTGAACTTTAGAATCTCAAATGTATCAAATATTAGAACTTTTTTAGACCAAAAATCGCGATTTTGAGCTGAAATTGCCTAAAATAATCCACAAAATCACATGAAATGACAATTTTTGACCAATTTAGGCGCGAAAATTCAAATATTTCGATTTTTTTACCACTAAAAAAAGTCAATTTTGACACAAAAATAAAAATTGTCTATTTTTCAAGTTTTTCAGGAATTTTTAGTTTTTGGACAAAAAATGCAAAAATGGACTTTTGACACACTGTGTAACGTAACAAACGATAAGAAATGATAAGCCCAAGTTTTGACCATGGAATCAGCTCAATATCAAGCAGTTCCCTTCTTTCTATTTGACACCTTATGGCCTTTAACCAAACTGTATCAAATAAATGGAGCCCATTTTCCCTGTTACAAAGTCACTGACGAACAAAATGGAAGGATATCTTTGAAACCAATGGGCACCTTAGCCATCTTCAAACGTTATGGTCTATTTATTATTTCCAACTTAGTATTGATAACTTTGATATACTTGTCAATGTGGCTGACTTGGAATGGTTTAAGGTACTCTGACTTGTCTCAAGTACTTGAAAAGCATGGTCAATCCAAGCTTGATTTTGCCACTTTTTATTCAGTATTGGCAGTTTCACTATTGGGTCATATAGTGATAGTCTTCCGAAATCTGAGCTACAAAGATGAATTAGCAAAACTACAAGATATGTTTGTGAACAATGCAAATATTGACCATGAAATCCTAAAAGCTGAAAGAAAATGGTTAATTGTATTTTGGATAGTTGCCATACCATTGTTTTGGTCTGGATTTTTGATCTTTTTCATTGGGTTTGCTATGCTTCTGGAAGAAGAATTTGGCATTTCACTTCAAAGTCAAGTACCATTAATTTTTCTGGCAACATGGGTTCTCCACCAGCTTTACAGTCCCATTTTCTGCTATACACAAACTTTCTTTGAAATTGCATGTTCTATTACTGCTTGGATTGAAACATTGTTGTTAAACCAGGATTTAGATGATTGTTACCATCTGTTACAAGTGATTTCAGTAGCATCTGAAGCCATGGCTCTTCAACACTTTTCTCTGGTTATAATGTCTGTAATAATCTTGATTGGTGTGACTTTTTCTGTTGTGTCTTATTTTATAGTCAATGAAGATTTAACTGCACAATTTTTTGCCTTTCTGACACTTGGAATTGGACTTGTGGCTATTTGTACCACTTTTTTCCTCATTTCACTTGTATCCTTTGCTCAAAAGATTGTTGATAAAGTTCATGAGCTTGGAAATCTACTTAGAAGATTGCCAGTCAAGGAAGAGAATGTTGTTTTAGACAAGGACATAATTGAATGGAGGGATTTCAGAGATATAATCCTGCATGACATTGATTGCTTTCAAGGATTAGATGGATATGGATACTTTTGCATCAACAAGTCCCTTTTGACATCTATTGTGGCTAATTTCATGACTTACTTTATTATTCTAATTGACTTCAAAATAAACTGATGACCTTCAAAGTTCAAATGTTTTATGTTTGTTACCATAGAGTTCTGAGTCCTGACACACCTAATCAAACAATAGAAAGTACCCAACAGTGTTTAGTTTGTCCATGGCAGTCAAAATGGTCCAACCAACTTTCCTTTTTGATACAATTTGGCCTTTGATGAAAATATTTCAAATATTTGGTGCCTTTCCCTGTACAAAAGCTTCAAACAATGACAAAGTGACTTTGGTACCAATGAGATGGTGTTCATACTTCTCACTTAGTTGTGTTCCTCTGATTTTGTATGTCTTATTTGTTGTTACTGTCAATACATTGGCTTACTCTCGATTTTTGGAAGTGATGCAAATGCAGCCTGATTTTGTGGACCAACTAGTAATGATTGTCACTGCTGCAATTTTCTTCACAGTTCAACTATCCTTAGCTATCAGCAATTTTACAATGAGAATTAACTTAGCAGATTTACAAGACTTCTTACTTGAAAATTGCCAAGATTGGTACCTAGAGAAAAATATCAGGAAGAAGAGAATGACTTGCATGTCAATTTTTATGCCTCTGGCATCACTATTTGCTTCTTTGAGTATTTCCTTTGGTGGCACTTATGAGTCTTATGAAGATCATCCAACTGCATTGAAAATTATTCTTGGTCTTTTCTTTGGACTTTTGACAATGTATATCCAGTCACAGATCCATGCATTTCTGGTTATTTACATGCAAGTCACAACCAAGATCATAACTTGGACCAACTATTTGACAAAGTACACTTCAAACTTCTTCAAAAAGTGACTTGAAGAATTGTGTGACATTGTTTGATGGTGTCTTGATGGCTAAGAGAATGTTTTCAGTTCCTTTATTCATCAGTGTCAATGGAGCCATGGTGAATCTTATCTTGGTATTTTATGCATCTATTTCATATTTGATGTGCAACTCTTATTACAATAGGCAGTTGTATTCTATAATTGCTGATTGTGTTGGAAAAATTGCATTTGGTGTCTTACTGTGCATAATTCTTTACATTTCAAATGAAGCTTCTCAGCAACTTTTCAATGCAATGCAAGCAATGAAACAAGCCATAATTGAAATGCCTAACATTGATGATGACATTATTGTCCTTGATGGAAAAGAATATTTTGGAAACTATGCCAGATATGTTTTGCTTGAAAGGATCAATAGCTTCAAAGGATTTACAGCATGTGACTTTTATGACTTGGGCAGACCAATGTTGAGCACCATCACTTCAAACTTTATTACCTATCTTATCATTCTGATTCAGTTCAAATTGTCTGCATCATCTAATAGTAAATAAAAACTTTTGATTCTATATTTCTACCAAGTTGTTGCTTATTTCAGGTCCAAGGTAGGCTTGGAAATAAAATGTGGACCTATGCAACTCTTATGGCATTGAAATATAAGTATGGGTACAGAGTTTTTATGGAAGAAAGTGACCTAGAACACTTGTCATATTTTTTCAAGAATATTGATCAAGTTGAACCAATTGAAAAACTGTGCAATGGCACAAATTATCCTTGGCACATTTTTACCACATCTATGAAAATATTACAAACAGACAAATGGAAGTATGGGCAATTTTTACAATTCCACACAACTCTTAGACTCTTGGCACCCAATATCAATGGCATCAATGGTTGGCATCTTCTGATGCATGATTATGAACAAGATGTTAGAAGAGCTTTCACATTCAGAGATCATTTTGTTAATGGAGCTAAGAAAAGAATTGCCAGGTTTACCAAGAAGCTGAAAGATAAGCATAAGGTTTTGAAGAAAGCTAAAGAGATTGTTTATGTTGGAATTCATATCCGTTTACGAGATGCCACAAGAGACATAGTGATTCCATTTGGTCTTCCTGATCTTACGTCAAGTCAATATATAAGTGCCATGTCAATGCTTGTTGATAAATTAGAAACAAAAAGACGAAAAGTAATATTTCTTGTTATGACCGATGATCCATTCATGGTCCAAAAAATGATAATGCCAAGAGTGAGAAATAAGTTCTATGTCAAACAAGCAGGAAGTGGTAATGTCAATAATCGAATTTCTGTTGGCTTGGATCTTGCCATGATGTCACAGTGCAACTTTACTATTTTATCCTATGGTACTTATTCATTTTGGAGTGGATTTCTTAGTGGTGGTCCAAAGATTTTGCCTGCTCATTATTATTATGGACATACATCATGGATCAATGAGGTTCCGGAAGACTAATCAAGAACCTTTTTTGTTGACAGATATTAATATGCCTTATGATAGCGAAAAATAAAACCTTGCCTGAATATCACCTTGATTAAAATTAAATGGTGAACTGAAAAGCAGATGAAGAAAGTAAGGTACATACAAACCAAAACTGCTTGCAAAGTAGAATACAACATTTTTGAATTGTAAGTAGACTTGATAATCGAGTAATTACATCTTTTGTTAGTCATGTTCTTTTATTTTTGAGTTATAAATGATTTTGGGATAGCCTTCATGTCTTTTGTAATCAAGAAACAAATGAGGGGAATGAGTTTGTTCAGTAGTTTGAAACTCACCATAAAATAGCTTTTATTTGAGGAACAATTGCAATGAGTGGAACAATACAAATTGTGTCACATTACATATCTTTAATATGCAGCAAAATACAAAATCGAAACCTGCAAGAGCAATTCATTGCTTCTTAGGGAAATCTTCTTCTTGTTGGGGTCTCTGACTTCTTACTTAGTGATCCGTTGTATTGGAGTGTCTTCAAAGTCAAAACAAATGTTGGTACAAATTATTAAAGTGAAAGGAATCAGGATTAACAATTGCCAATTTTGCAAATTAATAAGAAGTGCTTCTTAAAGATTGGGTGATCTTATACAAAGTAGATATTCAGGGATACATGTCACACCGTAAGAAGTGACGGTCACAGTAACAAATATTAAAAAATACTAAATTAGAATTACTGAACAGTTTGTAAAGTGTTTCATGATTGACTTTTCTGAAGGTATTGGTTCCCCAGCAGTAGCTGCATTGACTTTCATACGCCTGAAAGAAAAGTACAAAGAAATTAACTGAGCCTGAATCCAAACCAACCCAAACTTACTTTCCAGTGACCATGAGAAGATTGCTTAGAAGGAAATGGAATAAAGCAATCAAAAAAAGAGCTGTAGCTACATTACAAAAGTAGGCATTGGGAGCATCTGAAATGCTGCTTAACAAAATACCAATCCATACTATTTGACATACAGCGGTCACAAGTGAATCAATTTGTTGAATCTGGTAGACCAGAGTTGCCACGAATGTTTGTCGGATCCAGTAGAAGTTGATCTTCAAGCATGCTAGCCAACTATGAACAAAAAAATACCGCACAAATCAAAGATTTGGAATAATTGTCTATTTATAACTTTGTCAAGCATATGATGATGACACAGATCTGTATTTCTTTATTTATGTAGTAAAATTTCTTCTTCATTTTTCGTCTTTTTCTTGGAATTGAAATTGAAAATCACACTCTAGAAAATGAATAATGATCATCATTCATTAGCATCTGGAGACTTTTGCAGAAATTGGAAGCATATTCGACATATATTTTATATATATATTTTGGAGCCCACCTCATATTTCTGTCTGTCCTGTTATATTTTTGAAAGTAAAGATATTTGAAATTTTCACAGAAAACAATATCATTAAATATTCTTTTTTGGCGCGAAAATTCAAACATTTGACAGATATGCCAAAGGCCAAAAAGTGACGCATAAATTGTATCATTTATGAGCGTAGCAGGATTCCGCCGGCAGGTCCCGGAGGGTCCATAATAAAATCATTCTAAAAACACACTTAGGCATCAAAAAAAGGCTTCTTCATAGTTCCAATTTAGTATTAAAAGTGTCTTTGGTAATCGTTTTTGTCATCATTTTTGTTTTGTTTTGAGCAGTGTTGGACCGCGAGTAGCATCGTGATCGCTTTGTATCGCATCCATGGATAAAATATGTGGATTTGTGTTGACTAAATAAAGGATTCTCGATTGATTTCCGAATCTTCATCCTCTTCATCTTCCTGACTCAATTCTGTCGGACTAAAACAGTGAAGCCCATCTTGCTCGTTATCATTAATTTGCATCTCAATTTCCGCCAGTCTTTGACTGACATCTTTCTGTGCTTTTGACAATTTGGTGTGCATTGAGGCATTGTCTGTTTCCAAGCTTTTGATTCGCTCGCGAAGTCGATGAATCTCTAAAAGTAGTTCCTCTTTCTTCAGATCCTCAGATAAATGATGGACAACTGATGCTCCTCCACTTCGAGAACAGCCTGCAAGATAAAAGAGATTCAAAGGACTTTGGATACTTCTCAAACGAAAGAAGAAGAAAGGCAAATTGATTTTTTTTTTGCTTCGCTCAGCGGTACTTTGTATACTTGGAAATCGTTTAGCTGTACTATATTCAAGTATTTATTGCTCTTCTGAGAGCCTTTTAGAGGTGCATACTTCCTCATAAATCTTTTAAAGTATTACGAGTTTTTTTGCTCTCCAAGATGTTGACAATCTTATGGAGTCTTTAAAAATGAAATACACAATACAGAAAGAAACGCGACACATGAAGAAGAAGAAGGAAAGGCAAACTCAACGGAAATAGGCAGCTATGCTCAAGGCATACACAGAGTCTTAAAATCATCCAAAAAGTCTCATTTTAGAATTTTAAGATATTGTAAGTTTCACTTTCATTCATTGTAATTTTGGCAATTTTAGCAATTCTCTCTGTGAAAATTGAAATATTTGGAAAACTTGCGATGCAAACTCTTACAAAATTATGGTTATATTTTTGGAATGCAAATTCAAATGAGACTTTTTTGGTGATTATCATACATTGTGTGCAAGCCTTTCCTCTCCACTGCATTAAGCTGCTCACTAGGCAATAAGGTCATTAAGAAAAGATAGGGAGGGCCCCCTGCAGGCCTGAAAATAAGAGAAAAAATAACCTCAAAAATAGAATACAAACCTTGTTCATGTATCGGTCCGGCTGAGGTCACAGTCGAGGTTGAAGAGCCAATGGAGCTCGTCATTGGCCTCGTCAAAGGCAAAGAATGGTGGGAAACAACCTCACTGGATTGATGATCTGTAAGGGGTTACAAACCGTAAAAACTTCCATCTGGGTCAAAAAAATATATTTTGTAATCTATTCTTACGTATGGCCGAGGGCATATTATGGTCAGTGTGTTGATGAAGGACATGAGTGTTGGAGGGATGAGCTTGACGATGATGATCTTGACTACTTGAGGCCGGATGATGACTACTGTGCTGGTGATGGTGGAACCGATGATGACCGATGCCTGCACCTCCACCGTTGCCTAAAATAACATTATTTTGACCAACGTACTTTTGACGGCTCAGGGACATTACACCTTCGTACATTACATCTTTGGATGTTACACCTTCAGAACTTGGAACTTTGGAAGTGTTAACTTCTGGACATTACACCTTGGGGAAGTTACACCTTCTGGGAGTTTTACCTTCGGAATATTACATCTTCGAAAGTTACAACTTCAGATGTTTGACCTTCGGGACATTACACTTTCGCAAAATTACACCTTAACTGTCCGAAGATGAAATGTCTAAGATATAACATCCGAAGGTGTAACGTCCGAAGATGTAACGTCCATGAGCCCTTTCCTCTTGACCAACGAAGTTAGACTTACCTGCCGTCACAACCAGCTGCTTGAGTGGCTTTGATTTGTAATGCCCATGATGTTGCTGCCTACTACTTCCAGTACTACTTTGAAACTGTTCATTGTTATAGCCATGAGCGCCCACTGCAGAAGTACTTGTCATGATGGTTGGATGTTGTTGAATTTCACTTTGACTACGCGTAGAAAACTCGGAACAGGGCGATTCACATGTTCGTTTACGACTAGTATGTCCAGACCTTCAAAAATACAGCTTCTTTTAGAAGACAAAAAACTTTAATTTTTGTCTAGCTTACATGGACTCAGGAGAGGATTTATCCTGGTTGGAAGAGTATAGAGGAAGTGGTGAAACCCACATTTCTTCTAAAGGAACTTTACCGCGACTTTCTACTAGGCCTGGAGTAGATTCACTTCGGGGTAGAGCAGCTAAAAAGGTAAAAAACTAAATGCATTTCCAGTTAAAAGATAAAATGACCAATATGGACTCCTCACCTTTTTCTAGGGGTGCTTTTTTGTACTTTTCTAGCCTTTTGACAGCAATGGCTTCTAATCTGACTCGTGCAGCCGGATAGTCTTTTAGAACATCCCACATGTCCTTTTTGCTAAGCACAAAGAGGTCGGAATATCCCACGGAACGAACACTGGCAGTGCGGCGGTTTCCTGAAAAATACATTTCAGATTACTACATGATTACGTGGCGTCTTTTTGTAATGATGTTCTCTAGAAAAAGATGACAAGGAGTCTTTTGAGTATTAGTTCTGAGTATACACTTTGTTCTGAAGACTCACATTGTTTGAAAATTACTCAAAATGTCGCATATGAATTTTTGAAATTAGGCATTTTCCACCAACTTTTGTCCTATTAAAAGTGACCTCTCTGGTAAGTGGTAACACTGTTTGACCGCAAGCTTCAGATTTTCAAAAAACTCGCCAAAATGGACAATTTTTTGGCATTTTTAATTTACTTTTGTCCATTCAAAATGTAAGCATAGCTCGCAATGTTGAATGAGACTTTT
>LT727961.1:100806-196976 GCA_900157175.1 Oithona nana
AATTCGTGAAAGTTTGTTAACATTCTAACTACTTTTTCCCCTTTAATTTTGACGAATTTTTTGATAAAAATTCAAAAATTCTGATTTCGCGGATTTCGCAGGGTTTTTTTTAGAGATTTTTAGAAAAAAAATCGTCAAAGTTCCGTCTCTTATTTGGAAAAGAAGATTTGAAGCAAAGAGAGAAAAAGCATTGAGTTGCGAGCCGAAGAACAAAAGAAAAAGGGACCAAAACATATTTTCCTACTCCCTCAGGAAATGAAAAGGGACTCAAAAAAATAAGAAGGCCAAGAAAAAAGAAGATTGAAAGTTTTAATCTTAGGCGCGAGGTTGATTTGGACAAAATTGAAAATTCGTGAAAATTTGTTTACATTCTAGCTAAGTAGTCCAGATTCCCCTTCAATTTGACGAATTTTTAGCAAAAAAAAAAAAAAATCAAAATTCTGATTTCGCAGTTTTTTAAGTTTTTTAGAAAAAAAATCGTGAAAGTTTGTTTACATTATAGCTAAGTAGTGCAGATTCCCCTTCAATTTGACGGATTTTTTTGACAAAAATTAGAAAAGTAATATGTACCTCAAACATCTTAACAATACTTCTTTGATGAACTTGGGTTTAGGATGTTCCGGATCCAATCTGAGCGAATCTTCCCAGTCCTCCCAAGACCACCTGAATTGAAAGTTACTCAAATGGTAGGAGAACCAAGCGACAAATCGATCAAAACAAGTGACGTTCATCGTTTCCATCCGCTCGTAGAGCAATTCTGTCGCTTGTGCCAAGACCTGGGGCATGGTACTGGGCTGCAATTTGCACAACTCGATCAAGATGGATCCGTAAGCCAACTCGATGAAATCCGGATTGGGCAAGCGAAACAATTCACCAAACATCACTTCGACGATCATGTACTCCAAAGGAATCTTGTTTTTCAGTGGGTAACTCAATAATTGCGCCGCACTAAAAATTGAAAGAAATTCATTAGAAATTGGAGAAAAAATTATGAGATATTTTTTTTTTTAGAAAAGTCAGATTAAATTCTCATTGGCCACGAGTTTGTCTTCATTTCTGCCCTAAAGACATTCAAAGTGCAAGGATGGTTATCATCATTCGGAGCAAAAAAATACTGAAAAGAAGATGATTGACTTACCAATCTTTCCGTTCTCGATGATAAGAGGAGAAAATGTGCCGGAGCTGTTCTTCAATCAAGTACCGTTCAATTGAATGTTGGCCAGGTAGGATCGGTCCCTAAAATAGAATTTTATATGTGCAGTTGACGAACATTTCAAGTGAAATTGCAATTTGAAAATAATTCGTCAAATTGACTTGGTTTTGTACTGTTTAGCTTATGAATGGTGCAATTTGAAAATAATTCGTCAAATTGACTTGGTTTTGCAATATTTAGCTAATAAATGATGGAATTTGACGAATTTTTCAAGCGAAATTGGAATTTGAAAATAATTCGTCAAATTGACTTGGTTTTGCATTATTTAGCTGCTGAAGGATGCAATTTGACGAGATTTTCCATAAAATCTTCTTTAACGAATAAGTTACCTCAGGACAATCAGTGTAATCAAACATCCTAAAAACCACTTGAGGCAAAGGATAAGCCGTCGAAGGATGATGCGGTGGAGGTACCATCGGGGGCAAATTATGCTGCAATGCTTCACAAAGCACCGAATCAAATGCCAAATAAGGCCGAATAATGTGCTTTTCAATCCACATTTCACTCCTTAATCGCTTGATTTGCTGCCACAAACTGTCCAAATATTCTTCTTGCGAATGCGGATTATCCGAATGAAAAACTCGGAGGGCGTTATGGTGGGTTTTGCTGCGTCTTTTAATGTATCCTTCCAGGGATCCCAACATCCGATCCAACTCGGATTCCTTCTTCTCGTACAGCTCACGACCCACCCAAGGCAAAGCTGACAAGACAGCATAGGCAAACCAGTCCCGTCGGACTTGTGGAACACCTTCTTCCAGTGCTGCATCCACGAAATTATCCAATAATTGGAGCAAAGATCCGGCAGAAATGACATGACAATTGACCAAATCCGCGATAAACCGGACCAAATACCGGGCCTCTTCCCATTTAGATCCAGATTTGAGGCAATCTTTGAGTGAGCGGATCAACAATTCCACACATTCACCGCCAAAGTTGTAATTTTTGGTGTTCAAAAGGCCGATCAAAGTGGTGTAAATGGTGCATTTGTCCGGTAACTTAATGGCGCATTCCGCCAAAATTTTCAGGATTTTGGCTTTGTAAGTCGACAAATCCGCTTCTAACACACTCGACAAACCTTCCAAATTGGATTCAAGACTTGCCGAAGATTTTTCGCCCACACGTAAAATCAAAGATTCCAGTCGGTCTTCGATCTCAATGTGATCGGACATTCGCCGCTTTTTGGACCGGTAATTATCTGAAATTGAGGTTTTTTTTAGTATTTTTAAGAATTTGACGGGAAATTCAAGTTTACCTCCGTCATCGTAAGTGCGTTTTCGACGATGCATTTTAGCGGATTTTTGGCTAGCGGCAAAAATGAAAAATTCGTCAATTCAAAATTGGATTTGTTTTGGTTGGCGACGAATGGCGGAGCGTCATGAAGTAAAATAAAACTTTCATGAAATATATTTTTAAAAAAATATATAATTTTAGTGTCAAAAAAATTCTTGAATTTTTAATCTAATTTTTTTGAAATATTGTTTTGAAAATTTTTGACGTGAAATTTAAAAAAAAATTCATGACTTTTTAATTCTAAGCTAATTTTTTCTTCAACTAAAATTTACTACTTTTTTGGGGACAAAATACTTTTTCTCAAAATGAATTTTTTAAAAGAATAAAAGAAATACAACAAGTTTCAAAAATAAAATCAATTACACTTAATTATAATTGTATTCTACATGAAGAAAAATGATACTTATGAATGTTTTCAATAGTTTCAGAAGGTTTCTTAACCGGTTTGACTTATTTTCGATCCTTACAAATAGAACACATTTTTCTCAGTCTTATTTCAGCAATCAGCGTAATTTCAAAAATTGATAATAATCAAGTGAATTGTCAAGGTCATGACGGGAAAATGTTCAAACTTCCAAAGGATGGCGGAACCAAAAAGGACAAAACTCAAGCAGATCAAACCGATCCACAAGCGCTTCAAAAAGCAAAAAAAGTCTTGAGGTATAAATTGCAATATTTTATGCGTATATTTTCAATTGTTTACATGTTTTGCATTGGGATCCGGAACGCAAAATTTTATTTGTTCAGTGGATTTTTAGGAATTGGTATCAAGGCTGGCATTTTTGAAAAGTCTTCATGTGTAAATTTATCAGTGAGAAAATCAGGTGGACCCAATGGTTCATGGATTGTTCCAACAAAATAGGGATTCATTCCACGTTTTAGGCAACGTAGGTACCGACACGGTCTGCAGGAGAATTTTCCTTGTCCATTAAAACAAGCTTGATTATTTCTGCATCTTTGAATATTGCTGCTCTGCACAAACCGAATGAAGAAATATTTGCATTGTGTGCAACTTAGTCCTCCAAACCAATAACGAAGACAGACATCACTTTTGAAGCAGATATCACACCTTCTCCTCATGATTCGAATACGTACTAAGCATTTGACTATCTATGTAAAGCAGTCTACGATTACACCTGTCTTTTGTTCAAGTGTTATTCTCAAGGCTAAGAGGAAAAACTGACATGATGACATGCACAGGAATTTTCTCAAATTTACTTTTTGGAAATGTGGATCACTGGATCTACCACTTTATCCTTTTCAAGCAAGATTATTATTGCAAAATTTCAGCATTGTAAAACAACTTTTCCCCCAGAGTATGTAAAGGGCCGTGAATGTAAACAAAATTTGACTCAATTTTTCAGAGCCTTGAACGAGTACTCCAACCGGATCGATGAAACCTCAAACAAATGTCACAAAGTGGAAGATTTATTTCTACCAACTCTGGTCGGCCTTAGAACAAAATTACAAGACATCTTGAAAACCAATCTGGAGGACAACCAATACTTGAGCGGAGCTCTTGACATCACTTGGCGTAAAGGTTCTTACGAAGTCATCCATTTAGCCAAAAACCTACGGAAAAATCCTACTTGGACTCAAACCCAAGCATCCTTGATCAAAAGTCACTTGACGCAAAGCTTTGGTTACTTCCAAAACATTTTGAATCTTTTGGATTCAAACCTTGATTTTCAGCATCAAAATGAGTACGGATTTTTATGTGGCAGCTTGAACAAGAGAAAAGCCAATGCCAAACCGGCCTTCAAAATTCTGGTTTTTCTGGGTGATTTGACACGATACCAATTGGAATTTTGTGATAGCCAAAATAAAGAACAGGTGACTAGATTGTCCAAGAAATTTTATCAAATGTCGTTGAGTGTGGATCCGAGGCATGGACAACCGTTCAACCAATTAGCAGCCTTGTCTGGATCCCAATGCTATGGTCTGATCGCTGTGTATTATTATCTACGATGGTAAGACTTAAAAAAATACTTTTGAATTTTTACTTAATTTTTCTTTATTGTAGTTTAACATCGGAAAAGAAATTCGATGGAGCGGAAGGAAATTTGAAAAAGATTTTGGAAAAAGTTGTTAATGCACCACCTTTGCAACAAACAGAGATGAAAGAGGAGAAACTAATGGCTTTGAGCTTAATGAAACTTTTGAATGAACTGATTTATGAGGAATCCACCAAAAATTTGTCCAATGTAAGTTATTTAATTTTTTTCAAAAAAATTCGTCAAAATGAATTGAGTTCTGCACTGTGTAGATTGAAAATTAATCAAAAGTTTTTTTTTACAATTTTCAATGTGAATCAGTTCTCCTGCGAATGTTATAGGATTATTGATACTTGCATAAATATTATTGAGTGAACGTAGTTTCACTTCATCTCCTTCAACCAGAGACATCATCCATATGTAACATACATTATTTCCAGCAGCCTTTTCTGCTGTATTATGATCAGAGATGTTAAACTTGTTATAACCATTCTTGTAAACAGAAATAAGACTATAGTCAATTTTATCGGAACTTCGACCTGAAAAGCTCATTTGGTAGATTCCAGTAATTGGGACTTTGAATATGCCGGAAGGCCTAGGGTGGTCAATACTAAAATTTTCAGCTCTGCTTTGGATATGTGGTAGAGTTGACATCACTGATACTCTGTAGTCAAATGGTTTTCCATTTTAGAAAGCAAGCGTAGGCAAGGGAGCTTTTGAAAAAAAAAATGAAATTTTAAGTCGGACAAAAATTTAAAAGACCTTCCCCGGGCGGGGTTCGAACCCTCAATGCCTGTCTCCACGGATTACGAGCTCAGTATCGTAACCATCACTCCACGGAGCCGCTAGATGTAAAGCATACTAACGTCGCAGTAAATAACTTGCATGCCATTTTGTTTGAAACCATCCTTGCCCACGCTTGCTTACACAAATGAAAAACCATTTTACTACAAAGCATCAGTGGCATCTACTCTATCATATATTAGAAGCAGAGCCTGATTTTTAGAGTTTTGACCACCCTAGCATAAGAAGACTATGAAATGTAATTGTCTCAGAAATGTTATAGCTTTCTTACTGAGATTCGGTTTCAGGAATAGCCTTGCAGCAAAACGTCCCAGAAAAAATGTCTCAGCACTTTGTGTCTCAGCAAATGGTTGTGAATGTTGGTAGGGAATAATGTAGTAAGTCTGTTGTTGTTGGCTGTCTGAATGGGATGTGTGTATGAGGGAGAGTGGTGTAAATCTAGTTCAAAGTTCATTCTCCCATTCTCTAGGTTACAATGGGGTGTCGAAATATATGGGCCATACTACAGTAACTATTTACAAGTTATGAGCTCTAAGTCCCAGTTGGGAATGTCATTGTGGCTTGTAAAAACTTCGCACCTACCGTTAAAGCATTTTCATATCGAGAAGCCAAAGAGCAAAAGCAAAACTCCCTCCTACCCCCCCAAAAAATCGTTGAAATTAAACCTTTTGATATGCAAAACTGTCTCCAGGTGATTACTCATCAAAAGGTGTGTAGTATGTCCGCTAGTACGGCAGGACACTTTTTGAAGTGCCAAATATGCTCATTAGCCATGCGCATGCTATTATTACAATTACCATATCAATTGGCTAGTTTATAAATCAGAGTCAAAAAGTCCGTTTTCAAGGGGTTTGCAATCTCCAAATGAAACAAACAAAAGTTGAACAAACGGTTTGAACCATTTTTATTTCAGGGAGTCTGTTAGAAAATAATGATAAGTGCTGTACTATTTTTTTGGGTAACAAAGCCCATATGGAAGTTCCAAGTAACAATGAGTGTAAGGGAGCAAAAAGGGGGGCGTGTATGTACGTCGGCTTGTATAAAAAAGGATATTCATTACAAAGGTGAACTAGCTTCTATGTAGGGCAATCGATCATGCCAAACAAGCTTTCAACACCAGCTGCTCCTGCTCTTAATTCTCAGACACCTTTTTTGTTACTATCTAATCTCACTTCATCCATCATTTATCAGCTATCCGGTCACAGGATTTTCAATTTTTTTTTTCATCCACTGTGTCGAACACGATTGACTAAATATCTTCATACACTGATGTAATCCACAATGAAAAATGAAAAACCGACATCTTTGGTCTGCTATGCATATTTTACTGATAATCACCGACTGCTGTGAATTCCAATTTGACTGCAATTTTTCTACATGCCATAAGTACCCTAATTACTCTTAATTTTTGAATAATTCTTCAATGATGGGCGAAGTCAATGCTTTTCCAGACTCATTAGACTAATGTTAGTTATTAGACAAGGTGCTAATGAGCTTTAAAACTTGCATTTTATATGGGGCCATAGTCTGGTTTCAGGGGGAAATCGTGAAATTTCGCTGACTGTAGAGTGTTCATTTCTTCTATGGAGGAGGAGGACTATGCCTAATTATAGACTTTGCCCTTTTGCTTACTGTTGTAAAAAGATTGACCTTTTGGCGGAGTTATATGTGCCTTTAAAAATGGGTCTTTCGTGAGGAAGCCACAAAAGTTCTCGATCTCTTATCACTTGTTGTACTAGTAGATAGATAATAGGAAAACCCACAAAATGAAAATTGGTATTAAAGATTGTAGAAAGCAGATACTTGCTTAATAATGATGATCTTTATCTTAAGTGCGATACGAGAAAATGGCCTACCTTGATAATTATCAACTTAGATAGCACAGCAACCGTGACCCACTGCTGGGAAACATTGCACTTTTTTGCCACCACTCTGCTAGTGATGTGTGCAAGACCCCAAAAGGACCACCCCAATCGCCAAGAGCTTCTGGAACGAGAGAGAAGAGATGGAGTGAAGCAGATAAAAGATCTGAAAAACTACAAGAAAGTCTAATGAAACTGTCAAAATCGACTAACTTACATAACCCATGACCAAACCAAGCAAAGTGTACCTGAAAAATGGTTAGAGTATCACATATAAGCAAAAAAAGAAATGAAATGAAATGAACATAAATCTCACCATCTTGTTAGTCAAAGTATTCATCAGAGTATCTCTTTGATTGCATGACTTTGGACTTCTAAAACGTTTTTACTTCTTTCTTGTGGCATTGCTGCAGTAGCATGAGCTAAAAGAACTACTGTGATGGGATGGGATGTAAATCAGGATTTTCCAACTCTATTCAAGAGTAGCTTTATTGGTCCATCAAAAAGCGAGATGCCACCAACTTGGATCTTCTTGACCTAAAGTGCTAAATTCTTTTTAAAAGTGCTTCTTTACAGGCAACCATAAAATCTAGGAAAAACTTCTTCTTCTTTTTGTGTCTAAAGTTGACTTTCAAAAGGAGAAGGAAGAGGAAAATATTTTTGCTTGTCTCTTATAGTATGGAAAAGTAGTAGCAAAGCAAAGCAGTAGCTGAAAACCATACAGATGGGTTTAAAGCACGCGAATTTAGTAAGTGAGACATTTTGAAAATCCTTTTAGACACGCTTGGAGCAGTGAGCCAGTCAAAGGCAATGATATACTGCTCTATTTGCCCTTACTTACCCCTATCTAGTCCCGACTTGGTTTCAGGTGGGAAAGACTCAAAGAGCCTCATAATTGGTGCGATTTTTCAAACTAGAGCTCGTGTTGGCCGCTGGAAGTACTTACAAAAAATAATGCTTGTTGCAGCAATGCCTGAAGCTGAGATCTCAATTTGAAGAGCATTCTTGTACGGCAGAACCTGGAACATGATCAAAAGCAGCATTCTTTCCATGAAGCTTGAAAAGTGTCAATATTTACCTTGAAAGGTTAAACCATTTCTTGAAAATTCTCAAGGTCTTCAGTTCTATGCATAGTAGAGTGTGATAGCGGTGGTGCCCATAGTACACTTGAGGAATTAGCTCAGATGAGAGATCCATTTTGTCCTTAGAACTCCTCTTCACCTTGAAGCCAAGCTTGTGCAAATAAGTGTCCACTATTCATTTTATAGAGTCATAGAATTCCGTGTCTTCTCTGGCCATAATTTGATTTATACTTTAGTGTTCTCCTCGGCATCAGTAGGCGTGGTAGCCAAAGGTTAATAAAGTCATGGTGCTGCCAAAAGTAGGTGGAGAAATTTTGGCTGAGATGATTCTGAATGGGCTGTCAAGGTAAGGCATCCAACGATTCCTTCAACTTGTCCGACGTTTGGGACTCCCCGCTAGCTCTGATATGCTTGTCAGAATCTTCTCTTATTCCTATTTCCGATGCACTAGCCAAAAAACGCCATGGAATTCTCAAGTACACAAGATTTTTAGCCTCTAAAATCTTAAATTGTTACTAAGCCGATTTCCCGTCAAATTCGACTTTTGTTTTGATTGGCGCAGGCCGCAGCAGACGTCTCAAATTATTGAGAACTGAGCTTGATGGAGAAAGTAAATAAACAAACCCAGTTTACAAGCGTAAATTTTAAATATCTGTAGCGTTTTAATCTAATATTTACAAGTGTTTACTGCTTTAAAAAGATTGAAAATTACGCGGCGAAAGTATCAACTTTGACTGTGACCCAAAATTCCGTGAATTTCCAATTTTGTCTAATGCCCGAAATGGAATTCGAGAAGGTCTAAAAAACCCTTATGGCGTGAATTGAGACAAAAAGTATTTTGTGTGCCCTAAAAGGTCAGCGATCAAGATGAATTGAGTGAAGAAGATGTGATATATGAGTGGATTCCTTCATCAGATGGCCAGACCAGGTTGTCATCCAACGATTGCCATGCTAATAGGATGAAATTGACCGATTCCCACAATTTTCAACAATAAGGTAAGCTCGACTGAAAGGCAAGTCTGTTCAAAATTCAGGCACGTTGGAACATTATTTTCTTTGAATAATTGGCGTTGAATATTGCTTTTCAGAATTGACTTTCGACAGTAGTACTCTCAAGAGGTCACATAGGTAGAAATTGAGGTCATAATATTTACTCTCAGAACAACAGTTGAGAATTCTTGTTGGAAGATGGTCATCGTGGGAATGTAAGCAAACAGGGTAGCCAGAAATTGGTTCAGCGAGAGCTTCAGCGAGGCTTAAGTGTCATGAATGGGGAAGAATCAATTAGTCAATCCTGATGGGAGGTCTGCTGTTGTATATTCTCATGTTTTCTCCTTCAACAAAACTGAAGAATCGTTGGGAACAGAAGAAGCAGAAGATAACGTTCAAGTGCCATATTGGTCTGAATTGTTGGCATACTTGACTCTAGAACTTTTTAAAATGTTTTTCCAGGTTTCTAGGTTTGAATTCCACAGATTGAGATAACTGTATGTATTTTTTGCAGTGTTAGTTTCTAATCTTTCTTTTAAAGTGAAACCTTTGTGAAAGTATTTTGATGAACATCTTTTGCTTTTGTCAAGGTAAGTCCCATCCCACCAACCAAAGATCATCTGAATGTTCATGCCAAATTAAGCCCCTTTTCTGAGGATTTTTTTGACAGGTTTGACATGTACAAGGTTGTGGACTATTCCATCAATTTGCTTGCTGTCTCTCTCTTCTTCTTCAGTTCAGTCATCTCTATATACTGGAAAAGGCAAAGCTTCTGACAAAGAGATCACAACCCATAAACGGGCATTTTCCCCCCACTGAGAAGTGTTCGTCTTTTGGGCACCCATCCATCCATGGTACGTGACATTATCTGCCCTATGGATTTGTGAATTTGACTGACAATGCTACCTTGCTTGCTTCTAGGGTGGAAACATTCCCAGGAACTCGAGGAATTTCAAAACTGAATCAAAGCAGCGAAGAATTCAAGTAACTCTCAAGTCTTTAGGTAAGTTTTTTTCGTTTTTCCTTTTAGAATGACGACTCTGATTCTCTGATCTGATGATAGTTTCAAGCACAATTCTTGGGAAAATGGATAATTTTTCCAAATTGGTCATTACTGAAAAATTGACATCCCTAGAATATACTGTCCTTGTTCGAAGTTCAATCATTGGTTTCACCCATGGACCAATCCTCATCCTTCATATATTCCGGCTCTACAGATCTCTTATCTTCTTCTCCAAGTCGTGACTGGAGGGTGCCAAGTATTACCAATTCATGTGCAAGCTTGAAAACCAACTACAGCCATTCCTCTTCTTCTACCCAAAAACTGATTTATTTGCTCAATCAGCGCCTTTAATTGCCCTTTGTTGATTTATACTCAATGTAACTTTTCCTGCTGGTAGATACTTGCAAAAGCTAATGGATTGATAGTCAAGTCTCCTAGAATTTCCGTTTTCAAAATTAGGTAGGCAAGCGAGCAAAATGAGAAGCTAGTCCAAAATCCTTTACTTGACAAAAATCGACTCTAATCGTTTGCTTTTGTACCGAATGACATCTAACCATAAGTATTGTGATGAAGGACTTTCAATTTTTGTTTTGGTCGGTGATTTGAACGCTTTGTAAATCATTAGTTTGCGGCAAAGGCAAAGTCTTTCTCTCGCTGGTTCTCGGCTTCTCTTGTAAAAATGATGCAAGGTCCAAGCATCTTCTTCCTTACATGATTGAATGGCATGACTTAAAATCGTTAAGGCTCGTTCTTCTCTATGTAGTTAAGGTGGCCAAGTATTCATTATCCTCTGAAAATGATGAATAACCCTGGTCTAGTGTCGAAGCACGTGCTTGAGACTCATGCTGATGTCATCTGCACACTGAGGCTGCAGCACACACAGAGATAAAGGGCTTTTGGATGACATTTGTGAAATGTTTCCCATAAATCACTTTTTTACGACACATTCCTTATGCTCTCCTCGTCAAAATTCGAGAACATGGCCATACAGAATGGCCAATTTTATTAGCAGCAGCCAAGCACACTGCTTTTTACGATCAAAGCAAAGCATCGTTAAACACCATTCATATTTGCCCATATCGGAGGAGGCTGAGCAGCTCCTTCCTAGTTCTCGCTTTTTATGGCATAAGAAATCATTTTCCACTTATTTTTGTTTCCAATTAGCCAGACAATAACCTTTTGATGATGGGGTCTAGACGGGGGGATTTTAAACATTAGATAATCTTCATATTATTCAGCTTTTTTCGCTTTTTTCAAGCAGGTCATATTCTAAAACAAATACTTAGGTAGCCAGATGATTTTGAAGTTTCTTTTGAGACAAATTCTTTAATTTTGCTACAAATCAGAGTCCAAAACTGATATTTTTTTAAAACTCTCCCACTTACTGACTGCTCTCTTTTTATAGGGTCGTAATTATGTGAGGTAGAAGTCAAATGGAAAATTTGGTTTCTGCATTTAAGTGATGTGGCACGTGATTTATGGCTGATTTGTAGACTTTGCCAACACGAGTTTTATTCAAGGGTTAAAATCGTGACGGTGAAACCAGAGTCGTGTCCGAAAAGTGGCCACAAGAAGTGGCCCGATGTGCCAATTCATCACTGTCCTCGACAGTAGATGGGTGAGGAAATCAAAGTGTGACATTACACTACAGACCCTTCTCATCTACTAAATTACTCGAAAAATAGTTTGTATTTTCAACCCCAATGAATGTCTGCAAAGACAGAATTGTCAAGTTTCACCTGAAACAAATTTTCATAATGAAGTCAGTTGAGTAGGGTCCAACTTCATGCATAAATGCATGTGGCCGCGTGATCGTTCGTAATGTTGAACAGTGGAGTGACGTGTAACACAAACTTTAAGACATGCTGCTTTATGATGAGTCCTCGAGTCCGCTTGGCGGTGGATCTTGGATAGAGTAGAGAGGTAGAGAGAAGAAGTAACTTGATGGGGGTCAACTTCTTGCAAATGGATCTTCCTTTTACCACGCGCTTTGGAAGAAGCCTCTGATGCTAGCCCGTGCGGAAAAGGTCATAGCCACTTCAAAAAAGATCCCAAGAATTTGCATTTGAGCTTCAACTTCTATACACATCTCTTCTCCAAGCAAGTCCCAAGTCTTCTTCCAAGCAGCTCATCTCATAAATGTAATGCTTTATTGGTGCAAATTCCTATGGAAATTGCTCTTGTACACATTTTTTTAAAGAACCGATTTCCTGACCCCCATTGAACTTTGGATGCCTTTTAAAAGCAAGAAGAACATGTGCTGTACTCTCTTTAAAAAAGTACCTGATTTTCATCCCCAAAATTGATTTTGAAATTCTTACACAGTTTGAAGCTACAAAAGTTTGGCCTATTCTGTGAGCTGTACATATTGATGTGTTTTGACTTATTTTGACGCACTTTGACACTTCAACATATGCTCACATGAATATGCTAATCAACGATTTTTGAAAACTGACAAGTTTTGACCTTTTGAGGAGAATAATCTATACTTGAATCCAGGATTTTGTTTATGTCTAACTGCTCTGGTTGGTTTGTCCGAATTCTTGCTGATCTTTATGATTTTCTCTGACCGTGAGAAAGCTGTTTGTCTCATGTCAATACTATACATGTGAAGAAGCAGCGATGGGATCTTGGGAGCTGAATATGCCTTGGAGTCCCATAAACTGTGTCCACAGATGCTGCCTCAGATGACCCTTCAGGGTCTAATGAGAGGCCATAAAACTTTAGTGGAACACCCTGTATGAGACTTCTGGAGAGCAGCCTCAGCATCATCCCTAGCTCAGAACCTTGTCAACCCTGCAGGGGTGTCCCGTTGAAAATGCCCCATATTTCATCACTAGAAATGATACACATTCCAGACTCATGTTGAGAATTCGTGCCATTTATTATTGTCTCGTTTTTCAGTGCACTACAGAACTTCACTCTGAACTCATTTGGGGTCAGAGCTTAACGACGAACCTCCATTAGAGCTGCTGCGACACAACAAACGACTCATATGCAAAATAACCATTTCACAATAGCGCCATCTACCCAAAGTTCAATGATTCGGCAAAAAATTAACATTTTTTAAAGATCTTCCTGTTTTTCATGAACCATTTACTACATACGAAAGAAGGCCTAAAATTAAAAGCTGATTTAGATCTTGGCTAAGCTGATCAATTGATGTATCCATTGTCCCACCTAATGTGCGGTCATCCCTCCTCCTCCTCCTTTGGTTTTTTGGCAACAGCTAAAATAGATCTGAGCTGTCAGAAGTCAGGACGGTGGTTATTCATCCTTAACCCGATAATGACCCAGGCCATTTACTCTAGAAGAATCAGATCTTCTCTCGTCTCTCGCGCCGGCTCTAAACAAAAGAAGTCTGGTAAAGAGGGCACATTTGTTTTCTAAAAGGCCATGGAGGACCGCACACAATTCTGAATGGGCTAAAGATTTTTGCATTTTCTATCCATTTTTGGGAGGTTTCTGTACTTTAGTTCAGCTAGAAAATCCATTTTGCAGCAATCTACGTCTACCCAAAAGTATTTTTTGATCAAGAAGATTTGCTAAAGAAATTGAGATAAAATCGACAGAAATGGAACCAATTTGGCCTCAGCGTCATCTACCCATTTTGCCTCAAAACCTAATTTTTGTAATAATGACTAGTATCTTGTTACTCAAGAAAGCGGCAATACTTGTAATTATACAGCAAGTTTCTTATCTTCTTGCCCCAATATTTGAGTTGTAGAGCTTCAGCAGTTACTTTGATTAATGTTCTTTCAAAGCTAGATGAGACGGATTCGGGGTGTCCCACAGTCTACCAAAAGAATTGCCCGAGAAATAGATTTTTTGGTATGTTCTAGATCTACCCAATTTCTCTCTGTCAATTTGAAATCTAAGAACGTTCTAAAAGAAAAAAAACGGAAATGGGTTCAACCATGAAAATTGGTCTTTTTTGTTCCAAGCACACCTACAAGCTTGGCATATCTAATTCCATTTAATAAGAACAACAGGTAGATTACTAGATTAGTTTACTAGACCTCCATGATGGCTTTAATTTAGTGCAGTAATGGTTCAATCATTACTAAAGATCATCATTACAAGGGCTATCTAGCAGTCTAGCAAAAATTGAGACCTCTATACCTAATAGAAAATAGTCTAGAACACTGTTGATAATTTTTCTTGAAGGTTAGACGAAAAAAAAATCTTTTTTTTTTCTTTTTAACAGATGACAAAAAAGATAAACCACAGATACAAATTAGGAACAAAAGGAATTTTTGTTTCAAAAACACTCTTGTGTGGTTGGCAAAGAGTGGAAAATGGGAGTTTTCAATTTTTACCACTACTGTATTTCTTGCCACCTTACCACGACTACTATGACGATCTTTTAGCGTCAAATGAAGTGTAACGAACCAAAATTGTTACATAGAGAATCCATTGTTTTTAGTCACATGGGAATTTGTAAAAAAAAATCTAATTGCAGCATTCAGCCTGGAAGACGAAAGCTCTGAAATCATTTACAGTGGTGCTTGCTTGCTTGTGTTTGTGATGCTGGGCTGGTTGAACTAAATTGAGGCGTGAGAACGAGTCATATTTCTGCGAGTTGTTGGTCAAAGTTCAGATATCTTATTGCACTACATCTCTATTGTGATAGAGCTGGTTGCGAGTAGCCCTGTCATTACCATTGGACATGCTCGAAATATATCATGAAAATCCAGAGATTTATGTGCCTAAGTAAATCTTTCAAGAACTTTTTTGTGTGTGTAGAGGCTTTCAAAATGCCGCCATATACAAAAAATGAAATTTTTTACAAAGATATTTCCTTTGATACTACATATATCCAATATCCTACAACACATCAATTGATTGGTAACTTGCCAGTCATAAATCTCTTGCAAAGTTGCAAAGTTCATGGTGATCTGTGATGAATTTCTAGCTACTAGTACTGCACGATATTGCACCTATGTACAAGGATCTTTTGCACACGACTACTACCAAGTCGTCTTTAAAGATCTGATGGATGCATAGATTTTCCATCACAAACCTCAGTCTAGACCTCTTCCCACCCACTGGGAACGACATAAGTGACCCGAACAGATAAATTCTTAACCATATCTTCTAAGTCCTCGGCCTCACTCTTCAGTCAGCTACTGACTGATACAAATCTGGTAGATTTTTAGCTGATGCACTTTTAACCCTCCTTTTTTGCCCCTGCATATTTCTCAAACTCTTTAGCCTAATTAATTTCTGTTTGAAAAAGGAGACTTTTCTAGGAGATGATATCACGAAAAAATTATTATTCAGAAGATCAAGGGTCAATGTAGCCATTGTTAGAGCTCTGGAATGATGCCATTAAAGTATTTCGTTATGCATTACCAGCAGGCTACAACCCAGCATCAGACGAGGTGTCAGTGCCTTTACCAGGTCTTCAAGTGATTTATCAACTTTTTGGTGGAAAGACCTTTTTTTCAGCACCATGAAAAGAATGGATTTTGTGGTTCAAACTTTCTTTGTGAAGCCCCCATTGATAATTAATTGGGGTAAAGACAAATGGTGGTTAGATGTCGCTGCTAGCATAGTTGGAGAGTATTCTGCCAAGTGATATACTGTGCTCGTGAAACTAATTCAGGGCTGTGAAGAATCTCTAGGAATTAACGACTCAACCTTTTTTAGGGCTGCAATTAATTCTCGGCATGATGCGCCAAATCGCTGAACCTTCAGCTCCTCTATTCTTGCTTGTGGAATGCGAAAAACGCACCACTCCATTCATTGTAAGAAGCAGACTTGAGCAGAACAAATCTCTAGCTATCAATTGTGGGTTGTAACACGCCCTAAATCACTGATGATTGGAGGATCATTAACACATGTGGAGCATTTGGCACATGCCATTGTCATTAAATAATGGCTAGATGGCGTTTATATTAAAACACAAACGATTATAGATATTGGTGCCCGCTCTTCATGGGATAATATTAACCGAAAGGCCGATTTCATTTTCCTTTTTCAGTAATAATTATTTGAATGGTTCAAATTATCTTTGATATCATTTCTTAAAAAACCAAATTGATGCCAAATTTTTCCGGAGATAATTGTCTGTTGATAGAGTATGAATCGTCATTGAAACTTGAACTTCTTCTTCGTAAAGTTTGGAATCCCTGCCGTTTCTTTTCTCAAGTCATAGAGAATGCACATAATTTCCTAGGCACAAATTGCATCCTGGAATTTAAGAGACCCCTCAGTTTTCTCTGATCTTAGTGTCGGTACAGAAAAGAAGCGGCAGCTAGCAAAAAAGAACAACCATCAGCAGCAGGCAGGGCATTGAAAGATTTACTTTGGCTTAGAGCATAAATCCCAAGACTTTACATGATACATTTCGAGCATGACTAATGCTAATAACAACATATGGATGGTCGGACTCACAAAATACTGCCAATTTTCTATTCATTTTTAGACCATTTTCGTTCAAAGCCTGACCTGAATCTTTCAAAACCCACAAAGTGTTATTGAAGTCAAGACCACCAAATATCACCCCCAATAAAATTAAATGAGGATTTGCTCCTCCATTAACGCAAGACCTAGAAATTGGATTGGTTTTCTCACCTACCATCCAATTGGTGTTACAGTGAAAACATTATTTAGAAGTGAAAAGTGTGTTTTTTGCACTCCCACGCCTCGCCTATTCTCGCTATTTCCTTGCAATGTAGGCTTTAATGTATGCTGACACTAATTATGTGGCATTATTTGGCCTCCTTGCGAGAGTTATGGCCATAATTAGACCATTCAACTCTCTCAGGTTACATAGCATACCAAAGAACATAGGAAACAATTACAGGGGTCAACCCATACCTCCATTCTTTAGAAAAGGCCACCCGCCGCCGCCAAGTCGCACCATCACCAAGCTAGCAAAATAAAGATCTATTTCAATTTCCACCAATTTCCTGTCTGCTTCCAAAACCCATCGTTTCCTATATGTACTGTGCAAAAAACTAGGTAACAAACTAGGACTCGCGAAATGAGTGTCTTTCCGCATAACCGTGCAGCATGCTATGTATTCCAAAATATGGTACGATGGCGTTTATGATATAAGATACCAAATACCCAGTTTTATCACGATACCTTAAAGAAACATGCATCTGAATATCAAAGACTGCACGGTTATATGTAAGTTTTGAGTGAAATAATTTTTACGTTCTAAGAGTTTTTTGTGGGCACCTCCAGTGCATTGTGCTCATTTTCTAACAAACCACAAGGTGTCAGAGACTAGTTAACTAAGGTTCATTCTAAAATAGGGTAGAGCAGCATAGATGAAAAATGTATTGAAACCATGTGAAGGGACTGCAACAGCAGGTTTAAAGGCTAATTAGGGTAGAAATTCTTATGTGCATGTCCAATTTATGCAATATGTGCTGCTATGTACTACGCTTGCCCCGGCTTGTAATCATGACTCAGTTGATACCAAAGTCATAATTGCATACTTGAGGATGCTCTAAAGAAGAATCTGATTAATGATTGCTAATTGCAGGGAGGAACAGACTTGGCATGAACTGTTTCATTAATTCACACAAGAGACTTGCCGGCTCAAAGAGATGAGAAGAGCCCTGCAGCAGCCCCCAGAGAGGTGAAATGACTATTTGGAGAAGACTGCTGCTGCTGCTGCTTTGAATAACGTGCGACATAAGCAAAAAAATGAAGCAGTCATTGTGGCAACAGCATGATTTTCAACTTACTCTTTTTCATCAAGTAGAACATAACAAATGATTTCAGTTACAGAATTGAAAATTAACTCAAAACGGCCAGATGGCGTTTAGGAAAAACCCATACCGGTTTAGTTATCAAGGTACCGGTTTTCTTAAATTGATTGTATTAAAAATGCTACATTAATGTATGAACAAATAATTCAATCACCAAATCATTTCTTCTTTTCTACTTGCAATATCATTGGGGTTAATGATATCATCACAAAAGTAGTTGTGGCATTTTTAGGGATAGGCTATGTTGTACATATCTTCATCACATTTTTGCATCAGTTGGTAGTCTTCACATTTGATCATCATAATGGAGTTAAAGGAAAAATTCCAAGGTGCAGCATGAGGTCTAATTTCTTTGGTGAGTATAGTATTATTCAAACAAGACATCAGCGGCAGCTATGCGTCAAGTGATATGACAGCTGAAAATGAAATCTTTTTAATATCTACATTTCTCACTCCATTTTCATGCCTCTAAGCTCACACTGACATCCATTAAATGGAACATTTCCATTAAATTACATGAAGCCTCAAACCATAAAATCAGAGGCTTGAGACAACAAAAAAACAGGATCAAAATCCAAAATTGAATACAATTATATTTCCCCCCTTTTTCCAGTCAGGATATCTGGATATCATAAACTAAAATTGCTGTCAAATATCATCTAGATGCTGAAAATAGTAATTTTTCCACTCTGTTTTTTTTTTCCAGACCGAAATTGTGGAGTATTAGTACACGCAAAGCTTTGCTAGATTCTATTTGTGTGGAAGTAAATTACAGTTCAAATGGGACTAAAAAAGGTGGTTAGTAACTTGGCTGCTGCTGCAAAAAAACCAAGAGATCTGCTGAGGAGACCATAGATCACATTTTGTTACTGGAGAAGAAGGAGAGGCATCACATGGCGGCGTTAATAATCTAGACCATCATCTACAGTTTTTTGCGTGAGTCAGAGTATATTAATAATGATTACAGCCTTCTTCATTGTAGAGACAACTTGATGTCCAGAGACCCTCTTTCCTTGAATTTTGTTGGATGAATTGTAATTTTACGTAAGTTCTGTTCTGTCCATAGAAATGTCAACTGCGTGCAAAAGTTTTTCAGTTCATGATCAATTTTAAATTAGGTCTGGTATCAAAATGTCAAAAATCGAAGTATTTAGTCTTCATTCATTGAAGTATCTCCATCAGTTGCATGAAAACTTTGCTTGCAACATGAAGACTATTCTCTGCTTGGTCACAATTGTCATCTTGGCCCAAGCATTACCTATGGGAGATTTATCCAAATATCAGCAACGGAAAATGTGGGCTTTGAACGCTTTTAAAATTATTGGACAAGCTATGAAAGAAAGTGCCAAGGATTTACAAGATAACAACAAAGAAGAACAAATCAATAACCAAATGCAGGACATTGACATTAGTCCCTTTGCTGCTTTTTACCCCATTCAAAATGAGAGGGAACATTTTGAAAACGACATCTTGGCCGATATTCAGGCATTAGCACAAGAGACACTAAAAGCCCAGATTCCTAAAAGACCTTCTTTAAAGAAGAAAGTTTCACCTCATCCAATCCCCTGGATCATAGGATAAAAATGGAAATAAATGAAGTCATGTCTCTGTATTTGAACTAGTCTCTATTAAGTTCACTATCCGATTTTGTAAACTACCTGTATTCACCAACGATTTTTCCATCATTAGCAGACATTTCTTATAGATGTGATCTATTCATCTCATGTGCTAGCTAGCCTGGTGGTAATCTATATGGGAATTGTAAACGCCATCTGGTGCTGTAGTTTCCATTGATATGGAGTTCCAGCTCAGCTCACTTTTCTGTACAAAAGTTCAACTTTTGCGGTGCTTGAAGGTCTGACCCAAAAATTCCACAAAGTCTTGACACAAAGCCTATTGGAATTTGCATATAGCTGATGATGCGACCTTTTTTTACGCCAACTACGTGATGATGACAGCTTTAAAGAATTCGCTTTGTGTGTGGCATAATAATAATAGAGCATCTTGCTTCTAAGCTTTGAACTGGGCGTGGTGATAGTATGGGTCTCTTGAGGTCGAGAGAGCTTAGCATCTTTTATTGAACCCTTTCTGCTAAAAGACAATGGGGAATCATCTCATGAGAAAATTCCATGCAGACCTTCTAAACCATAATGAGACGAAAAGTTACACTTTGATCGTGCCATCTCAATAAACTTGGGTTCAGAACTGCAGCAGCTTTTTCAACCCCCCGTAAAACACTCAATTTCAGCACATTTTGTAGCCTGATGATGATGTTGCAGACTTTTTGCAAACCATTTTCAAACACTGTGACCTTTTGTCAAAACTAGATTTAGACCAATGCTTCATCCGCCTCGCCCCTTTATCCAAAGAAAGAAAAAAAAGATTTGAGTGTTCCCAGAACGAATGTGAAGATGATGGTCATGCTACGAGAAAAAAGAGTATCATTTCCCATTACGTTTGTGGCCAAAATTGGATTTGCAAACAGGCCTACTACCATTATCTCAATTGCATTAGCAGCTCTGAAATGATGACTGCATCATCATCATCATTTCTTTAAAATATTATCGAGAGAATGAATGACCCTCATTCATCTTTTTTTTGTGCTCGTTTACCGAGGAAAATGGACCAAGGAAAAAAGATCTGAACTTGCATTTTAAAACTGACATTCAGTGTATAGTACTTGTTTGTCAACATTGCCGGCATGTGATATGATGGATCTGCCCAGTTGATATCGTTTGTCAGTTGGAATTATTGTAGAAGTAAGCAACAAGTTGAAAACAAGCCATATCACGTTCCACATGTACTGATGCAGCTCTAATCGCTGAATCGGATTCATATCAGGGATTCCTAGACTCTTGAACAAGACTGCTGAGATCATTCTGCAGTCATCTTCAAATTACAAGCTCACAAATCTCCAACTCCATTTTTAGACGAGTTGAAAGTTAGCTTTGAATCCCAAAAAAAATGGTTATGAAATATTGAATTTCTGTAAGGAAAAGAGCAATGTGTCAAAATGTCGTTCGTTAGTAAAGTTCACAGTGGTTTGCCAAAAACGGACTAACTCTCAATATGAGGTTAGGTGGTGGGAAACGAAGGGGAAATAGGATGATAAATGATCTTAGTTTAGCATTTAGATTAGTCTACTCAATATTGAGGTTAGTGGGTGTGAAAGGTTTTTGCTAAGTTTTTAACACCTTTTTCACGACGTCATGATGGCGCTTTTTGAAGGCACAGCAGAGAGGTGAAGAATGTGAATAGGCATGGAACTAATTCAATTCTAGATCTTTTTTTCATGAGTCAGTTTGACGAATCTGGATGATTCATCAATGAACCAGATGTTCCACTTGAAGAAGATGCTCATTGAATCTTGATCAGACTTCAAAGAAATGTCCACTCATCGCACTATGCATAAATCTCGCACTATGGGACAGAGAATACGCCAGGGAGAGAGCAGAGCATCGCTAGATTCATCATTCATGCCTCCCTTCAAAATCGTGAGAAAAAAAGGTCCAAGAAGACATGATGCAAAACAGAGCAAAAAGTACAGTTGGGACCAGTTTTCATTAGGTAGTCAATATATTTGAAGACATTACTTTTGATAAATCTTGACGTTTGGTTTTATGGTTCAACATTTGACCATAAAAGGATTTGCAAGTGATATGTCTCTAAAACTGTAATTTTAAGCTAAAATCTAAGACTATACTACGACCTCCTTGTTAAAAATAAAACGCTTTGAAGATTGATTTTGTTTTTTTGTTTTTATTTTCCCCGGGATGAACAAATCAAGAATACGTTAAAAAAATCAATTACAATATTCAGGTCTTCTTTTTTTTCAAAAGGCCAAGTTTCCCAACGCGAGCAAGACGGTTAAGCCAAAACGGACGATGCCATCTTCTGTGCCCCTGACGCGTAGGACCTGTAGCGTCCACACTTTCTGTCCATTGTGCGTTTCAAATTCAATGACTAGAAAAGATATTAAACATTTTTTGAAACGATTGTATGCTATTTTCAAATATTTTACTTACAGCAAAAACTGCATTGACCTGTGCCTTTAGTTCTTCTGAGCAACTGTCCATACATCTCAGACTTTCATAAAAGGCAGCACAACGTCGGCGTAGATCTTGTCTTGCGTTTCTTATTATGTTGATCTGTGTTCTTTGACACTGCTGAACTACAAAATCATTGTTTTAGAGCTTTCTTTTAACCAAACACCGTTTTTGAAAAGAAAACTTACCAATTGAAACATCGCAGTCAATCGGCGGGGGTGTGGGCACAATTCCAGACCCACAATGATAGTCCATCGTTTTTTTGGCGTGCTAGAAAAGATATTAAACATTTTTTGAAACAATTATATGCTATTTTTAAATACCTATTTTACTTACAGCAAATTGTTCATTGAATATTGCCTTTATTCTTCCGGAGCAACTGTCCACACATTTCAGCATCTCATAAAAGATAGGACAAGAACGGAGAAAATCTTGTCCTACCTTTTGCATTTCGGCGCCCTGGGTGCTGATACACTGCTCAACTATGTACAAAATCATTGTTTTAGAGCTTTCTTTAACCAAACAACACCGTTTTTGAAAAGAAAACTTACCCTCTGACATATCGCAGTCTCCTTGGACTTGACAGACCATCAAAGTCAAAAGGAGGGGGAAAAGAATCCCCCCCATGCATACGTATGATGTCTTCATTGCGAAGTATGGGACGGATCAGATACTGGTAACTGAATGAGAAAATGTACACGTGAGCTACTCTTTTTATACAAAAAAGATTGATAAGAGCGCAAATTCCCCGCAATATCTTGAAATTCCCTCTCACAACGACGTTACTTTTGTTATTAAACATGACTCATGTAGCAAAATTCGTTAATAAATCAGGTTTATGCTTCAATTTTCGAAGACAAAATTCAATTGTTTCACTACGAAAAATCCTTTTATAGAATGTAAATGCACACTTACGATTTGACACAGTCAACAGACGCATTGATGATGATGCGTTCCGAATTTCTGACCGAAAAAAAGAACAATGGGTATAGAGTAGTAGGCTGCCACGTTGTCAGCATACCTGTCCCAAAAAGTAGAGAAGATGATATGGATTCCAAGGTGATCTGTATCCACCATGCAGTTGGAGCAGGTAATGATTTCCAAATGGATACATGCCATTGACTGCTTGGTGATTTATTGGATCACTTAAAACCACTCCATCTTGTAGTAACAGACAAAAAAAAGTTGAAACGGTTTCCAAACGTCAACTTTTATGTACGTTAAAACTATTCAACTACTTGGATTTTGTACCTTAATTTTTTGTTGCCAAAGTTGACAAATGTCAAACAATGAAACGAGGTCTCTGCTCTTTTCTAAAATGAGTGATGAACTTGAGTAAAAAAAGGGGAACGAAAGGGAAAAAAAGGTTGTGGGGGATGACAAAAAAGGGCATGTGAATGAGTGGACAAGAATTGGTGAGGTGGTCTGTTTCGATTTTGCTTTGTCACCCTGTTATTTGCATTGGTGGTGGTGGATTGTGGACCTTCATCTTATTCTATATTCTACCTGATACATATTATTTTGTGGGCTAGCAAATAGACATGACATAGCATAGAGCATGAGATTTCAAAGGAAGATTCTCTACCTCTGCTTCAAGGTGAGAAGAATTGAATATTGGAAAATGGTCCTCCTCCTCCTCTATTGATAAATTCCAAAGCTAGGAAACAATAGGTATTAGAAGTACAACTATCATAGACCTACATGACATAATGATCCAAAATTATCATTTTTAGTGCCTCCAACTATGAGAAAATCATAGAAAATGGGTAGACCACAAAATATTTTAAAAAATCCCCAGAATGAGAAGATGGTGTTCATGAAGCAAATCTCCCGATTTTGACAATTTTCGAGTGAAATTCCATTTTCCAAGACTGTGGATGATGCATTATTTTGTTTCTTATCAAGAAAAGTGGGAATTCTGAGAAGTGGAATGTTGAAGTGCGATAAATGGGCTAAATAAAGCATCTTTGATAATGCGAAGAACCGGAAAACCTCATAAACTTGGAAAAGTTTCAGCTGATTTTTCAATAATACAAAGCTGAGTTGGAAAATGATAATGTTGCGCGGTTTATTTTTTCAGAGGGAACAGAAGAGGAATCATTTCGTATTCTGAAGAGTAGGTTTCTTCTTTGTGTGGCATAAATGTAAAGCGTTCCGAAAACATGGCAATAAATTAATGCAAGAACTTGCCAGCATGCGGGATGCAAAAAAAGGCTAAGCACTTTTAACTGCCTTTTACCATTTGCTCATGGATGATCTTTGGCTCGATACCAATTGTGAAGAAGCTTCAGTAATTGGACTGCAGCAGCTTAGGTGTCTGAAGCCCTACAGCATCAGCAGGCCCCCCCAAATCTAACCACACAGTGAACCAAAATCCAGATTTTCTTCCAGAAACATCAAAGAATATGAATTTTCTGCGCCGAAATTAATCTGAATTGTTGGAATTTTTGAATCCTAAATTCAAATTTTTGCTTTTCATAATTTCCTGAATTTTGGACAGAAAAAGTCTATTTGGGTTCAGTGTGCACTATAACCTAGCTTAGGCGAGTATAAAGTATGCCAAAAGCCTCCTTTTGCGGCGCACAGTGTGCTGGAAGAAGACTTCAGTTTTCCTGCCTTGATCCCATTCAAACTTTCCTCTCGAGTATCTGAAATTCGGGTAGGAAGTCGTCTTAGCATTTCTTGTGGCCTAAGTGTCGCTCGGCTCGTCGGCCTACACTTTCTCTCTTTTGAGTTGGCAAGAGCGACGCTGCTGCGCTGCTGCTGCTGCTTCATCATCAAGCCTAATTTTGAGGGTAGGAGGATCCAGATTTGGGTGAATTTTTGAGCATTGTAGTGGAACCAATCGGAGTCACAAAATCATGACTTATATGCGATTACAGATTGGTTACGGACGATCGATACAGATTAGCAGTCAAGCTGATGTCAGAGACTAAAAATAGAGTCGTCACATCATCTGTTATACTCGATTTTCAATCATATTAGCACAAAGAAGCTTTTTGCACCAAACTTTAAACCCGTCATAATTCCTTAAAATCTAGACAGCTACCCAACAATTTTTCACTTTGACATATAGAGAGGAAAGGAAATGGCTAGATGTCGTTTAGGTCAAATCCATACCGGACTCTTTCGGAACTTGCCGGAATCCTATGATCAAGTGTGAAAAACTATCAAACATTTTGAACAATCAGAATTTTAAATGAATGAAGGTACCCAAAAGTTCACTTTATTTCATATTTTTCTCTTATGAAAAGAATGGGATTGCCATGACCAAGTTTACAGGCCAAGTGATTGGATTTTGTTTGTAGGCTGGTTCTTCACAAGCTGCATCATTCTTCTTCAGCTAGGAGGAGGCAGCACGTGATTGCTTGTAGATTTTGGCACGAGTTTAGTTCGTGAGTGGCTTAGATTCGTGTCGAGAGCAGAGGAGGCTTAAGGCAGGTTACTCCAGATTGGGCATGTGTGTTGAGCTGCTCGGCTGCTGCTCCAGTTTTGAGTAGAGGCGGGGAGAGAAAGTAGAGCAGTTGGCCTGGATTGGCTAAGAACTGGTCTACTCAACTCCACCTACTTCTCGATTTATAAAGTCTCTCGACTTCATTGGCATTCTGCCGAGCATGTCTGGTGGGGATTATGACCCATGGAGAATAGCAGGACCCCCAACTGCACTGATCTGCATGCATAGCAACATTCTACATTTGCTATGTACAACTTTTTAACTCAAGTCAAGTGTTAAAATCTGGAAAAAATAAGACTGGAAATGATTGTTTCTTTTTTCACTCAAACATAATTGGAAATTATCGTGTTCCTCGACCTTTACCCAGCCATTTAATGGTAAGTTATGCTCGGCAGGGCCTTGAGAAAAAACGAAAATGACCAGGGTGTTCATTAACACACGCGTTGGATCTTTTGTAGAGGCGAAGGAATCATCTTGCCATTCAATTTACATTCCATTTCAAATTAGGGTTAGTACATGGAATATATTTTCAACATTTTCTGATTGATTTTCTGTTTTTCCAAAAGTGTACAGCAATGTCTCTTGAATAGTCTGTCACCCTACTATATATCGTACACCCTGTATTACAAGGTGTGGAAAATGACCAAGGTCTAAATTAATGCCAAACACCCGCAGAGCTTCAACTTGAGTTTTTCTCTTAGAAGTATGATGATGATAAAAAAATCTGAACTTTGGTGATGATGGATCATTTGAAACATCTTGCTTTTGCTTTAGAGCTTGACAAGTCTATTTTCCAGTTAAAAGCTATCGAGCGATCCAATCTGCGATAATTTACCCCGCCCAGTTTGGATGCAAGCCACGTTTGGGCCGTAATCTAGCAAAATGCATAGACACAATTGGACCCTTCTCCTCTGCCTTACAAAGGAACCACCAAGCAAGCAAGCAACCTTTAGCAGTTTAGGGCAAGGCTATGGAACACAAAATAAGAAATCATCTGATAGGCATAACAACTATCGCCAGAGCAAATCTGACTTTTGACAAAAATGGCATGAGGACTACTATAAGAACTCCAACTAAAGCAAGACTATGACAACTTTCAAGTTTACTTCTTGATGACCTTTCTTTAAGCCCTCAACAATTTGTAAAACTTTCTAAAGATAAAGTCATAAAAAGAATTGACAAACTGGGTCTCAAAAATGAATTTGTATGTCTTCAAATTGTTATTTTCAAGGAAATTAGACTTTTGCGACACCTTATTTAATTGCTTAATTTCGTCAAAATCGATACAAGCTTCACATAAACGCCATCTAACTATTTTCGGTATTTTGGAATTATATTTTAAGTCCCCTAAAAACGTTTTGCAATAATGGGGAAGTTCTTTGAAATTATCATGTCTACAAATCTTTTGGAATAATGGGTTGACACCAGTGTCAAAATGAAATAATCGATCCACCCACATATTTGAAGTTCTATACCAGTTATTTCAAAGCTGAGCATTAGAAAACTTTCTCCTTCTTATTCAAGGGGTGGCTATAGTGGGTCTGCTGCATGAGATGCGTAGAGCTGTTTTGGAATAAGCAGCTCGAGGAGCAGAGGAGCCATTATGTGGCTCAAAAAATCGCACATTTATATGTAAATGAGAGTCTCTTATGATGAAGGCATTTTCCGATGATCCTCCCACGTGTCACGTTCTTCAATGTCTGAATTTGCTGTCGAATGTGATGCAATATAAAAGAGGAGCTGCAAAGCAGGATGACTTTTCTAAAGCTCCAATCAGTGGATTATCTATTAATGATTTTGGCGCGAAAATTCAAAGTTGTTTCTCGCATTTGACTTCATCAGTTTCATTGTTCAGTTAGAAGAGCTCTGGTGATCACCTCCTTCAAAGTTAGTGATTCATGGATGGTCAAAGGTCAAAATTTTCTTTCTGAATGACTCTGTCATTAGCTTTGGTTATGCCCGAAATATATCACGAGCAATTCTAAGCAAAAAATAAGCAGCTTTGAGGTTAAGCAGAACACCCAAGAGTCATCAGCGCTGATGAGGACGTCATTACTGAAGGCCGCCCTTGTCAAGTGCTCTCATTTCTCAAAGGCACATCTTGAGCTTGTTAACAAATCGACTAACAACCATTTTTTTCTAATGAGGAGGCAAACTTTAGCTTTAGAAAAATCCGGTTAAACGTCATCTAACCAAAAGCTTAAAGTCATATCCTAAAAGGTTCAAAGATTGAGTGGGGAAGGATTAGTAGGAAGTCGTTTGAAGGAACATTTGGAGTTTTCTGAGGCCTTTTAGGATTCAAACCGTAGTGATGTGTGTCTGAAAATTACGACTTGGCACGCAAGTGGAAAGATATGGGTTATTTGTTTATGGGCTAAGGTTCAGAAGAGCGTGGAATTTGTGTACGTGCTACAACTCTCCTTTCCCAACGCATTCAAAAGTTGCACTAATTGTAAAATAAGGTCAAAACTAATAAAAAAAGACGCGCATAGCAATGCTGCAGAACTTGTTTTTGCACTTGAGGTCGTTTTCACAACATGGTGTAGTAATATCGTGATAATTGCCAGACAAGAACTATACTACCATTTTTATTGTCGCTGTCACGTCCAAATGACATGCAAGGAAATGTAGCGTGAAGCGCTTTTTTTCAACTCCCTCCGTAGAATGTAATGTGACACACTTCGGAACTTTAGTAGCGAAAGTGTCTAAAGTTTGCGTCACTCTACACTCGATCGCAAATTATCCTCAATTGAATTTTCTATTGGAAAACACACTAGGCGTGCATTTTTCAATTTGAAGTTACCACAAAGCTTCCATTCAGTAAAAGCCATCTATCTAACTATTTTATTTTTGGGGAGCTATCGTTTTTACTCATAATTCACGCAACCTTTATAAGACTTTTGAGTGTAAAACAAACAGAGATGAAAAATGAGGAACACGTAGAGCTTGAACAATGATTTAAAATGTGAAGTGATGATGTGCGAGAATATATATTTTTTTCGCGAGAGCTAAGACAAGAATTGGCAACGTTTTGGGCACTGACAATTCTTAGTAGCATATAATTCTTTTTTTACAGGTGGATTACCGCGTCATTGCTGTAAGTCACGCGCGTCCTTTGAAAATCTCTAACTCTTCGCGTTCGTTCGCGCAACTTTTTTTTCAAACTGCTAACAAAGACTTGTGAGATTTATGTTATTATTGATGGTTGAGTCTATTTTGAGTTATGGCCCCCTGCTTATTTTCTACTAAACAGTTTCTCTAGCCTAGATTATTGCTATAATAAGGAGAGATAGCTGCCGTTGCTCATTATGGTTCTAAGTTGGTGTGGGGAATGCCTAAGTGATCAGTTGTGTCAAGATGATTTGTAGCACCTACTTATGGGGCGGATATCTTTCTCAAGCCACCGTAGCGTAAGGGTGGAGCAAGTGCTTTAATGGTACCCATTTTGTCAATGCTCCTGATCCAAATTAGACTGTTTTCGAATTTGAGGGTTCACTGTAATTACACCTCCTTGGATTGACCAGCCTAAATGATCTACTCTAGATTGATTTCGAAATTATAGCCTTCAAGAGAGCCCTTCTCAATTTATTCGTGGGCCACACTGAATCCAAACCTAATTTTTAAGTCCTAAATCTTCACTACATAAAATATACAGGGGTAAATTCAGCGAAGGCAAATGTCCCGAAACTTGGTTTCGTGCCCTACCTCGTTAGCATCGTAATTTCTTGGCCTCCCCTTCTGGGCTTGTCTGCATTAGATTTAAGGTTACTTAGTTATGCTTATCTTGTGTTTTCTCAAGCGTAGATGAAAAGCAACACGTGCTTTTTGATGGATGCTTTCTGATAAAACATCGTCGCTGGCACTGAAGTTTTATGCTTCCGACCATTTGTTTTGGTGTGCTATATTCCCTCTTATTCTTATCTAATCAAGATCAATGATGCCAAGTTTCATACTGTCATCAACGCTGGAACATCAGGAGAGAGGAGAAAATATCATCTAACTTTTTTTTTTTTTGCTTGTTGAAGTTTCCCACCATCTCAAGACTTTCTTCGTCTCCTATAAATCTGATTTATAAATCAGGTTTATCGTTCACTTTCTAAAACGGTCAATTTGTAATTTTTGATATTTCAGATTTCACAGAAATGCACACTGTGACAAAAGTTTAGCTGATGTCCGAATTTTATTTTGCGTGATTACTTTAATTGTAAATTCCGCCCAATTTTCGATTGGTTTTGGCACGAAAATTCAAATTTTCAAAAAATCTTGAATCAAAAATCCTTCAGTATATTCTATTTGCATGATTCGTTTTCAGCAATTTTCCAAGATTTGTGTAGTGAAAAATTGTTCAATGGCATTGAGTAGTGTCAAAATGCATGTACGCAGAAAATTTCTCGGGTGATTTGAACGCCGTGCGCCGTTCACTTCTCTCGGTCGGTCGGTCTGCTCCTCTCGAGTCGTCGGACGTTACGAAGTCGTCAGGTAGTTGTAGAACATTGGGATCTCGATCTCTTGCTTCGGTTTTAACCTTAGAACCACCGCTGCTGCATCTACGGGCTTGGAAGACCGAAACGCGGAGGAGCTGAGCAGAAGACCCCGCGTGTGCCCTTATTGCACCGGTGGTGACTCGCTCGCGGTAGAAGAAGATCAACATTTACCAAAAATCCTCTTCATTCCGCGCAGAACTGTCAAGCTCGTTACACCATATCACTTTTTCTGGCTGAAAAACTAAAAGTTGGTGCTAAAGCAACTTATTTTCACACAAAAAGCAACAATGATCTCGGAATCGGGAAGTGTCGAAGCTATGTTGCGATCTCCAGGATTCCCGGCTTTTCCGGCAGCTCCAATTGATCATCAAAGGGTAAGCCTTTAAAATTACCATAGAATTGAGTCTAGATAGCTAATTGATGAAAGTTAGGTGACGTTTAGTACTATTTCATACCAGTTATTTATTTCGGTTTAGTTATAACAGTCCTTGCAAAACCGGGTGATTTTAACGCCCGAATTTTGGCAAAGATTGAGTTTAGTGATAAGAACTAGATTCTTGACATTGTTTCCCCACGATTTTTATCATACGTTCACATGAAGTATGAGGGGTGTTGAAGCTTAACAAGATGGATCATAAGCTAATTGATATCTAGTAGAGCATGACTTACAGAGTAAACAAGCTTATGATTGAAATCTATGATATGAAATTCAATTTGGCGCGATGACCCATTTGCTGCTGCGAAAGTAGAGGAAATTGTTTACAACTTTTCACTTGCATGTTTAAAAACAATGGCCTAGTATTATACTTTGTGAATTGGAATTTTTTATTAGACTTGAAATGATTTGAATTGTCTCCTGTTGAAAATTGCGTGTAAGTAGTCTGATTTTTTATGCAGTCAGCTCAATTAAGTGCAGAAAAGTATGGTCACGATAGGCCTCAGCTCCTCACATGCTTCACATGTGTCATTATCACAATAGCAGAAGGCAACGTAGCAAGAATCAAAATCTTTTTTGAACGGAAAAAACGCCCTACTGTTAACCTTGATTTGTTTCATAATACTACTACACATTTTTATCTGAGCTAAGATGATATCGTGGCCGCGAAAAAGAAGTCTCCTTTTTTTCAAAGTAAAGTAAGAAGTCAACCATAACCTTGCACCTTCGACCGGAACATGCAAAATACATTTTCTTTGCTACTGAGTGTGTTTCCAATGCCAAATATCAAGACTAAAAGGACCCCTAATTTTACGGACTGTTAACATTAGCATAGAAAAGAGCAGCAGACGACTACCCCTATTTTAGTACTATATCCTAGATAGCCTACTCTGATTTGTGTATTGAACGAGACACTCATCAATCATCTTTTTCTAGTTGGATAGATTGGACCCGATGCAGAACCAAATGTGCCGCGTCTGTGATGAACCAGCGGCTGGCTTCCATTTCGGAGCCTTTACCTGCGAAGGCTGCAAATCCTTTTTCGGACGTACATGTAACAATCAAAGCGTTATTCAAGAATGCAAAAACAACTACCGATGTGTGGTTGACAAGAAAAATCGTACGGCTTGTAAAGCTTGTCGATTGCGAAAATGTCTAATGGTCGGAATGTCCAAGTCCGGATCAAGGTACGGTCGACGATCCAACTGGTTCAAAATCCATTGCCTCATGCAACAAAGCATGCAAGGAGGCAACAAAAGTACTTCTGCTAAAGCATCCCAACCTCCACCTCCACTCTCGACTGAAGTTTCACCATTATCAAGCTCATCTTTAAGCCCCACATCGCCACCCAGATCATGGACCTCTTCAAAGGATATCAGGGACCGACACAGCCCTAAAATCGAAGACCACCGAAATAAGAGTCCTGAACTCACACATAGCCCAACTATGGTGCCTCGTACCACCTCCATCAACTCCACTCCCAGTCCCTTTGCCTCCCTAGGCTTGCCTCCACCCCCAGCTTCACCTCCCAAGCCTCCTATCAGTGAAGCTCACCTTCCCTTCTATGGGTTCCCACCCACATTTTCTTTAATGTCTACGCCTGGTCTTCATGGCCTCCCCTTCCACAAACAAGCCCTTTTGAGCCCCCTTTTGGCTCATACGCATCTATATCAGCAAATGATTCAACGAGCCCAGAATCCCCTTTTGGCTGCTCAAGCTGCCGCCCAACCTGCTCCAGATTTGTTGGCTGAACAGCAAAAAGCTTTTATGGAACGATTTGCAGCTATTGCCGCTCAAGCTCAAAGTGCTGCTTTGGCTGCCTCGGCGCAGCAAAAGGCCGCTGAAGTTGAGAAAACGACTGTTCCCTCGCGGTCACCCACTCCACCAAAGACTCCTGAGCCTCAACATGCACCCATGGATTTGAGTAACAAACGAAGTGATGAAGAGGACTCTGAATCCGACGATCATGAGTCTTTAGGTGAACCTCAACCTAAAAAGAAGAAAATGTTCAAGTCAGATTTAAACCGAAATGTAGTTTCTGAAAATGGGGACGAAACTGAAGAAGAATTGGATGTATGATTTCTTTCTTTTTAAGATTTTAAAGAATAATTCGTGCCATAAAAATAATACTAGCAACCCTATTGAATTGAGTCTTGTAATAATTTTCTTTCGTACCCTCCCACTTTAAAATAATTTTTTTCATGGTTCTTTAAAAAATGTTATCCTTGTTATAGTTGAAATATTTGTAAATGTGTCACCGATTTATGGAATAGATTTTCAATGTCAATTTCTGCGAAAAATGGAGATTTGTACGTGTGTATGTTTTTGCGCGAGTAGTAGCTGAATCCGAGATTTTACTACTACAAGTCGTCATGGGTGGTAAGTCAAGCTTGAAGAGATATCCTTAGCTAAATTGTATGAAGACTTTTTCGACCTTGATCGCAGTGGTCGCAAACCACGACGAAAAAGTATTTGGAGTGGAACCAAATCTACTTCTTTTTTCACTGAAAGTAGAGTTAAGATTTTAAGAAATGTGCACTAAAGAAGAACCGACAAAAATCGGAATTTTTTTTCACTCCACATGGTTTTACGTAGTCCTACTAAGCTTCACTACAAATGAGCTCATTTTCCCAGATTTTTATGATTTTTTTGTGGTTTACACTTTTACTCGACCCTGGCTGACTTGAAATGTGGTTTTGAGTTTTACTTTAAAAAGCTTCTCACGCACTTTGAGCTTCCTTTAATTGGATTTGGGTTTATTTCAAAAGTACTTTTACAAGCTCCATAACAATTTGGGGAAAAATGCTCTAGATTTTCTTTGAACATGAAAGGAAACGATTTTTCACTTAACTGACTCCAAAAATTCGACTTTCATTGTTGTTCTTCAACAAAGAAGTTCCACTCCAAAAAACATCATTTTATACACAAAAATCAAACGCAATTTGTAATTAAAACACACTAAAGAAAAATTGCAGAAAATTTTGTTACTTTTCTTTAAAATTCAAATCCTGATTTGTTTTGCCTCACTTTAAAAAATGTAATAAAAATAGAGTAAAAAGTCTCCTGTGTACCAGCTAAAAATTCTTCAACGCAATTGAAGCGCAACGCATAGTGCGTAGCAAGAATTGTAAAGGATTTAGTAAAGAGCTCTGCCACAGAAAAAAAGTCGAGTATTGATGTAAACCATGCTCCTCACTGCTGTGTGTTGCTCCAGGAAGACCACCCTCAAAAATTCCTGTTCACATCACAAAAACAGATCTCTATCCTTGCTTTAGACCCCCGCATTGTTGTAACGGGTTAAAATTAGAAGCTATAATCGCTTACCCAAAAGAATACCGAAATTCATTGAATATTATGCACACTGATTCTAAAATCCATTTTCGGTTAATAAATCCCTTCACAAAAAAATATTGTGAACTTTGAATTTTCGCGCCAAATACAAAAAGAATTGTAGTAGATCATTTTTTCGTATAATAAAAAAGGATTTATGCCACAGTGTGTTGAATAAAGAGAATTTGAATTTAACAGAAATTGAAATGATTTTTATCTTTAAGGAATGTTTGAGTGAAAATGTCAAGTAGCTTGTAGAATGTGACCTTTTATGAAGAGGAGGAGGAGAATTTCCAACCTCAAACTTTAGTACAGTAGTACTGCCGCAAAATCTTTTCTCCCCGCTGAGTTGATCGGACAGATTGCTCACAGTGTGCTGATATATGTTCAAAGGCAATTCTGAAATAAATCTTGGCCCAATCAGCTCTTGTTATTGGAAAGTAATCTAGAGCTACTTTTGGTGGCTTTAGAAAATAAATCCTTGGCAAAGCAGCAGCAGCAGCGGCCGGATACTTTTTTGTACTTCCAGTCACACTAGGGAGCCTTTCACGTGTCAGACAAGGGTGAAATTGCGGAATTCCTACACTAAATAACTTCTGTTCAATATCAAATTACCGTGCAGTATCTAATTTTACAAGTTTAAGGCGAGCGGAGCGAGCATCCGCCCGCAGGCCCCATTTTTAAGTATTTGTGTAATCGTTCGAAAACCGGTATGACTTTACAGTAAACACCATCTATCAGATTTTTGGTAAGATTTATTCTATTTTTGAATAAGAGACAACGCCTCCCAGTCTCTCCTGATGATTCATTTTGTGGAATTTTGGTGACGTTTAGTCGATTGCAAAACGAGATTAACATTCAATTCTCGGGTTACTACCCATTCTTTAAAAGGTATGCAAGCTTAAGCGAGATTCGAGAAGCCCGCTATTGACTAAAGATAGCGTGACTTCAACACATTTATTTCGTTTGTTTTCTTCCAAGCTGCCGACTACTCGATGACTGCCTACCGATTTCTCATTTTCATCATTGATAAGGATAGAGCAAAGCAGAATAAAGTTATGGCCTCCAAAAAATATGTGATACTACTCTGCTTTGATTTTTATTGATTGGCTCGTAAAAGGAAAATGCAATTTCTTTGCGCGATTAATGGAAATATCACATGCTACAATAAGCACAAAATGCGGTAGCAGCAATAATACTAAAAGTTGACATTGAAAGCAATTATAAAATGTAGCGGAAAATTATAGTTTGTACTGTAGTAGGAAATCTAAAAGTGAGAATCAAAGGTTGATTTTCGTTGCTTTTATTTCGAGATAGCATTTTTGACCATGATTGATTTTAGGATGGAACATTCCAACTTAAAAGTCGAAAAACAGAAGATAGCCGTAGGTGGTGAATTTTGGGGGGTGTCCTAGATTGCAATCAGGTCAGCAGCAGGAGAAGACCGCTAGTGCAGTCTAACTGACCTGTAGTGTACAGGAAAAGAGTAAAGTTGTTTACTTCAACCTGTTTACTCGTTTGGGGTTGTGAGTTCTAATTTTGTGCGAAAGTAGATTTGGAGGGCGTCAACAGCCGAATTATGGAATCCCGTTACAACCAGACTCAGAAGACCATTTTCAACTGAAATGTAGTACCACAGGAAATTGTCCTATTTCACAACAGGAAAAAATTAGTTGACATATAACAAAACTTTTAGTAGGAAAAGTTCCAAGTTTTTATTCTTGAAACAATTCTTTTAAAACTATTCAACAATTTAGCAATCTTTATCATAGAGAATTCCGACCAAAATCGTTGATACCAGAGTCGATTAAATAAAAACGCCATCTTACCATTTTGTGTTTTTCATTGGAATTCAAAGCTGTGGAATTTGACAATTGGACACCAAACTGTTTTTGGCATGGTGCTTCTTGAATTTTTTAAAAAGTGAGTGACAAAAATTGTCTGAATCCTTGAAAAACTAGCAAAAAGAATTGACAAAAAACGCGGTCAAAAACAGCTACAATATCATATCTTCTGATCATCTACCTGTGAAAAATGCATAATTTTGCAATGATTGAGGAGTTGTCATGCCTAATCACAAATTGACCCTGACCTCCAAAAATCATTTTTTTCTAAATTCGAAATTCAAATAACTAAACAAAGAAAACATCGTGACAAATTGCCATTTTCAAAAGCGAGAAGAAGAAAGAAAAAAAATCACCGGAAGCCGACATTGAAAATCACTTCCAAGTGAAAGTGGATTTTTCTTATAGGAATGGTAATGACTTCCTGTGTAAACTTTGAAGAGTAGGGGTCCACCTTTTCTTAACGGGATTATTTTACTGCTTTCCTCTGATCTAAATTCAAATAACTTTTCAAACTAACAAAAAAATGGTTAGATGGCGTATACAAGATTATTTTCCGATTTTTCCGAAATTTGTAAAACAAGGGGGAAATCAGTTTATTGTTCCAGCATCAATTGTTCAAATTGAAAAGGTAGATGACAAGGGTCCCCAGTACTCAGTCATCAGAAGCTATTTTAACTCTGCTGGAGGCGATTGTTGTCTGCGCGCCCGTCTAGCCTCAGGTACGCTCTGATAAAAGTGAATTTAAGCTGACCTGCCCAGCGCTTTGCGCTGACCAAGTGCTCTACGCATCATCATTATTGCTGCCCGCGTTCCTCATTTCCCACGCATCTATTTTTACCGCTTCAATTGCTAGTGTCCTGAGTAATAATAGCGAAATAATGGACCCGATTGTGTTTGGCCGGTTGGGTGGCAAATTGCTATGGTGAACTCGACTTTTTGACGAATTTCTCTAGATAAGGGACGCTATTTAAATCCCCTCTATTTTCCAGACAGATTAGACTATTTTTGGAGGTCAGAAAACGCCTAAAAATCCAGTAATGCTGATGGAAAACTTGTAAACAATCCATGGAAAATAGGGTAGATGTCGTTTTCTACATTAGCCTTCCGGTTATATCTGAAACATTCTTGATTCAAATCTTCCATTTCTTTGAAGGGTTAGCAGAACTAGTTTTGAATTTATGCGAAAAGCTTCTTCATTCACTTTTATGAAGATGTGACTTTTTAGTGTGTTTTCTGTGGTTTTATTATGGCACATAAATGTTCATCTCGTATAAACTTTAGAATTATGTCTGTTTTGTGAAACAAAAAGGTTCGGTTCAGCAGCTCTTCAGGTCTCCTTTCGTCTTCTATCTCTCTACTGCTGTGCTTTGCGATCCCCTGGAATGCCAATTTATAAATCTCAAGGCTCAACATGTGGCCCTAAAATGGAATGAAACCATAACTCTGTAGTTCTTTACCAAAGCAGATTTTTACTACAGAAAAAAAGAGATCTAGGATGAAAATCTCGGCTAGCATAGCATAGCAGTCTACTGTGGTTTTACGGGAGCAATATGACAATTTTACCGTAAACCGCAAAATGACTAAATGCACTTCTGTTGTTCAAAATCACAATTGGAATGTGGTGTAGACCATCTATGTACATCATGACTCATTAGACATTACATTTCTTTGAAAATCGATAGTATTTGAATTAGTATGGGTTACGGTAAACTATACCTGGACAAGTAAGCATAGAGTCTCAAAAATAGTCCAGATGTCTGGGACATTCCTGATAGCCATCAGTTCTAGTCAATCACTGAATGCTTCACACTGAGGCAAAATTGGAACTTTTCAGAAGAATAACTATACTCCAGTACATTGTAAAATGATTTACCTTCAAATGATAGATTGAGCTGAGTAGGAGACCAAGAATGTTCAATGTTCATATGACCTTTGTATTCTTAGCCTAAATCCAAATGTGACATCTTTCAAGAGCAAACTGACACACTAAGGCATTTAGAAGGTCATGTCAAGACGAATGATGACCACTCAATCTAGATCCACTTTTTTATGACCATTGTCTTCACAAAACAACAAAGAACCAATTCAAGTTGGCCACTGCTGCCATAACTAAAACTGATCTAAAATAACTCCGCCTTGAAAAATCAGATTATCGAGTTGATTTGATATTGATCGAAAGTCGAGAATTCTTTTGATTCTTGATTTAAAAAAGAAATGCTTTTTGGGGTGGTCAATCTGATAGATGGCGCTATCAGTATTTTGAAATCAGAGTTTGAGAAAGCTTTGCTTGCATTGCCTGCCCGAAAGCCAAAGAATCCAGGGAAGGTTAGAGTTGAAAATAGTTGAGTTCATTTGACATAATTTTGTATTCATGTTTGGCAAAGAGCTTTGATGATGTTCGCCAAGGGTAATTGTTAAAAATTCTCCTTGGCCCATTTTTCGTGTAAATGCAGGGCTGCTTCAGCTTCGCATACTATAGACCGGACAATGGGCGCCTATCAATTTCCATGGGCTGTATATGGAGTGGACCCTCCTAATTCTAGCGCTATGTATGGCATGCACCATTATACTCGCTTTTATAGGGGTTAACCCAGATCTAATCGGGCTCTCACCTATGATTCAACGGCAGCAGTACCTAAGAGAAGCCGCACGATTCATAAGCGAAAATCCCTACCAGATCAGCTATAAATGGCCATACAATGTCAACTCAAATGTGGAATCACTTTTCTCAAAATGAAAAAAAAATGGAAAAAAAATCCTCCCCGTCGGGGAATTGAACCCCGGTCTCCCGCGTGACAGGCGGGGATACTTACCACTATACTAACGAGGATTGCATATAAGGAAAGGTAAAATTATCGTATTTATATTCAATGAAATTAAAATTGGTTTAGATAACCAATGGTTAGATGTCTGGTTGGACTTAAAAGCCTGGCATGCAGTAACCTCTATTGTTGTAAGGTGGTCTAGAAGCTCGTGGGGGCCAAATTGGCGAACGATTTATGTGGTCAAAATCAAAGGAGACTATAGAGATTTGGGTCTTTGATGACCCCTTAGCTTAGGTTGCCAGCCACTTTTCAAAGTGTCTAAAGACCTGCAGTGCATGTGTTAGATGGCAATTTATGAACTGCCATCCTTCAAAATGTCCTCTTACTTCATCAAGTAGAACTAATTTAGTATTCAAAGTGCGCAGATAAAAGGAGGTTGCCACCAAAAGCAGAAGAAGAAGATGTAGTATCAATAATGCATTTTCAAAGTTGCTTTAGCCGCTTTGCAGCAGCGTCTTCATGCGGCTTTGGTGCTGCTGCATTAGTGATTATTGCTTTTAGAAAGTGCATATTATCTCTAAGCAGAAGTAGCACTGCTACTTTGCTGCTACGATATGATTTTATCACGAAAGATGAAAGGAACCAGAGAATAGAAAATAAATTGATTCAGAACAGAAATAATGTCAATGCAAAATGTTTGAAAATTATAAGAAAATCTCAGTTTCATAATCAAATGAGACCTTTTTTGTAGTGAGTTTTCAACACAGTGACAGGATAACAAATTCTAGATAAGCAAGAATTTAGAAATCTGAATTTTGCTATAACAGACAACAAATGGAAAACCATTGGAAAACCATTACGAATTTTTGACAATACAGTGTACATCTAGAAAAAAATTAGACTTTTAAAAGTAGGAATTTAGGTTATGCCTAGATAATCTTTTTACATCAGCCGAAAATCACCATTGTTTGGAGACTTTGAAAGAATATTTATGGTCTCAAAAGAAGAAGACGTCTGGAATACTCCAAAGTCCAAATGCCATCACGTTTTCTCTCTGAAAATGCGGCTTATCTGGATCGAAGCACCGCTGCAAAGCAGTCTCAAAAACTTATTGGTTTACAGGCTAACCACAAGCTCCGCCTCATATGGACTGCTGCTCCAATTTCAAGCGAAACTGGAGCGCTTCAGTCGGCCTGCCGCGACGCCAACTGCCGTTTGAATTTCAAGCATACTTACTGTATTACAGAGAGGGTCTCTGTGGGAGATCTGGCAGTAAATGTCAATGGCTGGAAATTCAAGTTTTTTAGGGGGGTCATTATTAGAAATCAAGTGATGATACCCCACACATTTTTCTTTGATAAATTCCATTTATTGGAGGGATGCGATACTTGGGATTATTGGGCCTGAGGTTAAAGGCAATTTTTCACTCTGGTTTTGAGATCATGTCATGATGGATTCAAGACGGACTCGCTCTGCTGCGGCCTAAATTCCATAGCAGCAGACTTGGTTCAGTTGACCTCTACAAATGGTTTTGTCGAGAGCCAATTTCATATTTCAAGATAAACTAGAAAACGTTGCAGAGAGAGCATCAGGTCTTGGAAGAAGGAGGCCACCGCTGTGACAATTCATATGCTCTGATGACTATCAAAACTGCAAAAGTCGTCTACTATTTGCTCAATAAATTAGGTAGCACAGCAGTTAAAGCTTGCCAGACCTACAACCATTTCGAACTGGTTTTTCATTCACTAGTTCATCTGAGTCATACACAAAGAAAGGGGCCAAAAAATCGATGCTAGCCCCCTTTTGAATGGAATTCAAAAATGATTGTAAAATTCCAGAATGACTTTGAGAATATTGTTGACGCGTTGGTGTCAAGTTTTGAGGTTTCCAGTATACTCCTGGTCCTCCACCTTCAAGCTGCCGCCCATTTGTCAAGAAGCAGCAACCTACCTAGCTAGAGCAAGACGATCTAGATCTCTACTACTGTCTGTACCTTGCCCATTCTCTACCATGGACAAAAGGACTTGAGAAATATTTATATTGCACGCAAAAGAAACAACTTTTCGGTGTTGACATTGGCCGAGGAACTCGAAACCGTAGCAGCACTACAAAACTCAGATTTTCAGTTCTGGCTTATTAGCATACCACTCCACTACTATAACAAGGCTTGGAAATAAAGTTAAAAATTCTTCCCTTTTTAGTTGCTACGATACTATTTTTTGTGTTGCCTAAATAAACATAGATTAATGGAGAGATGAGATGTAGCGACGGGGGATCAGTATGGAGATAATATGGCCTCAGACATTTTGAGCTGCGTGAATCAAGCGAGACTTCTGCATGGAATACGTAATGAAACCAGTGGACACGAGACCCCAAGATCATTCATAACCCACCTTTAAATTCTTCCATAGGCTGCTAGACCTCTTTACATTCTCTCAATATCTGGGTTTCAAACCAGGTTAAATCAACACTTGGCTCTACAGTTTCCGTAGTTGTAGACAAACTTGAGTAATCTTATCCGGTTGAAATAATTCTGATTTCACTTTGGTCACTTCACTTTGAATAATAAAGATAAAGCTCGAAAATGTTGCTAGCTGGCGTTTACTGCCTTAAGGTCATTAATGCCCTCTCTACCACACACATTAGGCAGAAGATGAATCGAACCGAACATTTTCCCCACAAAAATGTGTAATATCAGGCTAGTGGCTGGAGGCTGAATCACTACCAATTGTTTTACTGGCCTGACTCTTGCCCTGCCCTGGTCACTTTTTCTCAAGTGTTTGCTCTTATAACACAAAAATACGGACTCAACATGATGGCCACGCACCAAAACTATGATGAATTGAACAATGGTCAAATCATTTTGATTTTTAGTTCACTTTTTGTATTGTGCATGGTGACCTAACCCTTTTTATGACATAGAAATGGGGGCAAGTCTACCATGTCTAGGAACAATAAATGAACCAAATAAAAGTTTGGATTTTTAACCTCTAGATATTGAAAATTCAGACCATTAAAGAATCTGAAGCAAGTTTTAAAAGAGTGTCAATGAATTCCATAACCTCTAATCACATTGACCCCTCAAGCCAAAGAATCTGTTTATCTCTGAAACTGTAGCAGCAGAGAGGCCATTTGTGAAGCCCAATTTGCAGGTTGGTTCGAAATGTGCTCTTCATGCCTTGTGCTGCCTTCATCTTAACTTTTGTCATCGTTTTTCTAGGAGGTGATGCATGAACTTATGGTTCTTTGATTCTCTTGATGTCCATCTGAGCTGCACATTTTTAGTATCTGCCATCTTTCAATAAAATCGACTAATGAATGGCCCACTATTTGCAGTCAGTAGTTATCAACCATCTTGTATTAGGAGGCCTACAGGCTTGAAAATGAGATGTTTATAGAGAGTACAGAAGTGAAACTGCAGTTGCTCTTCTTCATATCTGATGATATTATTCCAAATGATTTACAAGCCATGTCAAAAATGAACGTGACCCAAAACATTATTGTGACAATCTTGAGATCTATCAACAAATATGCCGGCGAGATCGAGGCGGAACATAACAGCAGGATCGAGATATACCTAAGCAGTTTTGCAAAATTTAAATTCGAAAAAAGTAAATTTTGAAAGTCTTTTGTTCACCTTTGAGCCTAGAATGTGACAACAAGGAGAATCTATGCTACTGGAACTTAGAATTTATTGATAGGAATCAGAGTATCATTGTTCTGGTTTTTTTCGCTGCTGCTACTCTATGTTGGCAGGCAGGGAAAAAAATGAGACTGCGACTCTTTTGTCTGGCTCTATCCAGAATCTAGTTCTAGATATGGCATTGCATACCGACATTTCAACAGCAATATCATCAGTTTCAAAATGCACCTTCAATCACTCTTCTTGTCATTCAAACCGCAAAAACCGAAAGAAAACTAGAGAAATATGACGTCGTATTGCTTCGTTTTTTGAACAACCAACCAGTGAAAATCTTTTAAAGTCAAGCAACCGATTTTAAGTAGCGCCAGACTAAAATGAATGCTCTTTTAAAGAGTTGACAAATGGCTTGGCCAATGAGCAAAAAACTCTGAAACCTTATTAAAGCAATCATTGCTGTGCCTCTCAATATTCATTTGTAAATTAAGTTTTGAACCTTTTGCTCATTGAGTATGCATGACAGGCAAGTCAGGAGGCTTTAAGTAGACCTTTCGGGTCTAATATAAAAGCAGGGGACCAAGTGTTATCCGACATTTCAACAAACTGTTTAAAGGTAACCGTATTGTTCTAAACGCCATCTAACCATTTTGTTTGAATTATGCTGTGTAACATTCATAATAGAACAAAAGTGCCCACAAACTGTACATGACAGCATCAGTGTAGAGAGTGTTCCTGCCGGTAGATATCACTAACAAGCTCTCTTTAGACAGCGGCGGTGCTTGGTTGCCTTGTTGCTCTTTTTGATGCTATGAATTTCTTCAATGAGAGGTTCCAAAAAAAGTGTGTATGGTATGCAGCATTTAATCACTTGTCACTTTTTCTTTCGGCTCTACACAGTGTTAGTGGACATTCAAAAGAGTAGTGTTCATTTTTCTCATCCACTATCATAGATCACCATGATGATGCAAACATTTGCATAAGTCTCACACCGTTTCCATCTCATTGTAATCTGCACAATGGAACAGAACATCAGATTCAGAACCTCAGAGACCTAAAGTTCCAACAGATATGACCTGCAAATGGGGTTAAAAAATCGCTAGAATGATTGAAATTGGCTAGATGGCGTTTGTGTAATATTAGATCGATCTTTAAAATCGAATACCGATTTCTTTAGGGAAAAGTAATTGAAGTATCAAAAGTATTTGAGGTACCAGTACTTTGAATACGTTGGGCTTTGAAAAAAAGGCCTTCTGAAGATTAATCCTTATAAAGAAATCTGGCAATTCATGGGCATGGTTGAGATTATGACTTTCGCAATGGGTTTGATTATGATTGGTTGCTTTGCTACGAGCTTGAACTCAAGTGATGATTGTAGGCTCGTGTGCTCGTTGATTAGCGATCTCTTGGACACGTTCTGGATGGAAAGTAAGCGGATTTGGTCCTTAGTCATTGCTGGAGGATGAGCTAGGTTCACAAAGGGGACTCCCGCTGAGGTCACTCTTCACGCACGTACACTACTCCGAATTAAGGCCCATACCAAGCAGGAAATACTAATTTCTTAATAAACATAAATTACTAAACTCTTATCTTACCATTTTATCAGAATTTTCCGCCCATGAATATTCAGCTTCCTATTATCGTAAGTTTCAGCCCAATGGCTTCTTCATCTCAAACGTCTCAAGCCTAAAATCGTTTCATCTCTCCAGACCTTGGTATTTTTGAGTATCAGATATAACTTTGATATGTATTTTAGGTCTTGTTGCTTTAGAACTTATTCCTTAAGAAATGTACTTTTCCATAAAGAAATCGTTGGCCGATATCAAAAATCGTTTTGATCAACATTAACGCCATCTAGCAAATTACACAAAAGGTTCCTTTTTTGCTCCTACTACTGCTACTAATCACAGTGCTTTATCAAAGGTGATTAGGTGCAAATAGTATTGAATGATGATTTGGCAACTTGGAGCCCATTTCTGACAACTTGAGATGAATAGATCCCAGTTTTTGTTACTCCACAACTTTCAATTCTAATGAGAGTTGAGAGCGTCACACAACGAGCCGTCTCATCCCTTTCATATATATATTTTACCTGTTTGATTAATGACTCTCAAATGTGTGAAGGACATATGCTAAAAAATGTACAGCTCCAACTTAGCTTTGTGAATTAATGATGGAATTTCTGAACTGATTTACATACTTGAACCTTTTTTTACCATTCCAGGTCATAAATCCTAACAGCTTCAGTCTCCATTTTGAATACCTACTCTGTTAATTTTTGAGTTCCTGGAGGTAGACTCTTTTAGGCCAAAGGACCACCTAAGCATTTTGAAGATTTAAAGAGACATAAAATTTGCAAGTAGCCAATTTTGAAGCAAAGTCCCCTGCAGTCATGCCAATGAATGACTGATCGAAATCTGTCCCACTATACCGTCAACCAAAAAAAGAAAACAAGAAGAGTTTTGACAAGACGAGTTGGCACGCATGCTGAGGCAAAAGACTCTTCATCTTTTTTCGAGCTTCAAGAAGATGAAGACAAAGAAAAAGAAGATCTCTGAGTAGCATCAGTCTCCTCTTTCTGTCAAGTGCGCTATGATGATAGCTTCAGCCTAAAAAAGGGGGCACAACACCCTGAGCTCTCATGTCCGTTTTCAGATCTTCTTGACACCGCAAGATTGTAAATGTTCCGCGGTGTTGAAATAACTTTCTTTTTTATTTTACTTTAAAAGAAATTGAAGTTCATTGGACCTAAATAAAATGTCCATAATTGCAAGCGTTATGCAAATAGTCCTTCCATTAAATCAAGTTCTTGGTTAGTCTGGAAATAAAGTTTCAATCTTGTACCCACTTTGCAACCTGAGGTCATGATAGTCCCTTCTAAGATGTAGAATATGTCACTCTGCTTTTTTTTACATGACTTGTATTGTCTGAGAGATGACCCCTCTCTCTCTACTGTTCCGCACAGGTGGACAAAAAAGTGGGTGAAACAAAAAACTCTTATGTTCAGCTTCTACTCCTACTGTGGTTGGTACAGAGTCCAGTTCTACTTTTATGGGATTGAAGAGGCGCTAAATGGGGGCTTGTTCTCGGTTCTTCTCACAACAATACCAGGTGATATTTGATCCTTTGAAAAAACCACCCTCAGAATCTGATTATTTTGTTTACTAGCAATTCTAAGAAAGAGGAGGCTTTTTTTCAAAAACTGTGCTGTTTTATGGCCTGACTTTTTGTAGGTTACGGAAAAGAGCACATCATTGGTAAAAGAGTCCATAAAAGTGCCATTTGCGACACCAAACGTGACCCCAAGGGGTGAGTCTACAATGCCACAATTTCTCAACGGAGGAGGGGGGTAAAGTTCACTTTTAAGATACACACTGAATCAAAATGACTATCTATAGAAGTACATGTGTATTCACCACAGCAATTCCCAGAGTATTATTTTCAGACCAAAAAATCTAATTACAGAATTTGAACCTCTAATCATATGTCAGTAAAATTGTAATAAAACATGACCACTTTGACAAAAATGACAAGATTTTGTTCACATACTACCTGAACAAAAGAAATCTTTTTAAGCCTCCCCGAAAATGGTAGGGATTGCCTGGATTTTCGCCTCCCTTCCAGTTTAAACTCAATGAGCAGTATAGTGGTTGGGTCGTGGGCTTCTTCTTCCTGGTTTTCTTTATGGAATCCACTCAAAATTCCTGTGGACTAGATTTTACAACAAGGCACGTAGCATTGCGTTCAAGCAAAAAAAGACTAAGCGCCTCATGACTTTGGTGGGCTTTAGCGTTTAACAAAAGAGATGAAAGGCTCTTCCTACCCCAAAATATTTACAGCTATTCATGAATGAAAACTTACATATGAATGGGTAAAGAGGTGCACTCACTGAGTTGTAAAGTGTACACACATCCAAAGGGACCCAAAATTCATTTTTCTTCAAACTTTGGTCTGAAATGATTTGGTTTATGTTAGTGTAGTCCAGAGAGGGTCATAAAAGGTTGTCCAGTCCGGTAGAATTTGAGCCCAGGTTCTAATTGGAAGAATGTAGAAGTGACCTAAAGGAGTGTAGTCTATGTAGACAAGGACAAGCTCTGCTGCTACAAAGTAAATGCTATGCCTCCTTTTTGCAGAGTCCAGACAGCAGAGCATACAAAACAAATACCCACTGTCCAGGCCTGTCATGGACGTTTTTGGCAGACCACATCCATTATGAATTCCTTTGCTGCAAAGCAAAAATATAAATGCTGACCTGGCTCTATCATATTTGAACATTCAATGCACTTACAATTTTGAAATGGTAACCAAACTTTGAAAGTATTGAATTTGCAATATATCTACTGATGATAGGAGTATGCCACATACCTACCTTGCTTCTTCACTTTGTTCAGTAAAAGTCTCGTCTTCACCGCAGGAATGTAATGTCATTTGCCCTCCAGATGCTTTGCTCTAATAGTTCGAGCAATCTGGGCAATGCCAAGGCACTCTGGGTCTGATTTCTTTGGAGGGGATTACTGTTTACAGAAATACATCAGCTACGCCATCTACCCATGAATTTCAAGAAAAAGTCAGATTCTAAAGGCTCATTCATCCATCTTTGCAGAAGAGGGTAGGGACTGCTGCTGGAGTACCTTTGGTCCAGTCATCTTGAGGTTCATTTGTAGGCTAGCGTTTATAAGTTGGTTGGTGGTCTGTAGGCACGTGGTTGACAGTTATGGATTTGCCTTCATCTGTGTGAATTTGTTCCTCATCATTGGCAAAGCAGAGGCAGAGCTAAGGGTGATGATGACCTGCTACGTTTTCCATCATGTCTTCTCTATACAAAATTAGTTTGAGTCTCGAGCCCAATGCATCATCATTCCATGTCACATTTCTCACTCAATTCCATAAGAACAGGGCATTTTCCAGGGCAAAAGCTCCTCAGCATATTTCTTCAGGTCATTCCATTTGCATGTAAACGAAAATGAAGAGCGAACGGCAGAGCAGCTCTCAAAATGAAATCAATGAAATTCTCAGTCTGCTGCAAAATATTTCGTATTTTTCTTTCTTTTGGATTTATCGATTTTGCCCCTGGCTTTGCTTTGCTATGGAATAGTAGGTGGGTTCTGAAGCGATATGAATTTTGGTGTTGGAATGTAGATTTCGCCGCGATAAGGCATATCCAAGTGAATTAGATAATGAACTCCCGCTGAAGGTTAATACAGATCCCACAACAACTAGCAGCAGATTTGAAGATGAGCTAGGTAGGTTGAAGAAGCATAAAACTGGAATTTTCATCACCAAATCATCATCAAACAGCCCTGAGGAGCGAGCAGCAGATCATGAGACTCCATATACAAAAGCTTGATCAAATTCAATAATTTTACTGTAGTGATCACCCGATGATCAGTGCGCTGAGCCAAAAAAGTTCTACTGATAATCGATCACCATTTTTCATATCGGAATATCACTACCTGATAATATTGATAGGGGCAAAAAACGGTTTGTAAATCATGTCATGACCCCTTGTATGTATCTTCTCAAATGGTTTTTCTACTCGTTTTTCTTCAAGAGCAGCAACTTGAATGGTTATGTCGTTGTAAAGAAATGGTCGACAAATAGGGGAAAATTAAATAAGCTCACGCAGCGTTGGACTAATTGAAAAAACAAATGGAGTACAGTAGCAAAACGGGAGCCAAGAAAAAGTTTTCAAAAGGAAATGAGATCGCCTAATACGTGCTACTACTGCTGCTGTATAGTAGAATGAGCACAACAAAACCAAGCCAAGAACCACTTTTACTTAACCATTTTCGGTTTTCCATTTCCTTTTCATATGCTTTTGCATTGGAAAACACACCCAAAGTATTTTTTATGTGCTTTTCATCGTTTCCTTTTTGCATTTTAATCAGAGTTTTCATGGAAGGACTTTTTTTGCGTAACGCTTGCAATTATGGACATTTTCTTTACGTTTTTTCTGCTCAAAGTTGACATCATTCAAATCTTTTAGAATTTTAAATCATTCTATTTTCAAGGCTTCAAAAGTCTCTCTTCAATTCAATTTTTCTTTTCAAACTATAAAATATGTATAGAATTCCTTATGGTCACTTCTTTTTTAAAACTTCATGAATTTTCTTTTTATTTGCAAGATCGAAATTATGAGAGTCGCTCGTTCCAGCTTTGTGAACACTACAAACTACACAGTGGGTAAAATACCGATGAGTATCTACGTGCAACAATTCATAAAGTTCACAACAACAACAACACGAGCAGCATGAACCCAATTTATAGCTTTGTACACCAAATTAGTGATTCATTTGCACACTGCTGCACAGGCTTGAAAAGACCACCGCTAGCGTCATACAAGGAGCCATTTGATCTTATGAACTCCTAAGATAATAAAGTGCAAATAGAAAATCTAGAATTTGCCTCAGGGAAATTCTGCATTGTAATAATCCTATAAATTGTACTCAAGTAACAAGCTGAGAAAAATTGTAAATTACAAGTCTGAAAAGTTTGGATTTTCATGCCAAAAAATCTTCCAGTTCTTGAAGAAAAATTCTTTTGAAAAATTCATTTTGTGTGTAAAATGTTTTTGCATGTGTAATTTCTTTTCAATTTGTCGTTGAGGTTGATGGATGGAAGCTTTTAGCCCGGATGGTGTATAATACCCATATTTTTCCTTATCATCACCTCCTCATCTTTAAGCTCATCATTGTTTCTAAATGGCTTCAATGTTTGCCCAAGCAGATCTGGGAAAAATGAGCTAAGACTCATCCATCTCTCTTCGTTTTCCTTCATTTTGATGCTTTTATTTTCTAAGCAACTTTAAAAGGAGCCCAAAATCCAAAGTGCCAAGTCTCGATTATCCAAGACTTCAACTTTCTCTCCTTATTATCAAGCATCTCTCATGCTACCATTTTCAAACAAGCATGAATATATAGATATTTTTTGAGACATCTTTGGAAGTACATTTTCCAAGTCCGTTTGATCATTAGGAAAAACGAAGAAGCTCTAGAGCCATTTATCACTGGACTGCTGAACTAACGACAAATTGGAAAGAAATTACACATGCAAAAACATTTTACACAAGATTTTTCTTTCTTTCTAAAAGACTTGAAAACCAGTTCCCACGACGGACACAGCTCACTACCTTACAGGTTAACCATGAAATCAAGACATTATTATGGAGTAGTAGTCCAAAAAAATCGACCATCTTCTTTTATTTGACGCTAACTATCACAGAGAAACGAACAAATGTAAAGCAGCAATACATAAAAACATCAATTTTTTGTCTATGGAAAAAGGGGTTCAAATGGAAGATCACGAAAAAGGGGGAGGGAAATGTTTACTGCTTGGAAATTCAATATTTTCTTTAAAAAAAAAATGGTTAGTACATGTAAAGTGTAAAAATAAATACTACAACAGTCTTGAATCCTATACACATGTCAAATCTAGTGGCATTTCTTCTTTCCTTCTAGCTTTGATTTCCGTTGGTTTTTCAGATTCTTCAACAGCTATCTGATCCTCTTCATCTGTGTCACTCAAATGTGGAATGATTTCACTACCAACCGAACTGACAGAGTCCTCTGATGAGGACCGCTTGGACAAGTCCACAGGATTGTTTGAAGGCCTTTCAACGCGTTCAACATCTTTTTCGTGGTCTTCTTTGTTGTTATTCATAGCTGTAGCGGCAGCTATGGCAGCTGCAGAGGCTCGAAATCGTTCTAATAAAGCTTTATGTTCAGCCAACACATCTGTGTTGTTACCACCAGTCTGCTGTGGAGACTCTGTGTTTTGTGATGCAGTAGTTGGCAAAAATGGATAGGCTTTTCTAGCCGCAGCCAAAAAATGGCTGGAAGCTAACAAGGGACTCAATAAAGCTTGCTTGTGTAAAGGTAAAGCGGATAGGCCTGGTAGATTAAAGGTTGGAGGTATAAAAGGCAAACCAGGACTACTGAAGGGACTGTACAGGGAGGGAAAAGTAAATGGAGTCGTCGTGGAAGAGGGGATAGATAATGGAGTGGAAATTGGAGGCTCCACTGGAGGAGTGTGGTCCTTTTTCAAAAAGTTCATTGGAATGATTGGAGTAGGACTTTGAACTTTTGCAGGTGGACTAGATGCTTTGGGACTGGGCGAGTCCAGGGGTCTCCATAAAGTGCTTGGACTGCTTGTTGAAGTGGTGGTTGAGGCCGGTGCTGAGAGAGGAGGTGGCGGAACACGGTGCTGATGCGATGCTTCATTAGATGAAGGCCTATTGTTCTGCCCGGCAGCTTGTTGCATGAGGCAATGGATTTTGAACCAGTTGGATCGTCGACCGTACCTTGATCCGGACTTGGACATTCCGACCATTAGACATTTTCGCAATCGACAAGCTTTACAAGCCGTACGATTTTTCTTGTCAACCACACATCGGTAGTTGTTTTTGCATTCTTGAATAACGCTTTGATTGTTACATGTACGTCCGAAAAAGGATTTGCAGCCTTCGCAGGTAAAGGCTCCGAAATGGAATCCAGCCGCTGGCTCATCACAGACACGGCATAGTTGGTTCTGCATCGGGTCCAACTTATCCATCTGTAAAAGGGGGAGAAGAACCAAGTTCAGCATCACTGTGTTATCAGCATGGAAATTTTGCGTAGGCGGCTACGTTCTCGTCTTCAACGCCTCCCACTTAGGAAAAGCTAACAATTATTATCGATTTTTAACAAAGCCTAGAATACTTTCACATTATAAAACCAAACAGACTAACTTATTTTTTTCCCAAGAAGTTGACTTATGCAAAGTAGAAGATGCGTTCTTATCTAGTCCCATGTAGGTATGTGGAAAATGTGTCAACGAGCCTTTAGAGAGAGACTTAAAAAGAGCGCCAATAAATCACTCGGGTGATTTACCGAGCACCAAAGCAAAATGAGGATGTTTGTCGACCTGAACTCCTTCTAACGAGTCTCTTTTCCCACATTTTCACCATATTCTTTTTCCTGGTCGCCTTTTGAGTAAAAGTTTTGCTGCCTTACGTGTGGCCAATGTTAATGGTCACGATGTAGATTACTGCGTTAAAAAGAAGTTGCCGGCATAAGCATAAGCAAAGCATATCATCATGGCGGCCCCTGTCATAATGAACCGAGATATTAAATCCGAAATTGTATCACATCTTATGTGTCAAAACAGAGTCGTGACCTGCGTGCTACCCAATCCGTTATGGATAATAAAGTGCAGGAAGGTTCGCTACGAAGCGCGTATGGAGTAATGAAAATGGACTCATTAAAGGTCACTTTTACTTTTCAATTTGGACGAGAAACTCATTTTGCTAGAGCATAACGCAATTGACAAGAAATTAAACGAAAAAAACGCGAGCGAAGCGAGCTTTTTTTTCTTAGTACCGTAATGAAAACCAGAAATAGTGTCAATCCGTGGCCTCTATAGTAACTGGTTCAACTGACCTCAATGACCTCCGAGGTCAACAAGTAACCTAAGCTCGCTTTGCTCGCTAATTAATTAATGTAATTCAATTACCTTTACCTGCTGGTCAAAAGCCGGGTTGAACGCCGCGAGGTGATGAGGATGCGCGGCACCAAACATGACTTGGTTAATGTATGTGTGAACTAGATCTCTAAAGATGCCTAAAGCCAAAACAGCAGCTCGTGTGACGTCGCTTCAAATGACGGTCATTACGAGTCTAGGGCCGATGGCAGACTGTGAAGAGGACCCCACAATTTTTCAGCAGCTCATGGGGACCCCATAGATTTTGAGCGCTCGTTCACATCACTCGGCTAAACGGCCTTAGGAGACTGCATGGAAACTGCATGCACACCACTGTACAATACTGAATGGGAAGCGACGACTATGACGGCAATGGCGGCAATAGTCAAAGTGAATCTTCAGTGCCCACTTTCATTATCGCCACTCTCGCGGCTACGCTGGGTAGACGGGGAGTTGCGCCGCGGAACGCGGGTAGAGGAGTAAATTGGCATCATTAGGGATCATCACCTTCGTGGGACCTCAATTAGGCCGCAGCAAGTGTGGTCTACAGGCAATTTTGGAGGCTCCTCGTGAAATGGTTTTCCAACAACACTTTCTTTTATTTTCTTAGCTTCAGTTTTGCTATGATTGGATAGTATGTAGTTACAAGTCTTCTTATTATTTTGTCAAATGTCAGTAGCTTAACTTCCCTGACAAAGGCCAAACATGTCATGTTTTTTTTGCGCCTCGTCTTCTCAGTTCTCTATGAAAGGTCAAGAAGTCCTCTTTTTTGTTTCTTTGTTCTTCCTGATAATCATATGCTTTGATGGCTTGATGAATGGTCGGATCATGAGACCATCCGATCATTCTTTTACACCCAACTTTCAATGGAAAAAGAAGTAAAGTTTGGAAATATTCAAATACCATTGATGCTGGTATAGTATCGTGGCACTTCAATAGTAAATGGTTCTAAATTGGAGGCAATGATAGGTTTTCCGCCCCCTTATTACAGAAACAAAACCAGGTGATCTTCTGAGTGTATGAGCTGAGCTTTTTTTACACCACTGACTGCTTGGATGTTGGGTGTAAAAAGGTGTCAAACAAGACGAATAGAGGTGAATAAATATTTGATTGGTTGCATGGAAAATGGGCCCCCTTGGGAGAATTCCAACCGACAACACTTAGAGCAGCAGCTAGAGATGATGGAGGCCACATTCATTTTGATATAGCACATTTGGTGCGAACCACTGTAAATCATTCTCGAGTGGAGCAAGTGAGGCTGCGAAGCAGCCGAACTTATTATCCGATCTTATTGAGGTTGGATGATAACTAAGCAATCTCTCAGAAGCTCGAAAAATTAAAAGTGAGTAGTGCGAAAATGTAGGAGGAAAAATCTGATTTACAGTGTTCTGTGGGTGTGATCCATCGAAAAAATTACCAGCAGGACATCATTACTGCTAAGGTCCGAATGTAAGTAGCTGAATTTTTCCAGGTTAGACCCCAAGTCGCGCCAAGCCCGCTTCATCATCATCGTTTCAGTCCATAACAAAAACACATGTAGAACATCATCTGCATAAGAATTGAGGCTTCCAGTAGAAGGACTACTGAATAATACCACAATGGCATTGACGACCTCCAAAATCCATTTCGTCATGATAAGGCAATCTGAAAAAGCCAATTCGACTGGCAAATTGCAATTTTCAGTTTTCGCCAACTTTCTTTGAAAATTCAAGTGAACCGCAAACAAAATTCTTCGAGATTTTTGTGTCAAACTGCAATAAAAAGTCGACCTTTAATGGCTACAGACATGAATATGTTTAGAAGACTACCTAGTGTGATTCTCATTTCATCTTTTGCAAAGTATGTCATTGTTTGAAATCCGCAGTCAAACGATGATTGATTTTCGATCTTTTAGGTTTGGCTTGATGTGTGTAATGCTCAGGGAGGTTTTTTCTGCTGCCTGGGCATTTGCGTTGCAAAGATGATTTGGCCTTCAATGAAAGGCTCTATGGCGCGGGGTAGCAATGGTTGAACTCTGCGGGGTCCAGACTCCCTTAGAATAAGCAAAGTTTGCATGGGGTCAAGCAAGAAGTCTTTGGTTGTGACAGATGATGAACGAGTTTGTGCATCATGTTTTTACACTTTCACTATAGCAATAATATAAATGATCACCCTTTAATGCAGCCATGATTGGACACCCTTGTGGGGCCATATCATAGATTTTCATAACCCATTTAGCACAATAAAAGTTCAACTTATCAAGATTTCAACTAGGTACTCAAAGGTCTAGTAGTAAACACTACACCACAGTGTTTGAAATTCTCAAAGAAAAATCGGACAAAGTAACAATAAACGCCATCTATTTATTTAGCACACTGTTCGAAATCTTCATTTTTGTCCAAAAATTCAACTTTGATTTCCCTAGAAATTGTCGACTTTTTGGGGTGGAAAACTCGTGAAAATGTTGTGGTTTTGGACTTTTTAGCTGTTGACAACTTTGATTTCACGAGAAAAATTGTCAAAAAAAATTGGGTGAAAAACTCGTGAAAATGTTGGGGTTTTGACAAAATTGAATTTTTGGATAAAAGTTTGACTTTTCGAATATCAGGTGGATCGCTTCGCTCGTATTTTCCTATGTAAGCAATTTTCAGTTACCACAAATAGCGGCAACATCAATGATTGCTTGGCAAACATATCATGGTTCATTATTTGTGAAACTAACAAGCGTGAAGAACACAAATACTTACATGTTGATTATGCTATAATTGTGATGTCACTAAGGTCACTTGATTGTAATTATCGTTTAAAAATTCATTTCAATTCGCTTTTTCAATTTTGTCGAAAAAACGTCTAAATCAGCTGTTCTGGAAAGTTTTCCAACAGCTGAAGCATAAGTAGCTAAAGTCGTAACAGAAAGTGCCAAAAACAATTGAAGCAGAAGAAGTCAAAGAAGAGTAACTCTCTGTCTGTCTAGACGTCTAAAAAAGTCGCAATTTTGCTAGCTTTGATATCAAAGGAACATTTCGAAAAATAATCACGCAACCTTTCACAAATGAGTCTCCTAAACTTGATCTCCGTTGAAATACAATTTGCGTCGAATCCAATTGTTCTAGTCATTGATTTAGAACTGTGACAAAATCGATTAGAAACTGCATGGGAAGACTACAGCTTCTTCCCTCGTAAAATTCTACTTTAGAACTTTAGAAGTATGAACCCAACCCGTCTAACAATTTTAAAGTTGCCTGTCTGCGTTTTTGCCAGACGAACCTGTTGCCAACAACGTACCAAGAAGAAACGGCTTAGAAAGTGATGCTGTAGGGCACTTAGGGCATACCTAAGTATATAATGTGTGGCACGTCTCTCCTTCACAAGCAATAAAAACCTTCCTTGCTTGAAACTTGATTCTCTTTTTTCAAAGGTTCAACACATTCCGAAGCAATTTTATGGTCAAGAGAATAACTTTTTCCTCGCTTTTTCTTTTATTTCTGATCGTTAATTACAATCGTATCAATTGTTACTTCAGCCCTTCAGCCCAAACTTCGAGTTCACTAATCTGTATTTGATCAATTTCCTCGCGTTCTTCGTCTGAAGAATTCAAATCAATGAATGTTGAGTTGTGCACCAAATCCGTTTTTCTTGACCATTTTTCAGTATTTTCTTTTACGCAGGCAACAGGCAAATCTTTTTCATTGTTTTGATCACTCGTTACACTGCTATTGCAAGTGCATTCTGAATTTGTATCAACCTCATCTTCTTCAATTTCAAACATGGATTCATCAAAAGCAAAATTCAACTCATTGCTTTCTTCATTTTCAATCACATCCTCTTCACTTGCTTTTAGATGTTGTAACCATTCTTCATTGACATAAACGGTTGGTTCATCAGGTTCATCGTCGCTTTGTTCTTCCTTGTCAACTCCGTTTTCGTCATTTAAAATGTCTTTTGATTGAACACTGATTGTCAAACATATAGCACTGATAATATGATCTGTATAATGATCGAAATAATGCTTGAGTTGAGAAGGATGTAATGTAATACAAGGAACTTTCTCTGAGTTGTCAATGACATTAATGTATCCCTTACAATCCATGAATACTTGGTCTTGATCTGGATTTTCAGTTCCACGTGAGATCTTAACCGAGCAATCATATTTGTCACGGTTTTCTTGGGATCCCAAGATAAAGATGTACATGGCTAAAAATCCCGATTGAAGCTCTGTCAAGACAAGAAAAAAGTGTTGCTTTGATTGAATAATGTCGACATGTTGATCAGTATAATCTGTATGCAGATAGATTGGTTCATACAAAAAGTTGCTCATGTGGAAGTTGAATTTGCTGTGATACGTTTGGAAATGTTGGATCCAATTATCAAATCTCATTTTTTCATTGCAATCTCTGGTGATGCAACGAAACTCACGAAAGACACAATTATCTTCATGCTTTTGCAAATCTTCCAAAAGTCTTTCTTCAACACATTCAGCAAACTTACATTTATGCTGAATCTTGGAAACAAGTTTTTCTGCAATCAAAGATCGCGTATGTCCAACGAAAATTCTACATTGCGGGCACACCTCAAGTCTTGGTTGGCAGTTTTTGCAGATAATGTGACCATTTTCACATTGATAAATGGGGATTTCTCTTGGAATTTGAATGCAGACTGGACATTCAATGTCTTTTCGCATATCTTCTGGAAGATTCATTTTCTTGTCTTCCTTTTGAAGTGTTGGACGCGATTGAATACAAATACCGCGTGCGTCGCTACCTGTGTCAACGAATTTACTAACGCCATCGGAAAGAAAGATAAAAAATCACAAAACCTCTTTTTATTGCAAATACTTATTAAAAGCGTCCTCCAATCGCTCCAATCGAGTAGGAATAGATCCGTTGATGTCCCAAACCAACATGACTGAAAAAGTATTATGCACAATCTTTCAAAAAACATTTTTTAGTCAAAGTGCAAGAGAAAAGGGCTAATTATCAATTAGCATTATCATGTGAAATTGTAGAAGTGGTGTGAAATGCACCATGAAAAAGTATAATGGTACAAAGAGTTCTCACGCCGATGACGTTTCAAAAAAAGCGTTGCCTGTCATCTGTGGTGATGTCTCTTTTACGAATTACGTTATCTTGAAAAATTACTCATCAGCAGTTGGCTGTACAAATTGTTAATTGGTGAAACGTACTCATTTCCTTTTTCCCATTGTCTTTATATCGACAAAGCCAAGAGTCGTTAAAAACACAGAGTTTTGTACAAACACATGGTAGAGTAGGAAGAGTAGAAGACAGGTCAATCGGGCGACCTAAAAAAGGGGTGAAGTTTCCAGTTCTAGCCAACTCTAACTGTACTTGGACATGTACCAGGTGTCCCAACAAGTTTTGGACAGGAATTTAGCAAAGAATCTCAAAATTTCAAGAAAAGCAAAAAAACTCGTCAAAGTTTGTCTACATTCTAGCTAAGCAATGCACATCTCACTTCAATTTCACGAATTTTTTTTGACAAAAAAATCAAAATTCTAATTTCGCGCAGATTTGAGATTTTTATTAAAACTTCTCAGCTAAAACTTGTTGGGACACCCTGTAGTTAGGCAAAAAGTGTAGTTCAGGTACAATGATTATTCAGACCATCCTTGACCATTTGATGTCCTTGGAAAATCTATCTGGTACTATAGTGAGAGTATGGCTAAAGTACTGAAAGAAAATCATGTCGAAAGTGTCCCTGTCCGCGCACAACGCAGACTGTGTGATCGCCTCCGTAGAAATTCGACTGAACTGAAACTGCCTTCTGCAGTGAAGCGTCTGAGTCGTAAAAATCCAGGTAAAATGTGGTAACAATTTTAGTTTCGCTGAAGTTGCCAATGAGGCAGCAAGTAGACCAATGTTATGACCAGTCTTAGTTGTGCCAAAGTCAGTAATCCTCATCTCAAGGATCTCAAGAAATGGTTACTTAGTGGTCTCATTTTCCTATGTCTAGTTCTTAGTGTATTTTACAATTCAACATCAGAGAATAATGCTCTTTTATCTCAAAATACCAATATGGAGCCATTATTGGAACCTGGAAAAATTTGGATTTCTTTGGCTTTGTGTTGGGGTCACAATACAAAAATGCTAAATAAAGCCCATTTTCCCTATGATATTGCGGGCCAATTGTCTAGTAAACTATGGGTCAAATTCAATTACTCAGTCATGTATCAAATTGTCGTCTGCCAAGATGAGGATGTGGAAACTAAAGAATTTAAAGATTATGTACAAGACCTAACCAAGGAAGACCTAACTGGTGCCATTGTAGTCAAAATAGTCAAAAGTGAATCCTGTGATAAATGCGTTTTGACTGCTCAAGTCTCAAGATTGTTGGCCTTTCAACAACCGGAGGTATAATTGGTTTCTAAAAGTGCATTCAAGTCTAGGGGTTGTCTAGGTTCAAAGAGTTAGATGAAAAACTGATGCGTCATGTCATCACAATTTCTTTTGATGTGCACTCATGAAGAAGTTGCAAGTTGCACACTTCATTCACATACTGTTCGAAATATTCATTTTTTGTCCAAAACTTCAACTCGTGAAAATGTTGGGGTTTTGACAAAATTGAATTTTTGGACAAAAATTTGACTGTTAAACGAGATTTTTAGAGCGATTTTCAACCACTAAAGTGCATAACTTTTTTAAAGCTAAGAAATATTTTTTTACATAGAGGGCGAAATGTCAGCATAAGGTAACATTTCTTGGACCTCGCGTAGTCCAGCATCGTTTTCAACATAGTAATGAGCGTCTCCTGCATTTGACCTTTCAGCAGCAGCGAAGAAGCAGATGAGTTTATGCTTGATTCGTGCATTTTTCTAGAAAAACCATTCTCTCTTCTTGGAGTTCCAGATGGTTGGAAGAGGAAAATTCAGGGCTTAATTAATGCTACATTCCTGGTCGACCAATCATAATTAATGATGCCTAATTGCAATCTAAGCAAAAGAAGAGGCGCCCATTATGCGGCTTTAATTTAATAATAATAGGACACCCTACTAACCTTCAAACAGGATGAAAATTTCTCCCGTTTCCGTGAATACTCCAGAGTGTCTCAAAATAAATCCAAAGCAAAGAGTGGTTTGATTTATATGTGGAATAGAGTATGTACTATGTAATACTGTAAGTGCACTACACTCTGCGCCTTCTTCAATTAGGGTCTTGTGCCAAGGGTCAAAATTCTTGGTGGCCATCAAAACGGCACTTTAAAAACTCGACTCCACTTGGCTGGGTTAGACTGCTTCTTTTGCACAGTGGGCAAATATGAGTGCAAAAAGTGGCATTTCCAAGTTCAAATCAAATTAGATCAATAAAGAAAGAAGACACGTTCCAAAACTTACGTTAGATGGCGTTTAAGAAAACAATTTTTCAATTTTTACCTTCTCGTCGCGCACACTATTCGAAAAGTCAAATTTTTGTCCAAAAATTCAATTTCTGGGGAAATCAAAGTTGTCAACAACTAAAAAGTGCAAATTCCCAACATTTTCACGAGTTTTTCACCCAAAATTTTTTTGACAATTTTTCTCGTGAAATCAAAGTTGTCAACAGCTAAAAAGTCCAAAAACCGCAGCATTTTCACGAGTTTTCACCCAAAACAATTCGACAATTTTTCTTGGGAAAGCAAAGTTGAATTTTTGGACAAAAAGTGGAAGATTTCGAACAGAACAGGTGGGTCGCGGTATTCTTATTTTAGAAGTTCTGCCCACTGTGTTGGCCAGTGATGCTCTTTAAAGTGATATTTCTAGCAGCAGCAAATTACACATCAAAATGTCACTCAATGCATAATCCTCCAACTGTACAGGGTGACTATCAACTGACCACTTTAAACTTGATATACCAATTTCCGCATTTTTGCCTACCTTCATTTCAGTTTTAATAGACATTTCAAAACCAGATTTTTCTCCCTTCTTTTTCCCTCCAAGTTGACTCTTGCGAGCCTTGAACTTTTGTGCCTTATGATGTCCTCAACCAGAAGAATAGAGCAATACTCGTAAAAAATAGTATGGCTTGTAATTCCAAAGCCTACTCATAATAGTAGTAGAAGAATTTGAAAAAGTGCATACAGGTCAGAAATTTTTCGATCACTCTGTAATTATGGCTCACCCACCATGTATAGTAGAAGAAGATGGTTTTGAAACCATTTATGTAGATTCTCAAGTTGGGATCCAACACAACAAGCTCGTAACTTTTTTATGATATTTTAACCTTAGCATCTAAGCTGAAAATTGAAAAATGTCATAAATAATTCTGCCTACTGCATCGTTTTCAATTTGAATTCTAAAAAAGAAAGAAAAAAGAGTGAAATGGATGTGTCACTCATCTGCCTCAGAGTATTACAGTCTGCTGAAGACCCTCAACTAAAAGTGGAAAATGAGTTCAAGAGGTCTAAAAATTGCAAATTGCATTTTGCAAATTGATGTGAAAATGGACACTAGTGCATTAAACACCCATTTTCGATCATTTGAAAATTATGGCAAGATGGCGTTTACTTAAGAACGTAACGGATACTTTGGATACTTTCCGGAGTTTCTATGACAAAATGTATCTTAGCTCCGAATACTTTGAGACAACATGCTGCAAAATTGAGAGATAAAAACCATGAAATGGTTTTATTGGTCTATCATCATTGGTTAATGAGAAAATTTGATCAATGATCAGTTCTACAGACTCTTCAGGTATCATAAAAGTTGGTGTGGTTTTTTTTTCAGAATAGATAATTTTTCATATCAGCATTAGCATCAGGCCTGCTTCTTCTTCAAAGTGCCTAATCATCAGGATGCAAAATAGGCTTGAATAATGCTAAATCGCCATATGGTTCCTACTCAGCTGCTGCTAAGCAAAAAACTCAGCATCATTATTCATTAGAGCTTGACTCTCTTCTTCTTCTGGAGTCTCGTGCCACTTTCATCTCAAATTACCACATAACCTTCAGCATAATCAGTATCTAAGCTCTTTTTGCTCTCTTAGATAATAACCCTCATAACGAGAAGATGACCCTTCGTCTCTATCCCTTTTTGCCTCTATGCTAATAATCTACCATTCAATTGATGACATTGAGATTTCTATTCAATTCCAAAACGAGGTCTATTGTGTAATAGAAATCAATACACTCAATACATTTCATAAGTGCAAAAATGGGTAGATGACTCTTTTAAAATATGAGGGTAAAGTTTTGAAATACTTTGAGGTGACACTTCTGACTAAATATTCCAAACTTTTTTGGCACTGCATCGTCTAATTGACAAAGAAGTGCATCTCATTTTTGGCATTGAAGCTTTGTGGCCAATCACCTAATGGATTTTCATTTAGTCGTGACACGAGCCTCAAGATGAGCTTTCATCTGCTGCTGCCTCACAATTGTCACGTGGATTTTTCTGCTGCTCTTAAAGCAAAGTCATCTTTGCTGGTCAACTTAACAAAGGAGGAGGAGCTGGGACTCAGATTCAATGGCTAAAAGTTATGGCTAAAATGGTGGTGAAGAAATGGCTTTTTATTGCATTTCCATTTTTTCCTTATCTAGACAATACATTGTGCATTTTAGTACTGCAAAGGTGTGTTAATTTTACGAGAGTGCATTTTGAATGTTTTGTCCTGGCTTGGCAAGCCAGTTTTTTAAAGTATGGTCAGCAGCAAAAATACCCATATTGTTAAAAGTCAAAGATCTGAAGGTTTTTCAGATAACCCCTCTTTACCTTGACACTTTGTAAAAATGATATGGGATTGTCATACTATTATCTAAAAGGAAGTGAGCCATAATTTGAATTGTGAATCTTTTTAATCAAAAGTAGGTAGTAGCAGACACTATGGTAGTAGGGTTTTTAGTATGCATGCCTTTAATTCAGAATAGAGATTTGTTCCGCTCCCATATTGAATGAGGAGGACCCCTTGGAGTTGAATCCTTATGTAGCTGTGACCATCCATTAGCCGCTAGATGGTGATGGTCTCTCTACGGATTTGGAATAAGTCCATAAGGTGCAAAGCATGTTTTGATGACTTGTGTACTACTCAAATCTTTCCAAGGCACATTTGGCTTTTGTCACGCTGAAGGGCTGCTGCCCATTGGCCTCTCACCAGGGAACCATCTTCTGGCTGAGCTACAACCAGATACAATGAATGAAGCAACTCATGAAAATCAGGAGATCCATAAAACTGGATCCCAGCCAAATACCATAGACAGACACATCCATCATAAACTTTCAGACATATTTTGGCCAAATGAGAAGATGCACACATAAAATGTCGAGGTAGAAAGTGGTGGTTGACTGCCTAAATGAGACTAAATTGCTTACAATCAAAGTTGGCAGCTTGTCTAACCTAACCAAATCCACCTAACCACTTCTACCAAAAAAATATTTCCTCGATTAGTTTTGGTTTACCTTCACTTTACCCTAAGGTAATCGGTCAGTAATATCAAAAATAGTTCTGATCTTACATAAACGCCATCTAACAATTCCTTTAACTTTGTAATGAATAGATATTCATGATTTTGCCATTAATTAGGCTTGATTTTGAAAGATGGTGGCATATGGCAATGAGTTGCCCCATCATCGTCCTCTCATGCTGCTTCTTCTTTCACTTTTGGCTTCAGCATTAGAGGAGGCATCAGGGTGAAGATGTATTGTTTTCCAACTGGGAGGATCACACTCATTATGGAGGTAACATGAAAAGAAGAAGACAAAAGCTAATAAATATTCACACTGCAGAAATGACCCGGCAACTTCTTTTCGGGACTCCTTTAACGACCAAGACGTGATGCCACACATTCGAGTGAAAGCAACCTGTCCATCACACTCATAAAAAAGCCAAAATGAAAATGAAAATCGAAAAAAAAATGTTTCATAAGCGCCATCTAGCCATTTTTGAACTTACTTACTCCAATTAGACAAATTGCATTCACAAGCCCATAACAATAAACATGACAATGCTCAGCACGGAAATCCTAAGCATAGAATGTGGAGATTTCAACGCCGTGTTTTCTCTTCTTCTTCGCTTCAGCTTCTTCCCAGCGGTATTCATTTTTTAACCCCATTCATGGGAATTCTGCTGAAAATAATTGGAGTCGCGAAAGAGGTCTGAAATGGATATGGGAATGGGTTGAACCCGAACTCTAATATGTGGCAATATTTCACCACCGGCTTTTAAAACAGCCTTGCATGCAATTATGGGGGTCAAAAGTGTAGGCCAAACTTGGAAAAAAAAACTTTAGCTCTCTATGCTGCTGCCTCAGCATCCACTAGAACCTCATAGCTTTAATATCCCGACCAACAGTTCTGCATACCAATGAAGTGAAATTCTGGCTTTGCCACTCCCGAAAAATAGCAATCAAGGTTTTTTTCCTAGCCTTTTAGAAGCAGAATAATTCGAAAGATACAAAAAGAAATAAATTGGTTAGATGGCGTTCATGTATTATCAAAACGAATTTGATATCGTTCACCGATTTTAATAAAGACAAATTGCATTGACATGTCGGATGTTTGAAAAACATTTGTCTAATATTACAAAACCGGACCAATTCAGCCGGAATATCGGAACTTTACTTGAAAATCAGCAAAAATGAGGAGTGTTTGTACAAGTATGGTAATAAGTTCAGGAATGCGATGTGATGGCATTCTTTAAGAACTAGCAGCCTCAAAGTTGAGAGGAGCTATGCGCAATGAAATATGGCAAAATTATGCCCCATTGCATGGCAAAGGAGTTGCCGACCCCCCTCCTAGTAGGTGGACTTTCGGAAAAACTACCCCCCTGCCAATGACATGCGTATAAATAATGTTATACATGACCTCCCAATACGTTGCCGAAATTTCTTCCGAATTCTATTTTTCAAGCTTTATCATATTTTTGGGAGCACATTTCCAAGATTACAGGATTTTGAAATGGAAATCCTCTGCTGCCGCGGATCCGTGTTTGTGCACTTTTCTCACTAGGAGTTTTCATATATGCATTGTAAATGCAGTTGAATGCACACCAGTGGTAATTATGGCGTCACGAAAAAAATGCACTGAAAATGGAAAAATCCCCCCTTCTCTTCAAAATATGAGAGTTCCCAAATTCTGGGCTAATTTGTGCTCAACTTTTCCCTTAGGTTTTCTAACCTCGCAGCGTGCCTAACTTTTAATTACTCGAATCCCGGTGGGTCACGTTTGATGAAATTGTTTCTAGTTGAATGGAAAGTAAGAAAAGCCCAGTTTGCAACAACTAGAAGTACTATATTAATGATACTTCGTGCAAGACATAAAAATGGGGAAATTGACAATGCTGCTGTCCTCTCCTAGAGGGAGGATACTGATGGTGGTCACGCCGAATTTCCTATTGTGAACAACTATTGGCCTCATAAAAACCACATGAAACGAGCCCACAATGTACCATAAAAAGCTGCTGCTGCTGCAGAAGAAGGACCCCAAGAATAGACTCATAAACAAGGCCCATCCTGCATGCTGTCGATCATGCATCCATACATAATATTCATGCATGCTATCCAAAAAAGAAAAAGGTGTATTTCTGCATTAAAACTGCATAAGCATTTAAGTTACATACATTACAAGCCTAAAAATATTCAGTAAATTATGTATCTGAAGTTAAAAATCATTTTGATTCTACTCTTCTTTTTCTGAGAAAAAAAAATGGGGGTTGACAAAAGCATTGAACAAATCAGTGATAACATCATCACTGAGGAGGAGACTGAACTTTTTTCTCCTACTGAATTTTTGTCCATTGTGATCTTGATATGTACGACATCTAGCCTAGTAGTGCACTATGGCCGAATATATTAGGGCAGGAGACCTAAAAAATGTAGCATATCTGAGGTCTAGATCTGGAAACTAGACCATCGTGGGATTAACTTTAAAACTTGAAAGTTTTTGAAGGAATGTTTTGGAGGGAGGTGTCTAATGCATCCATTAAAGGCAACAGGCTTTTTTAGGACTCTAGCTCAATGCTAATTGGATCAAAAGAGCCGCACAAAGCGGTGCATTGGTACTTTTTATACTGCTTGCTCTACTCGAATTCCTGGGTCAATACAAAAAGCTCGTAAATTCTAAGAAATGTCTAAGCAAGTCACCCTTCTTTCTAAATTGAGTGATATAGAACCATTCTTTTAACCTAATTTTAAAACTATTCAGACCTGAAAACAGCACATAAATCTTGGTGGTGAGCATTCCGAAGAACTTTGGGGACAACACTGATTTCCATTTCAACCTGTGAACAACTTCTGTTTTCAAAGATTCATTTGGGTTCATTAGGGTTCAAAAATGAGGTAAGTTGGTAATGTGCTCAATTCAAGTCAAAAATATTTGTCCTTGAATGTTGGAATATCTTTTACTGGTCCGTGAGAATCAGGCTGTGACACAGAAGAAAAATCACTGGAAAAAAGGTGGTCTAGATATGGACCAAAAATAGTTAGAATGTCTCTATCTTCTTGCTGACCATATTCTCTCGTATGCCATAACTCACTAAAGAGGTCAAACTTGGAAGAAGAAAATGATAGGCTCATTATCATGTATTGAAAAAAACTAAAGGAATTCCTGGTGGGAGGGAAATAAGACGACTTCATGACACGTAAATCTTCTCGCCATTTAACAGTGCTGAGGATTTATGGGTTCACCTGAAAATCAGTTCGTTCCATTGACTTGAAGATTCAAGGCTTCTAAAATCTTCATTTTGTAAAGAAATCAGTGACCAACCAAAAATTGGACTAGGACTTGGAAAACTCTGAGATCTTGATCTAGTTGAAAACTTGACACCCCCAACTGTGTTGAGGCTCACGAGGAGCATTCAAGAAGCCAGAAAAACGTGGCCACTAACTTTATGGACTACCACACTCCTGGCAAATACCTCTGATTTGTGATGGCACGAAGTCTTTTTTGCCCCCATTTTTGTGACCCCCAATCTACACTTAGAATCAGCACCCCAACACAAGATGATCTCCAACTAGCGCTACTTTACATAATAAAGGTAAATTCCCAAAATTGCTTAGATGGCGCTTAGTTAAAAATCAAAAGTCATGTCCAATATTCTTAGTATCTAAGCACACTGTTCGAAATCTTCATTTTTTGTCCAAAAATTCAACTTTGATTTACTTTTTAGCTGTTGACAACTTTGATTTCACGAGAAAAATTGTCAAAAAAAAAATTTGGGTGAAAAACTCGTGAAAATGTTGGGGTTTTGTCAAAATTGAATTTTTGGACAAAAATTTGACTTTTCGAATAGTGTGCTAAGTGATTTTTCTAAAATTGGGTAAAGTGAAGGATTTTGCTCAAGCGGACTTTGAAGTTCAACTTGTGTGACACTTCACTAAATTGGAATTTGTCCCAACCCCCAGAGTAGAAGAGATACTACGAAGCTCTCCAAGAAAGAGACAGTTATGGACGATAATTTGAAAGTCCTTTGTCAACCTGTTCCTTCTTCCAACGCAGCAACCCCTTTTCTCTATCTACTACCCTAGATTATGGGTTTGATAAACCCATGATTGAGGAATCTGCTCCTTAAAAGCACAAAAGGATTTTTTTAAGTTCTGATCTCACCCCTCAAATCTTGATTCTGCTCACGAATTTGGGCAATATTTGAAGAAGGAAAATATTCTATTTTTTGGTATGTAGGCAGTTGTTTGTCAAGCCAAGACCTCGAAAAAGTCCTCCAATTCTAGAAAAAGAGTTGAAAAGAAGTCAAGTGTTGTGACAAGGATTGAACGCGCTTCAACGTTCGCTCGAGTGCCCTCTTGACAAGAGTTCAACTAGGAAAATAAGCAAAGAAGACAGAGACTTTTTTTTTGCGTACACACTAAACAGGACGTGGGTGTCTTGTACTACTTTGAATTTTTCATAATGACCTGTGTGGTCTACTCAAAACAAAAGAGCCTCTTTAACCTCGTGCAGTAGAAAAAATATAGAAAATCACAATGAACCAAGCACACAGTGTTTGAAAATCACAGAAAAAGTCTCATTTAACATTGCGAGCGAAGCGAGTTACGTTTACATTTTAAGTGGACAAAAATTAATTAAAAATGCCAAAAATGGTCCATTTTGGCGAGTTTTTGAAAACCTGAAGCTTGCGGTCAAACAGTGTTACCAGACCGGTCACTTTTAATAAGACAAAAATTGGTGGAAAATGCCACAATTCAAATGCAACATTTCTGAGTAATTTTCAAACAATGTGCAAGCACAACATTTTTGAGATATTTAGGGTGTTTCACTTTTCTAAAAAGGTGGTGGACAAGTTCATTAGAGCAGTATTATTGTGTGGCTGTGGCGGTTGGACAAATTCGTGAACTTGATGGGGTGACTTTTTTTTTCAAAGGTGGAAACCCCCCAGCGTGCATTTGGAATGTTCACTTAACAACTGTAACATTCTTACAAGCAGGCACAAGTGGAAAAAACAATGCGAAACAAAGAACCAGAGCAGCAAAAAACTTTATTGTCAACATTGTTTTAGACCACACAGCTCTAAAATATTCAAGTTTTTCCATATACCGCACCTACACATGTACACACGGGACTAAAAAAACTCTTTTTTCGGTCTAAAATTGAAAATAAAGAAATAAAGCTTTTTTGACATGAAAATCCATTTGATACATTTACGTCACTCTATTATGAATGATCACTTGAGTTTTAATGGATCAGACGAGACGAAAACGTCCATTACGTTTCCCTTTTAATCATTTTGGCACGATGTACACTAACAAAAAAGTTGATTACATGAATTTTTCAAAGGTTGAAAAATTAGTAGGGTAATGGTCCATAAATTGTAAAAAACTTCGAATGGTCTAGATACGCAACTATTGCGAAAAAAGTGAAATTAATCAGAAATCAGAGCTAATCACACTATGGCAAATCATGGTATTTTGCTATTCAAAACCTGATCTTTTTTATGGATGTCAATTGGCAATGTGTCACAGTGTGTAATCAAAAGGAGTAGTTAATAAAAAGTTTTTGCATGATTTTCACAGTTCCGATGTGAAGCGGAACGGGATTAACCTTGGCGTTCCTCACGTCACCTTCCAACTTTTGCTCGCAAAAAAGCAACACAATTTGAACGGTAGAATTTTTAGGACCATTTTACTACTGCTCCTACATGAATTCATAGAGCATAGAAATCACTGATATTGACTATGTGACACATGAACTCTCAAGATCAAAAGGGAGCAGTCATAGCGAGTCAAATCGTTACGCTTTATCAAAAGCCTTTTTGGAAGCAGAAAAATCAGTCAAGTCTATTCATGGAAGGTGCTACGCATTTTCAGAAAAAATGGTTAGGTGTCGTTTACGATTATTTATATTGGTTACCAATTTTCTTAGGGTTTAAAAATTACTCTAAATGTCGTATTTGATTTTTCTTTAATTTTGGCATTTTCCACCCATTTTTGTCCTATTAAAACTGACCTGTCTGGTAACACTGTTTGACCGCAAGCTCAGGTTTTCAAACTCACCAAAATGGACCCTTTTTGGCATTTTTAATTAACTTTCGTCCACTCAAAATGTAAAAGTAGCTCGCTTCGCTGGCAATTTTGAATGAGACTTTTTCTGTGATTTTCAAACACTGTGTGCTTGAGTCTCTAAGGAAACTTTTTTCAAATCTTCTGTTGCACCCATTTTGGGACACTTTGGTCATGAATAGGTTGGTCATAGGCAGATGCAAAATTCTGAAAAGGATAGTGTTCACAATTAAACGATTTGTCATGCCTTGTTTAACTCCAAAAAGGTCTATTCTATGGCCGTCAAACGATAAAATTCTTTGCTGTCAAAATAATCTCGGTGGTAGTAAGCTAGCTCCTCATTATGATTTTTTCCCAGGCAGTTAAATTAGGGATTCATACTGTGTGTGTCTGTTTTTAGCTTTTTGTCAGCCAATTAGAATTTGGAAAAATGGTTAATTGATCGAAGATTATTTGAAGCTCAGCGTGAAGGTCATGTTAGTCAAAAAATGGCATCAGCAGAGGATGACCTGGTAATCGGGATTCGTGCTGAGCACAATTTGTGACCATGCAAAGCTAAGACTCGATCACGAGCACACAAGATCATAACACTACCAAGCAACGTACACTACACACTAACTATGGAACGGTACAGTACATGGTACACTCAAAAATGGACTTTATGGTTTAGTTTATGACTAACTAGGTAAAAAAATCCTCAAGGGTCGAAGAACCTAAAAAAATAACGATGCAGGAGGCGGAAGAAAACTGCACTGAATTCAAATGAGTCCTAAAAAGTTTTAAAAAAGGATTTTGTTTAAAACGCCATCTAGCCAATTTTTGCTATCTTTCTAAAAAATAGTTTAAAGGGCTCGCGCTTCGCTCCTTACCTTTCACCACGTGAGCAATATGGGTTTATGAGAGCACGAAACTGGCCAAGTGCGTTAAATTGCTTCAATAGGGTTATTATTGGATCATCGTGCTGTTCGTGCTCAATAACTACTTGACGCATCTATATGAAGATAGGTCTAGCAGAGAGGTCACATGAAATGTCACGTGAGAAGCTGTGAGGAGCTCAGGCCTAGAAATCTGAATTCCATGATCTAAATCTAGATATCTTGAAAAATGGACTTTTTTCCAGGCTGGAATTCACTTCTCTCTTTTCCTTTTGTTGAATTAGGTTTTTTGGAGTAGAGGAGTGCTGAAAATTCGTTGGAAATACTGTGGACATTTGAGTCCAATGAGTCAATGTTTGAGTTTTGAGGCTTCGTTGGAAGCACTTAGACTTGGTTTAAAGCAAATATACAGTAGGCCAAACCCCAATTCAAGAACTGGTTCTCCTGGAAAAAAGTGCATACTGTTGACAGTCTAAAGAGACACTCAATTGTCAAACTTGAGCAGTAAGTCATCTCTTCATTCACAAGCACCTTTTCAATAAAAGGGGTCCACAAAAAAAGTCTATGAAAAATTCAAGGTCTTCAACTCTTGGAATTTTTAATTTAGGGTGGTTCATAACTTGTGGATGCATATTGGCACAAAAATGCATTGCTCTAAAAAAATGTTGGTCATAACATTTTCAGATCTTTTTTGAAGGTGACCAAATTCTGTAAATTGTGAATCACCCTACTTCATTCACGTTCTTCTTGACTCTTTTTTCTTCTTGACATTTTTAGCTACTTTGATATTGATTCAAGGAAGATGAAGAAGGTATTGTACCTCCTAAATTGTACTCAGCAGATTTTTTGTGCTTGTGCCCATTTTCAATTATCACTTTCATTTTTGCACATAGTAGCTTCTTCTTCTCCGTCTTTTCAAATCATATTCTTTAGAAAATCAACTTTCTTTCTACAATAATCTTTGAACTAGAAGAGGAACTACTACAAGGATTGAAAGATGTGAAAATGAAAAATGGAAATGCTGCTCGCGTTTTTGCATACTAAGCCAAATGCCAGAGGTGACATTCACAAAACCATAACGATTAGTCGTCGTTTTCTGACTTGACTCGTTTTTGTCATTCCAACATGAACGCGAGTCATCACTAATTTTTTTTGTAGTCATAAGAGTTGAAGATCCATTTTTCTCAAACTATTCACACTGGCCTGAAAACGTATTTTTTGTTGGAAAAGTCTTTTTTTAGAAACTAATTCACATTTTTTGGTTAAGCAAAATTTTTTAACAGTTCATTATAAGTTAATGGACAAAAAATGGAATTATGGTTCAGTGTGCTATTCAAATAAGCAGAACACCAATTTTTCCCGTAGGAGGTCCCCATCGTAGTTCTAAGATCGGAATTTCCTAAAGCACTTCAAAGCAGGGAGTTCCAACTTGCCAATATTCAAACATCCTCTTCTCCTTGTCAAATGTCAATTTGTCAAGAAATATGGAGTCTTGGGGGTTCTCATACTGTGAAGAACCATGTTGCCACCATAACCAAAAACTTACAGCCAATTTCTGACACATTTACTCTCATGTCAAAAGTTCCATACTGTGGAACAAAATGGTCTCATTACAAAATTGATTTGCCATTGGCAATTCCCAAAAAAAGTTTACTGAACGTTCGTACTCCAGGGGATTTGAATTTTTTGAACCAAGAATTTACTTTGGTTACAGTGTGCATTTGTATAGTAGATCCTCAAAAGTCAAAAATCTAGTCCTTGATATTTTAGCATTTTTAAAACGACGTGTGAATATTGACAGGAGAACTGCTTTGGTTCGTCGAAGAGGAAATTCCTACCTGAAATATGAATGTCTAGGACCTCCCGGTGAAAAGTTACGGTTGAGAAGATGCTTATAATTTACACACTTGCATACCTTGAATTTATGCCTATTAAAATGAGAATAGGAAGAAGATGAAGAAGCACTCCCATTTTATGACCGACATTAAATCACTGTGCTCTACTGCAGTTCGCGTGCCTCGTCGTTTAGTGGCCCCAAGTGCCCACACCACGCGACAAATTGTGATTATTATGCACTCTGATGATGCAATAATTCCTAGAAAGAAGTTTGGGATCACCTCAAAAAGCTAATCTTCAAAGCCAAAGTTCAGGTCATTTTGTCAGAAATTGAAATTGACAAATGATAGGTCACAGTGTGTAAAAACAAGCGTGCAACATAGTACTGTGTTGCAGTTCCTTTTGGGCCAACACAAAAAAGCACGACGTACGGTTTGAGTAGTGAAAAATGATCTTGGGGTTGTTTTCTGTATCACTCTTCTGATTTCATTTCAATTATACAGGTCATTTGTCTCCCCTTGACATGCTGGAGAGAGAGGTACTAGAAGTGGACCAAAAAAGGCTACTCGAGCAGAGTTGTATATTTAGGAGAGTACTGAAATGAAAAAAAAGAATATCATAAAATTGAGAATTGGATTTTTATTTTTGGGAAAAATATCACGGTGTTTGAAAACCACAGAAAAAGTCTCATTCAACATTGCGAGCGAAGCGAGCTAAGTTTACAATTTGAGTGAACAAATGATAATCAAATATGCCAAAATGGTCCATTTTGGCGGGTTTTTGAAAAACTGAAGCTTGCGGTCAAACAGTGTTGCCAGACAGCTCAGTTTTAAAAGGACAAAAATTAGTGAAAAATGCCAAAATCAACAAAATCAAAGGCGACATTTTGAGTATTTTTCAAACAATGTGAAAATAGTTTAAGATTTGAAACTATTGATTTTCATAAATCAGATTTTTGAATTTGAGAAAAATCGTAAATTAATTTTTGGACTCAAATCGGGTTTTTTGTGCATGACTCTGAACTTTACAATTCAAGCCAAGGATGGAGACAGTGATGGATCATCAAAAGAAACCTGGTTAAATCCCGACATTTCTAAATTCTTTTTTGTGCTATCAGACAATTGGATTTCAACTACTGCCGGGACAGGAGGAGCAGAAGCGACCCAGAAGCTGTAATTACTTTTTGGCCAAGGGTGCGGTACAAGATGAATTGGAACAAATGCTGAACCTTGCATTCAAGATGCTTCGTTTACCCCTTTGGATTTTCCACAAACTGATAAAATTGAATAAAATCTCACTTGGGAAAGTAGCCCAAATTTTGTCCTAAAATCAATTTTGTTAAAAAACTTGCCCACTAAGACATTTGAATTTTCACGCTAAAAATATGCAGTGCAAAGGAATAAAAAAATAATACATACATATAATATTTGAATTTTCGCGCCAAATTCGAAAATATCATCTAAACAATTTGAGGTTGCAGCGCAAGTTTCAGTGCACCTTGATTCACCTCGCATCTTGCGAGAGAAGGTAATTGGATCGAAAAATAATGACAATGGCACGAATGCCCCTCAATTGATTCTAGACCACCAAATGCTTATGCACAACTTTTGACAAATTACAGACAATTTCCTTGATTTCAAAACTTCGTCTTTCTTCCACTCAGTGTGTGTCAACGTCCGGAATATCATCTCATCCTCCATTGAATCATAGTCGAAATTCTTGTAAAACTCGGACTCAAAAGAAGATTAATGGACTCTTAATCAGCCATGATCAGCTTCTTCTACTGCATCTATGTTGTTGTTGGACTACAAAAGAATTTCATTTTTCTTGATTTTCAATTAGCCTTTATTAGATTGAGGTCAGGATTTCCATTTCTCGTTGATGCGAACTTTAGAATTCAATCCGGATTTTCGTTTAGTTCATCCGGATTGGGGTTTGAAGAGTTTGCAAACATGATTTTTTTTTTTCAATGCAAGTTTTTGGTCTAAAATAGTGTGTTTTAAAAATTGAAAACTGCATTTGTTCACAAGTGTTTCAAACCAAAATGTTACATATTTGCAACAGTCGTAAACAGATTTTACAGGTCCATATTTTCTCAATATTTTGACATCATCATCAGATAAAGTATCTGATTTACTAACGTCTGACAGTTTTTGCTCGTAATATTTGGCCTTGAATTTCAACTGCAACTGCGATGTATTATTTCGTTGTAATGACTCATGATTCATGAATCTTCTGGGTCATCCTATTTCATATGAATATGATCAAATCCATTACTTTTACTTTTACTACATAACGTCCCGTGTTGTAAAATCCAATATCTAGCGTGTCTGCTGTTCATTTCACTAAGTAATATCGTCTTCGTCTGCTGATTCATGCCTCGATTCGTTAAATAGTATAAAAATGAATCAGCAGACGAAGACGAATAAGTAAGTATTATTTCCTATGTCTGCTGACGGCTCCCTCTGCTCAACACTAGAGTTGCCGAGTTCTCATCTCGAAAACTAAGACGATCCCAAAACTTTTTGACATGAAGATTGAAATTTTAGTTTTTTGACGTTAAAAAGCTTTCAAAAAGTAGTACAACACGTGTTTATCGATATAGTAAGAATTGTACTAAGCTCTTCTAGCATTTGTGTTCTTGGATATACATTTTTACAAAAGTTTGAATGTGTTTGTGCCTAATTTTGCTATCCTCCAAAAAAAGGAATGCATTCCCATTCCCATTCCCTAAAAAAAGAATGGGAATGGGAATGGGAATGGAATTCCCATTACTTTTACTTTTACTACATAACGTCCCGTGTTGTAAAATGCTATATCTAGCGTGTCTGCTGTTCACTTCACTAAGTATTATCGTCTTCGTATGCTGATTCATTTTTATACTATTTAGACGAATAATGATGAATCAGCAGACGAAGACGGGTAAGTAAGTATTATTTCCGAAGTATGCTGATTCCGTCGACGAGCTCTCATTTCGAAAACTAAGACGATCCCAAATCTTTTTGACAAAGTTTGACACAAAAATTGAAATTTCAGTCTTTTGACATTAAAAAGCTTTCAAAAAGTAGTAGAGACGTGTTTATTGACGTTGTAAGAATTGTTGTAAGCTTTACTGGCGAGTTTTGGGAATTACAAAGCATTCAAATGGAATTTTTTTGTGCCTAAATTAGTTGAGTTGATCTTATAACTGCGAAAATGACAACAAACTAGCTGCAAATTTTGAGGCATTTTCGATGTAGTAAAAGTAAAGAGTAATGATGTTACTGCATGGAGATCGGCCTTTATTGGAGCCACTTATGATCAGAAAAGGTCACTCGTAAGTATATATAAAGTATATCTCACTTGTGGCTTTAATTTCGCTTCGCTCATAAAACCCACGCGTGAGATATACTTTATATATACTTACTTGTTCCCTTTTCTGATCATTCGTGTCTCCAATAAAGGCCGATCTCCATGCAGTAAAGGTCCATTCCTTACAACGTTCGACTTCATCTCATATTCTCAGTTTCACACGCCAACGGATTATTTTTTCAGAATTTAGTAAAAAAATACCGATTACAAGCACTTTTTAGAAGGTATCGTTGCGAAAAAAGCGCAAATCATAATGAATGACATGATGATTTCAAAAGCCTGAGTAGCATAATTCCCAAAATTTTAGGCTACATCACGCTATGTAATACATAGTACGTACTACGTAGCAACACTGCAATAGTGCAAAATACAGCTCTAGCCGCTTATTTGTACCTGCTACATGCAGTTCCTCTATGCACATGCAGATGCACTTGCAGATACGAGCAAATTATTACAATTCTTGCTTTTTGATTGGTGCTTTGACACCATGCAATCGTTCCGGAACCTATATAAACCCTTGAAATCTCCTTCACTTTACTGTATCAATTTTCATCATCATGAGAACTCTCATCGTAGTAAGTAAATGTCTTTGTCAATTTTGAATTCTGTTTAATCTCTCTTTTTTTAACAGATTGTTTGCCTTGGTGCCATCTTTGCTTTTCAAGCAAATGCTGCCATTTCTTCCATCAAGAAACCTGGAGCTTTCAACGAAGCAGTCACTGGCACTGACAAATTCATCGACATTTGCTCTGGTCAAGCTGCTTACACTTTGGAGGACGGAAAAGCTGCTGTGATTTACACTTCTGGACCCTTGGCATCTGCTACACAAATGTAAAGGAATTTTCTCTTTGCTTCAGAAACGATTTAGAGTTTCATTTTGCATTGATTTTTACTAGGACATGCACCCAAGAATTCAATATTCCGGCTGACAAAGGAGTTGGAATTTATGGCAATCAGATTAATATTCCCAGTCCTGCAAGTGGTTCCTCCTGTTCAGCTTATTTGAATGTCAAGCAGGGATCTGATGAATACAAGACTTGCCAAACCACTGATCAAGGAAAACTTATTTCCATTTCTAAAGTTGCTTCTGCATCAACATTCACTTTGACTTTCGATAACAAAGGAGCAGCTGCCACTCAAAAGACAGAACAAATTATCCTTATCGTAAGATTATGTAAGCTCTGATACATTTTATAAAAATGAAACCAATTGCTATCTTAATTAACTAATGGAAATATGTATGATAGTTGATGCGGGCTCTGACGACAACAAAGATATCAAATCTGAAGAAGCTGCATGCACTAATACCAACACCAAATGGAAAGATTTCATCAAGGAGGCTGCATCAGAAGTTGCCGATGAAGCCGCATGTGTGGCTAAATGCACTGCTGATGACAACTGTCAATACGGAGTTTGGGTAGCTACTGGCACGAAATGCTACTTGGGTCAATTTGATGCTGCAAGTCCAGTTACAGTTACTGAAGCAAACGCTGTAACCAAGATTTTCTATAAGAACTGTAAGGGTTATTATATATCTGTTCGGCAACTTTGAAATATTTATCACTTTTATATTTGCAGCTGTACTGGATGCTAGCCCATCTCCGGTTGATAGCAAGTTCGAAGAAAATTGTGAATTCAATGGTATCACACCTGTTTATCACAAAATTGTGGATTCCATGACTGTTGGTGGTGAAGGAGAATGTGCTGCCAAATGTGCAGTTTCTTGTTCCGGAACTGTTCTTTGTCAATTCTACAAATATGATAGCTGCTCTAAATCTTGCATCTTAGGAAACTTCAATAAGCAAGGAACGAAAACACCAATGGTCATCAATGATGACAATCTACCATTATCAGCCATTAAAGTTTTGAAACAAGATACTGCTATCATTGGTATGTAAATCAAAGCTATTTCTATGTTTTTCAAACTTTCGGTCTAACTCCATTTTTAAGGCAAAAGTCTGTTTGATACAACAAGTGCTGGTGCTTGTACTGATGCATCTACCCCAATTACTGTAACTGCTGGCCTGAACAAAGATCTGGGAGGAACTTCAAAACCGGCCAATTCTGCAACTTGCAAATTTTTCATCGAAAAACCAGCTAGTTTGAAAGGCAAAGTTACTTTAACACTAGATTCTGCTTTCGCTGTAAGTATTTGTTTGTAAGATAATAAGAGTGGGATAAGTTATTTTTCATTTTTCAGAATGGTCAAGTCAAAGTCATCATTGGTAGGAAGGATGATACTGGTGTGCAGATTTGTGAGCTGACTACAGCATCTAGTACCTGTGAATGGTTTGATTCCCTTGCTGTGGTCACTTGGGCAGGAACAGCAGCATCTCCTGCCGGAAAAGTTACTGTGACTTATCCTGCTGCATAATCTGACCAAATGGGAAACCTTTGAAATAAAGCATGTAATTCGGCAAAATGATTTATCTCCGTCCTTTCTTACGCCAGTATTAAACAAAATCCATCATATTGTATTTGTTAGAGAAAGAAGCAAGCATAAATGCAATGCATGCACCAATCCAGATGCACATGATTCATGCGATACAAATTCTCGTAAATGATTGGCTTCAGAAGTCCCATGCACATTTTGAAAAAGGGATAAAAAGCCAGTAGGAATTTGAAGCTCACAGTTATTTTGTTGCTTGTCAACATGAGGGTAACAACTATTGTAAGTTCCGTTTTCAATATTTTTCAAGATACTTAAAACAAAATAGTTTTTCTTGTTAGTGTGCTTTGTTCGGAGTTTTTGCTTTGCAAGCAAATGCTGCTATTACTTCAGTCCAGAAGCCTGGTGCTTTCAGCGAAGCAGTCACTGGCACTGACAAATTCATCGACATTTGCTCCGGTCAAGCTGCTTACACTTTGGAGGACGGAAAAGCAGCTGTGATTTACACTTCTGGATCCTTGTCATCTGCTACACAAATGTAAAGAAGTTTTCTCATTGTTTCATAAATGATTTCGAGTTTCATTTTGCATTGATTTTTACTAGGACATGCACCCAAGAGTTCAGTATTCCTGCTGGTAAAGGAGTGGGAATTTATGGCAGACAATTGGACATTGAAAGTCCTGCCAGCGGTGCCTCTTGTGGAGCCTTTTTGAATGTAAAGAAGGGTACTGATGAATATAAGACTTGCCAAACTACTGATCAAGGCAAACTTATTTCCATTCCTACTGATGCTTCTGCATCAACATTCACTTTGACTTTCGATAACAAAGGAGCAGCTGCCACTCAAAAGACAAAACAAATTATCCTCGTCATTAGATTGTGTAAGCTTTTTAAATCCTCACAGTCAGAGAAATTCAATCTAATCTACTATTTCTCTAGTTGATACGGCCTCATCTGACAACGCAGACATCAGATCTTCGGAGTCTAGCTGCAGTAATACTGCAACTAAATGGAAAGACTACATCAAGGCAGCTGCAACAGTAGTTGCAGATGAAGCTGCATGTGAGGCTTTATGTACTGCTGATAGTGATTGCCAATATGGAGTTTGGGTAGCTACCGGTACAAAATGCTACTTGGGTCAATTTGATGCTGCAAGTCCAGTTGCAGTTACTGAAACAAATACTGTAACCAAGATATTCTATAAGAACGGTAAGGGGTTTTTTTTTCATCTGCAACGTTGAAATAATTATTACTTTTTATATTTGTAGCTGCATTGGATGTTAGCCCATCTCCGGTTGATAGCAAGTTTGAAGAAAATTGCGATTTCAACCCTATAACCCCAGTTTACCATGAAATTGTGGACACTTCGATTGTTGGTGGAGAAGGTGAATGTGCTGCCAAGTGTGCAGTTTCTTGTTCCGGAACTGACAATCTTCTTTGTCAATTCTACAAATACGATAGTTGCTCTAAATCTTGCACCTTGGGTAACTTCAAAAAACAAGGCACAGATCAACCACTTACATTTGACAGTGACAAGTTGCCTCGGTCTGCCATCAAACTCCGAACTGGTACAACCATTCTAGGAACTTCATTGTTTACTACCACTGGTCTTACCGCTTGTACTGGAACTCCTGCAACACCCTCAACCATAACTTCTACCTTCTCCCAAACCTTTTCCACTAGCCCAGGTAGTAATAGCCAATGTTATATATACCTCTACAAGCCAAGTAACCTGAAAGGAAAAGTCAAGTTGACCCTGACTGGGACTATTGCCGTAAGCATAAAACAATTTACATAGGGTATAAGGGTATGCAAAACAATAAATGTAACATCTACACTTTAGTCTGGCGAGAAGGTGGAAGTTGTTGTTGGAGAGAAGGCAGACAATGGTGTAAGAATCTGCGAAATGACTACTGCAACCACTTGTGAGTGGTATGATGGACTCGTGACTGTAAAATGGAGTGGAACAGTGGCGGCCGCTCCCACCGGATCACTCGCATTCACCTACACTGCTTGAATTTGGATTCCAACCATCGAATTATTTATTCCTTTAATCTTTGTTGCCAATTACCATCTTTGAAAGGTTAAAGCAATAGACTAATTCTTGCATGCATATTGCGCTACTTCTGTTTCAATATTGTTACAAAGAGCTGTCTAAAAACACGAATTTGTGGGCCAGGATTCAGGAGAACCTAACTTCTAAGGAATGACTTCTCAAAGTTGAATAGTAAAAACTCATGCTTTACTCTCACAAAGTGTGGTTTTCTGCAGTTTGGGAATGGCGAAAGCTGCGCTTGGATGATTTTATCCCATGATACGGACCACTTGTGCGTAGACCAAACATAATGCAGATGTGTAAACTGCAAACTTTTGAAAACTATTTTAGGTCTAATATAAGATCCGGAATCTAAGGTAAATGCTTGATTTGTTGTTAAGAACGAGGTTGCGTGAGTGACGGAAGACAGTGTTGCGCTGAATAGCATTTTCGTATCAACAAAACAGAGGAGAAATTCATCAAAATTCAATTCAATGACGATGTCAACTTCCAAAATCCACATTTTGTGTTATGGTGACAGTTTAACTGCAGGATTTTGCTTACGAGGCCTAAAATTCGTACCTTATGCAACGACTTTACACACCAAATTGTCCAGTTTAGGCCTACACAACATTAGCATCGATCACTTTGGATTATCTGGTTGGACAACTCAACAACTTTTGAAGAATAAGGACAAAGACACATTGACTGATTTTGCTGGTAAAACTGGTCCAGGATTAAGCAAAGCGTTCCAAAGGCAATCCTATGACTTACTGATTCTTATGGCAGGCACCAATGACCTCGGTTATGGATTTACCAATGAAGAAATCTTTGATAATTTACAAGCATTAACCCAAATAGCTCTCAAAACCAACACTTCAGTATTGAACCTTGGCATTCCAGATTCCGGATACATATTTTCCAATCTTAATGTCAGAGTTAAACGCGATCAAATCAATGAAAAGTTGGCAAATTCTGCTAAAGTTCATAATTTGTTGACTTATGCAGATGCACCTATCACTTATAATGAAGAAACTGAAGAATTTGACGAGGATACTCTGCATTTTTCTGAGTTAGGATATCAAAGGTTTGGTGAAAGACTCGGAGACATTGTGTTGAACATATTGAAAAAGTAAAGAATTTTTTAAAACATGTTTGAAATCTTATATTTTCGAATACATCCATCTCGCGCAGCAGTATACACATAATCCTCATCTTGTGCCATATCATGAATAGGATCGACATCGGCTCCAGACAAAATCAAGATTGGATCTTGACTAGTAAAAGAAGCACCATCATTGGCTAAAGAGTACCAAACACATGCTCCGTCATATTTCCCGCATAAAATTCCATTTTTCAAGGGTAATAAACTCTCCAAGCTGCTGTCAGAATCATGTTTCTCCGCTAATGTCTTCAAGTCTGGAATTCTCAAAACAGTCAATTTTCCATCTTCAGTGCCAACTGCAATGGTATTTTCATCATTGAGGAATTTGACAGTATTAACGGCCGAATTCACGTTGGTGGACCTAATAACGGATCGGTTCCTCAAATCAAGGAGTTGCACAGATCCGGATTCGCCACCGATGACTGCAATTTTTCCCACAGTCCCACTTTCAAGTTCTGGATCTTCTGGATCGTCACGATTGACAATGTCTAGATTAGTTTCTTGGACGTCAATGCAGTTGATTACATCATTGGCATCAATGATCGGTTCGATGGTTTGAGCTTTGCTGCAGCTCCAGATCCGGACTTTGCCATCTTTGCTACAAGATACGATGTTTCTGCCTCTATCAAGGATGGCCGTTTGGGTTATTGCAGCCGAATGTCCAGTCAACGACACCGGACAAGATCCATCTTCGGCTGACCAAATTTTGATTCGCATGTCAGCTCCACAAGACAGAACAACAATTCCCGAAGGAAATAATTGTGCAGAATAAACATCACCAATATGGCCTTCTAATTTCCTTCGGATCAATCCAGTACTGGTTTCCCAAACCAGAAAACCATCATCACCGGCACTGACACCAAGTCCACCGGAACTGACGTCCACACTATTGATACTTTTGGTATGAATTGAATTAAAAGTCTCGGACGGAGCGACAACTTTGAAGAGCAAATCTTGATTTGTCATTTTGACGGTCAAACTCTTGGCTTTGACACTTTTGATGTCGAATTTGTCCGAGTCGGCTCTAATAGCAAAGGTCTCATCAATGGTGTACATTGGTTTCAAAGTGGCTCGTTCACCTTTTTGTCCACGAACTTTGAAAGTGATCCAAGCTTTGCTATTCCCTTCTTCATCTTCTCTGTAAGTTTTTTAAAAATGAAAGGTCAATTTTTTTCCGTCAAAACGAAGTGTTTGTCGTGTTTGTTTATATATTCGTTTCATTTTGACGAATTTTTTAAAGGATCTTACCGTAAAATCTCTTCCCAATCTGCTTGCAAGTAAAGCAGTGCCATAATGACGAACTTGACGACGATGATGACTTTGAAACTTTTGTTTTGGATAAAACAGCGCTACAAGAAAACAAAGCCCAATTTTTCTCGAAAATAGCCAAAATATTTATTTCACAAAAGTTTGAAAAAGTAACATCTTCAATGTTCCAATGAGTGTAATGAATGCTTGATTTATTTTCCCTTGGACTTACGGCCTCCTAGTAGCACCGGGCAAAGCTGGAAAATCTTCCGGTTCGACATGATGTTTGCGGCAAAGAGGACAATCTGACTTCTCTAAGAAATGCCGGTCAATGCAATGTTTGCAAAACTTGTGTTTGCATTCCAAAGTCTTGGTTTCGCGACCATCATTCATAGGCTCAAAACAGATCGAGCACTCATATTCTCGATTCTTGTTATCCATTGCTTTTTCAATGTACTCGTAAAAGTATTGATTGGGCAATCCCAACAAACGACCTTTCTTTTCCTTGATTTCCACGACATAATGTCCAATCTCGTCCGTGGTCAAATCTGGAAACCATTCGTGAATGAGCGCTGTCAGTTCACCCCAGGTTGTAGGCGTAGCAGCAGCCGCAGCTTGGCCAGCTTTGTCAGCTTTGGTATTCTTGTTGACGATTTCCATCATAAGCTCGCTGTAATCCGGAGCGATTGGCATCTGGTACAAGACTCCCATAGCTCCTTGCAACCCTTGAGAATTGTTATGCAAAATTTGTTCGGCTTTTTGCATACGATTCTCCAGGGTCTTGAGGAATTCGGGCAATACTTTGGATTCTTGAAACATGTGCTCATTGACGAAAGCTACAAAATCTTTGTAGTTTCTCATATCTTCACGAATAGTTTGACAGAGTTCCAACTCCTTTTGCACTTGAAGGTGATTATTGCTACCTTTCAAGCTGCGAGCTTGGCTTTTCAAACTTTCCACAGACTGACTCATACGAATCATTTCCTCGGATTTGCGATTTTGCTCTTTTTGCAGATCTTCATAATGACGCTTAGAAGTTTTCTTTTGCGTTTCCAAATCCTTTTCCAGTCTTTCTTTTTCGTTTGAAACAGTTCGCAATTGACGATTGGTGTTTCTAAGCTCGGCATCTTTGAGGTCAAGTTGTTCTTTGAGTTCTTCAACTTTCTTAAGTAAATCTTCGGAGGTAGAATTGTCATCATAAGACGATTCGCTGGTTTTGGGACTACGTCTGTTACGTGTAGGCGTGGATTTTTGATCCACTTCTGAGTCTCCAGCATTGTCCGCTTTGTTGGCCTTTTTCTTTTTAGCGGCTTTTGCCTCTTCGGCAGCTTTTAGTTTGGCTTTGTTGAACTCCTCAAGTCTTCGCTTGGTCAACTCGTCATCCTTGAACTCGATCGGATCTTGGCCTTGATCCTTGGTCACTTTCAAATAGGCAATAGGTGCTCCACAATCCGGAGTTGAACAGTTTTGTTTCAAGTACTCCTTGTCATTCTTGATCATGTCAATGTCCTTTTTGCTTTTCCAGCACCAAGGATGAAAATCCACGTGACATTTCTCCGTGCATTCTGTGGTGTAAAATCCTTTGTAATCCAAGTCTTGGACACAAATGGTTTGCTTCCAATGCAGAACTTGACTTTTGTCAACCTGTTTCTTGTGGACTTTTTCGCAATCTTGGAATCGACAAGTGGCAAGAATTTCCGGCTTGAAATCCACGCATTTTTGCAAGATATTCTTGGCCTGGTTTTCGTCCAACTCAGGAAAAACTTCCAAGAGATCTTTTTTCCTGGGATACTGCAAATCTTCAAAGGTTTCTTCATCAATGTCAACAAATTGGGGTTTAGCATTGACAGCATTTTCATACTTGGCTAACCCAATAAAAATGGCAGGAAATTGTTTTTCCCAGTTCAAGCCACGTTTCTCATACAGTTCTTTTAGCAAACTGTGACCTTCTTTGACATTGTCCAAGGATTTGGAGGCCAATAGGGACATGGCTTGACAATAGCGCACCACACATCGTTCAGCCTCAGTCAATGTGTATTTGATCGCGTCACGACAACAGTTAGCAGCATCAAAGAATTTTCCGGCACGATAATGTCTTATAGTATTTCCTAAAAAAATAAAAAAATAAAGTAATTTCCTAATGTGAAAACAAAAAACTTGTCACTCACCAAGGGAATCTGCCAATTTTGCAGACAAATTTTCAGACGAGGTCAAAGGCACTTCATCCTTTTCTCGTTCTTCCAAACAAATAGCACCATTGAGAGAAAAGTTGTTCAAGTCAGTCATCAATTGGGGATTAGCCTCAATGTTAGCAGCATCCAAGCGTAAATTTGAAACAGCCTCGAGAAGTTGAGAAAGCGGCAACTTGGAGAATGGTTCCTTTCGTTTTTCCATCTCTTTTTGCAGAATTTGAAATTGTGGACTGTAATATTCGTTCATGTGAGCCAAGAGAGCCTCAAAGTAATGCGTTCCAGGCTTGACTTGAGTCAAGCCGTAGATGCTCAAAAGTGCCGCTGCCGGAACATTTTTGTTAAGCAAGTAGGCCGAGGAGAGGTTACGAATGGCTTTTGCAGTGACATATTGGACTTTGAGTTCGTTCAAGTCGGTAATCATTCCGTCAATGGCACCTTCCAAGTCTCCATTTCTGATCTTAACGCTTGCAATGCCTGCCGCGGCATCAGATGCTGAAAAGTAAAGAAAAAACTTAAAATTTTCAGTCCACAAAAAAAGATTGTGAAAATTACCGATAGATTGAAAATTGTTATTGGCAGTATGGACAAAAATGCGTTTGTAGCCTTCCAAAGCCTCATCCCGTTGTCCACTTTTCTCAAGTTTGTTGGCGTCGGACATGTAGTTCAACCAGATCTTTTTGGGAAAATTTTGAGCCTTCTTCTTGTCCTCTTCGAAATCCTGGGATTCCGGAGCATCATAGTCCCCCATATTGGCAACATGTCCCAAACAAACTTTGACATTGGAGTCCATATTTTCCAGCAATTTGACAGCTTCCTCTGCATTTTCGGCCGTTTTGTAAGTAAAGACCAAAGCTATATCAACATTCTTGTCTTGACTGTCTTTTGGAAAATAAATGTCTGAACTTGAGTAAGAATCCCCGATTTTCTGCAATTCGCTTTGATATTTTTGCAGCTGCAAATGATCATCTTCGACATTTTCGTCTTTGAAAAAAGTGGGAGGCAAAAATAGCACCACATCGTACTTGGTCAAAACAATGCTGGATGACTCATCATCATCGTCGTCATCACCAGATTCATCGGAAGAGTCTTCATGAGAATAATCAATTTTCAAGAGACCATAATTTGAAGACTTGTTATCAAAATTCGACTTGATTTTGGTGGCATTTTTGACGTCAAAAAAATTACACTTCATGGTAACTTTGCCTTTTTTGGAAGTCACCTTGATGGGATCTTTGCATAAATCGCATTCGTCGCATTTTTCCGGGCATCCAATAGCGTCTTTCTTTTGGAATTCACGCATTAAGTAAATCTTGGCATTTTTCTTGTCGGTCTTTTGCTTGAATTTAAAGCCACGGATTTTCAACGCATTGGTGGCATTTTCTGGGAAATCCTCTTCTGTTTTGTATTCGCGCATTTTGGCATCAAATTCTCCATCGGAATCGGAATCACTGTCGGAATCCAAAAGATCTTCTCTCTTGTCCCCATTTGTAACCTCGTTGGGAGAAGTGTTATAAACGTGGTTGTGAGCGGGAATTTCTTGCAAAATATCTTTAGTAGCAATCTTGTCATCCAGCATTTTCAGGTGGAGATTGAACTCCTCAATTTCCTTGTAAAGGGTTTCAGCGGCTTGGGTACTGTCGTAATCCGGAAACTCAATCGAAAAGGCGAAAGCCTCTTTGCCTTCTTTTTTAGTCAATTTAAATTCGGTGGTAAGATTGATGGCTTCAATCTTGTCATACTTTGCCAAGTCCTTCAACTTGTTTTGCAAACGAACTAATTCCGCTTTGGCTTGATCTTTGTCGTCGGTGTTGAGAAAGACGCCACTGACAAGGGCATACTTGAAACGTTCAGTGTCGTAGTCTGGAGTTCCAATGTAGTCAATTATCTCCTGTAAGGTGGCCTTTTCGTTGATCCTTGAGACCTCAATGCAGCAAAATCTTTCGTACATTTTCCCATTCAACTCCGACATCATCTTGGCCGGACCAGCCAAATTCTTGAATAGAACCGAGGCCAAAACGGCGATTCGATTGGGTTGACTTGTCCGGACATCAGGCAAAAGAAACATTTTGGGCAACTCGACGATGTCAATTTCGTCGACTTCGCCGACTTTGGTAGCCTCATTATCCAAATATCTGAAAAAGCGACAACAATAAAATTGCAATCAAGCATTGCCAAGGCTTCAAGAGTCTTTCAGGATCTTCTATAGTCTTCAGGAGTCGATCTCTTGGCTCTTCGTAATTCTTTCAGACTTCTTTTCTTCTAGAAACGTTCCGGAAACGTTTAATGTTACAGGTGTCAGTTTTACCTTTTGTACTCGGATTTTTGGTCGCTATTGATGATCGGCCCGGAAATCATGACCTTCTTACTCCCTTTGACGTTTGTAAGAAGGCTACGGCCATCTTTAGTTGAACTTCCCATGGTGAATGTGGAATTTTTGGAAGTCGACACGATTCGACAACTTTTTGGGAGCGTCTGCGTTCGTAATTTTCGTGATTGTGCGAACATCAACAAAAGTAAGGGCGACCAGAAAACTGAACAAAGCGCAAAAGTACATCTAAATACTTCAACAAAATACTTTCAATACTTATCAAAAGTAAAAACAATTTTTTTGGTTCAGTTTTGATACTTTTTTTCCTTTTCGTGTCGTCTCTCAGCTCGTGACTGAATCAAAACAAATGACGTTATCTAAGGCAAATCAACGAAAAAAAAGCTAAAAATATCAAAGAAATTTTTGATTTTTACTGATTCCAACAAATCAATTCTCAAAAATAGAATTCTTTGGCATTAGAAATTTTGCTTTTTACGACTTGTCAGTCCAAAATAAGGAATTACCACCATGAAATGGTCGAGCTATTTTTGAAGCAATATCAAGATACACATCAATACACAGATGAAAAGAGTCGTGCTTTCATGCACGTTCAGTGCCATCAAAGCCATAGAAGCAGAAAGTCTCTATAAATGAAGGCTCACTAAATCTATCAAGATCCCATGCAAGCATAAAAACAGAAAGGTCTGAATAGTGATATAAGAAAACAGTGTGCTGTCGTCAACCAATGCAAAAATGAGTTTGTATCAATTGGAAGGGATACCAAAAGCCTACTCCATACAGGCTCAGGAGGTGCAAAGAACTCGAGAAGCTAAAATTCAACATCTACTCCAACATGTAAGAACATGAAAAAGCTTCAACTTTTGACTTTTAAAGTTGCAAACTTTGAGGCCATTCTAAAAAATAATAGAAAATCCTTTTCAATTTTATGTTACAAAAATATTTGTGAAAAAAGAAGGGAAGATTTTCTGATGCTTGAAATGTCCCAAATTGATAAAAAATTTATCAAAGGACAACTTTGCAGAATGGAAACAAAGGTCTATCCTTCAGTCCTTTTTTGTGACGTTTGTCGTTTGTCACATTGTGACATTTTTGATGAAAGAGGTGAAAATCTTCTCCGATACTAAAATTGGATAATGGTTTTATCGATTTATTCATTAATGGGCCGTGCGAATGTAACAAGGCGTTTTTATGACTTGGGACAAAAGTATGCTCGACGGTAGCTGATATTTGACCCTGTTATTCTAGAAAGCAATGTCAATGCCGTTCAAACTACTACGGAAAATTGACAAAAGTCAGTCACTGGCCTTCTCTCAATCCGGCCTTCAACTCTGGAATTCTGCGTTGAATGTTTCAATTTGGAAACTTTTTTGACATCTTGATTGATTAGAAACTTCCTTTTAGGGACAGCAAAAAACTTCCAAATGAGGTTCAAAAAGTATTTCATATTTGCTCTCTGCCGGATTCGAACCTCAATCAATCAAGTCTGTCAGCTGCTGCCTTTATAAAAAATGACATTTCAAACAAAGATTCCAGTTTTTCTTGACAATAAAAACGATAAAACCTATAAAACAGAGGTTTGCGTAGCCAGGCAAAGTTTGTGGTGATTTGATTGGATCATATCAGCCACCCAACAAGCAAAGAGTTTCAAATTAAAGAATTTGAGTCGTGTACGAAGTACCTGAGCCACTGGGCCTCCGCTAGTCAAAGCGCTCGTTCGAAGCATACTTCTAGAACGTGCATGACTCATGCATTTGCTTCATTCATTCTTGGGATATTTTATCTTCCAAAGGATCAAACATTAAACTTAATGCTTCATGAATACATGGTGTTTCATTAAAAATGTGAAAAATGCAACCATTTTAGTTCTATGGCGAGGAGGGCAAAAGCTGAAAATGTTTAAAAACGCACTTTGCCAAGAAAATGCAATTTTGTATGAAAAATAGCTCTGAAGAGTTGACAAGAAAGGTCTAAAAGAGCTTTCACGGGTTATTCACGGTCGAGTATCATCAAAAAGGCTTCTTTGGAAAAACTTATGGCAAGAGCAGCAAACTCCTCTTCAAAGTCTTAAAAGAAAAGATTAATGGAATGGAAAAGTTTGCAAAGACAACGGGACAAGAAAAAAATAGCTTCAGGTGGAGGAGAGTACTACACAACTTGGACTTGCTTTGCAAGCAGAAATGGTTAAAAGGACTAGAGGACACACGGAAGACGCGTGAGAAAAAGCAGCAGTAGCTAATACTGAACTTGCAAGAATTTCCTCTTGGGCTTCTTCTGCCACTACTCAGAAGCAAGAAGGAGCTAACAAGAATGCACAAAAAGGAATGGAGAGCAGGAGCAGTGTGTTCAAAGTTGTGAAACTTAGACTTGTAGTGAATACAGAAAGAGTGCAAATCACTTTAAGAAAAGTTTTTCAGCATAGGCATTCAAAACCAGTGCCTGTAGTCCTGATGCAAAATTGTTCATCACTGAAGTGCTCGTCCAAGTCCAAACTTTGCAAGTTTCAAAAGAGCCTTGGAAATCTCTTATTTCACATGCTTTTTCGTTACAAGCTTCACTCAAAAATCTGCCTTCTAAATGAAGAGCTATGCTAAGAAGGTGTATGTGTTATAATCAAGCGAATTCCTTTCTTGCCTCCTTTCTTCTCAAACTCTCGAGCTGCTGGCCAGATGATGGTAGTCATTATGCAAATAGGTACTCAAATACCAGCAAAAAGAGAACAAATAAGAATATCCTGGCAACTAGCTAGAAGGCGGGATAATCCCAAGACGAATAATAGATTACAGATAATAATCCTGGAGCTTTAAAGCCTAATCGATCTAAAGAACAGAAAGGAGTAGTAGTATCCTCAGAGGTGGGGGCAATAAATATGAATCAAGTCAAAACTTTGGGTATATAGTAGTCGTGTCTTGGAAAGCCAAGAAAAGTTTGGTCGCCTATGGCATTGGAGAAATCTCAGAGGCAACTTCAGTTGGCTTTCTAGAATTCTAGGGCCGTTTTGATATAAGGTCTTTGGCTACTACCATTTTGGCACCATTAAAACCCTATTAGAGCAAATTGCTTGGAATAATTCACGCGAGCGGTATTACAACCTAGGCTCTGTTCTTATATTAGTGTAGTAGAAGTAGTAGTTGAAGAAGGAAAAGGGTGAAAGTAGAGACTCTGCTGCTGCTGATACTGCTTCTGTGTAGTGCCAGAGAGAAAATCCAAGGTCTGTAGAAAGGCCACAAGGTTGTTTTCATTTGGAATGGAAGTTGTTGCAGAAGTAGAAGAAAAGTGGAGCCTTACAAGTAGAAATGCCATACCAAGAAATACCAGCAAGAAAGGCTGAAACCCAATCAGACTTGCCAGTCTTGTATGCCGCCTAAGCCAAATTACCATTTACACGGAAGAATGAATCCGATACTTTTAGAAAGCCTAGAACTTGTGTCATTAACACTGTAGTCTAGCTCCATTTGGGAAATTAACTCTTAATTAATCCTATTACAGCGCAAGCTACCAAATGTGGGCTGGAGTGAGACTGATGTTGAAAACCTTTTAAGACACCTAGCAAGCATGGACAGTAACAATTTTCCTGCCAATTGCGGAGTTGGCGAACGTGAAGGTCGCGTGTTTTCCAGCCTGGTGTCCAGAAGATGTTTCGGCCTTTCCCATGGGATCGGCAGATCGGGTGACCTTCGAGAACCTCAACCAAAGGCTGCAGGATCCTCCATCTTGGCCAGATTGACCAATTCCTTGGCTCTGGACCTTATCAGAGCTGCGGGAGTCAGGTAAACCTCATAATAATTTCCGATACAAATTACTCTGATACATTTGTATTGGTCACGCTCTCCTATTTACTGCCCGTGACACATGTGAACTGCCCGTTCGTTATTCTGTTGCTAGGAAACAGCTCTGAAATAACATGGGGTCCGCACTCCGCATGTATGTTGGACTTGTTTGTACACTTCCTTGTAATTAGTTTTTCAAGCTTGCTAGCCTTAGAAATTGGATATTGACATAGTTTTTGGAAAGTTCCAATGTAGGTCAATTATTGGGGAATTTATCCCGCAGAGCAGCCCGCATTCCTCGTTGGTCTTCAAAAACCAAGGAAATGTAAGAGTATTTCCGATAAGATGTCCTCTGCTCCTTAGATATCTTAACATTGAATCGTGATCAAGTGTGACAGAATCTTGATGAAGTGTATTTCTGAAGCTCTAAAGTAATCTTCCTGTTTGATCTCTCTCAAGTTTTGTACATCAAAGAAACCCAACCGTAGTTCAATATGTAAATGTTATGCAGTGTACCACCATCAGAGCTGTTAAAATGCACTGTAAAAGAATTATACGGTTACAAACAATTTCATTGCACACTGCAGCAAGAAGTAGAAATGCACTAGGGAAGAGCCGACAAAAAAGGCTTCTCACACTTTTCAGAATTTTCCAGGAGGAGAAGTGATGTAGGTGACAGCTTGAAATGCAGCATGTTTGTTTTTCTTTTACTAATGACTTTTTAAAAAGCAATGCATTTCATTTTCATTATCCCACGATAAGCAAACAAAATAAGATCTTCTTCCTTCCTCTATATCCATTATTTTCCCTTCCCCCAAGATGATATTTTATGCATCGAGAAAATTATCTTTATACAGAAGAAGTGGAAGAAGGAGCACAAAATGCAGTTTCCTTCTCTACTTGAGAATCCTTATTCTCTAAATCATATTTTTATCCCCTTTCTATTTCTAGGTCTGCCAAGGACGCTTTTGTGGCTCCTGTGGCCACAGGAATGGGTGTGGCTTTATGCCTCATGGCTTTAAAGCGCCAAAGACCCGGATCCAAATACGTCATTTGGTCACGTGTCGACCAGAAATCATGTTTTAAAGCTATCTTAACCGCCGGTTTAGAACCGGTCATTATGTCATTAATCAAGCACGGTGACGAATTACGTACTGATACCCACAGCTTGGAAGATATTGTTAATCAGCATGGTGGACCGGATGCAATATGCGCTGTGGTCACCGCAACATCGGTATTTGCACCTAGAGTGGCCGACGATGTACCGGCAGGTGAGGAATTTGGCTTTGAATTTTCGCTTAGCCAAAATTAAAACTTGTCTCTTACAGTGGCTGAGCTTTGCCATAAACTGAATATTCCACACGTGGTGAACAACGCGTACGGAGTCCAAAGCACCAAATGCATGCATATCTTAGAAGAAGCTGGGAGACGCGAAAAAAACCGACGCGTTGACGCATTCGTGCAAAGCACTGACAAAAATCTTATGGTACCCGTGGGTGGTTCCATCATCGCTGGTTTCGACACCGACTTTGTCCGGAAAGTAGGGCAAAATTATCCTGGTCGAGCCTCTTCTAGTCCTACAATCGACGTCTTCATCACTTTGATGCAAATGGGCACCTCGGGATATAAGGAGCTAATGGAAGAACGGCGAGAAAATTACAAGATTCTCAAGGGAGAAATGGCGAAAGTGGCGGAGAAGTACGGGGAACGTGTGCTAGAAACTAAGAATAATCCAATTTCCATAGCTATGACTTTAGCCAATGTAGGCGAGCCCGAAAATGCCAAAAGTATTAGTGAAATAGGATCCATGCTGTTCACCAGAGGTGTATCCGGAACCCGAGTTGTCACTGGACGCGATACCAAAGTCATTGAAGGATATACTTTCAAAGGTATGTAGTAAAAAATATGTTTTTTTGCCTTTCCGGATTTTTTGGCATTGATTGTTTCTTTTCCAGCTTGGGGTTCGCATTGGGACAAAACCGAAGCTCCATACTTAACGGCGGCCGCAGCCATTGGCATGACTAAAGACGACATCGAAACGTTCATCAGAAGACTTGACAAAGTTCTGGCTTCCTCGAGGTCGAAAGGAGGTGGAGGAGGAGGCAAACCGACGGCGGAAGTTGGGCAAGCTTCAACCACTACCACTCCTAAAACGCCTACCAAAGTGGTCCCAACTATCGAAGTTGAAAAGAACGGCAGCGCAAGTGGGTCACCCGGACCCAAAAAGTTGACATATGTGTAGTAAAATTCTTCCTATTTTAATCTCGTCATCCTACATATATTTTTGGTCATGTCCGTCCTTATCCAAATCCTCTTTACAAAAATCCACACACCTACAAAACGCCAATTCAAGCACACTCAAAACACATTCTTTCATTCCAAGGACGGTGCTTTTGAATTCAGACTGACTGTTTAAAAAAATATTTTAAAACGCATTTATGAAGAAGCGCGTGCCGAACATATTAATGTGTGCGCGCGCGCTGAGGTTGTTGTTTTGTTTATCCCTTGAGCGCACGCCCTGCACGCTCTCCTTACCCTCCCACTAAGTCATCACCGGCCTGCACTCGCGCGCGTTTTATGCGCACCGCGAGATAGCGTTTTTAGATCATGATCTAGCCTATGATCACAAAGCAAAGATAAGTAGACACATATCCTCCATTTTTCTCTGATTATTGCTCATGTTGAGATCCACAATCCTTGTTCCTTGTAAAGTTTAGCATGGATCATGAAATAAAAATAAAACGGGCTTACGAAAAAGAATCTGATGCGCATCAATTATTGGGTTCTATTTTTACCCCCAATGAATGAATGATTGTCCTTGACAGCTAAGCGGAGAGAAGGCCAGAAAGGAGGCCTCCATCACGGCCTCATCACCTCGAGATTTGGGTTTGCTAAGAGAAGAATAGAAAAGAAGAGGGCATAGAGCTGTGACACGTTCTCTCGTCTTCACGTTGAAACACACGAGAAGCATATCTGCGCCTCAAGTAGAGGTTGCTGCAGAGCATAAGGCAGAAGCAGAGAGACGCGAGCATGGCATTGACGCGGCATGCCTATCTGGTGCTTGGAAACAGCTGCTATATTGATTAGAGAAACGGAAGGTGGGACCAGATTTGACTATACTGGCCCAAGTAGTAAGGCGAGCGAAGCGAGCACTTTTTGGCTTTTAGTCAAGAAAATCTGGACTGTTTTTAGTTGCAATACTCTTGAAACATTGACGCAGAGACTCTCCAACGCACAAAAGCAGAGGCCTACTATCATCAAAATTTGTCCGGAATTGAAAAGTGTGATAAGACACAAAACTAGTCTTGTGTAAGTGAGACAAACTACGCAAGTACAAAAATGACGATCATTACCAAACCCTTGGATCAAAAGGGTGAAAAGGACGAGAAGGTAATTGAAACTTAAAATACTACGTTATGCAAGCGCAATGCTAATTTGAAATGCACTTTGACAGGCCTTTTTGAACGACTTTGAGGGGCCTCCCAATGTCGCAGTCACAATGCCTGCGGACGCCGAGGCCAATGGAGGCCAAAACCGGGATGATGACACCGACTCTGTGTCTGTCCGGACACACCACAGAATGGGAGGATTCAAATTCTTTTTCGTTGTCGTCCTTGTGATCACTGCACTCACGAGTGCTTTGTGCTTCTTCAAAGCGGTAATTACTACATTAGTAATTAATTAGCTTATGATTAATTGATTGTTTAGATGCATGTGGTGCGTTACAACAAACGTGGAGGCTTATGCTCCTTACCCTTCAATCTGAGGTATTTTGACGACACCACTCTGATCTCCGGACGCTTTTCGGACACTGGCCGAATTGAAGTGGCTCGTCACCGACAACACCAAGCACTCCAACCTGATTCAATGGTGACTAAAGTCAAAGAAACCATCAATGAGGAAGTCGAAGAATCCGCCAATGGAGGATTGCTTCTCAAGTGGGAAATGGACGAGGAAGTGGACATGTATGAACTGACAGAGTTGCCCCAACTCTCCAGAGGAAAATACATCCACGATTTCAAGATGAACAAAACACTGATTGTGGACGATGAAAATAACCGATGTTTCATCATGGAACTCAACCGGAATGAGATCAAACCACCTCGAGATTTCATGGAATTCATCAGTAGGTTGGAGAATGGAATTTACCAACTCGACTTGAACGAAGTACGACACGATACTCGAGTGGTGTTTCCTCCATTGGACAACGTTTCTTGGATGAAATATGGGTGAGTAATCAATGATGAACGGAAGTGAGCAAATATGATTATGAATCCATTTCAGAGTCCCAATTGCAAACAATTGCCAGAAACGCACTTCATATCTCTTGGAAGAAGTTGAGAAAATCTTGGAAAAGAGATCGGCTGAAGTCCAGCCTGCCGGTCAACCAGACAACCAATTCATTGAATTTGGTGGAGATTCTTTCATCACTTACAACATTGTCAATCTGAACGAGTTGTAGATCTTTGCATTATTTTGCCTCCTTTCCTTGCTTTATTTTAATGCACGTAGTGTATGAAAACAAAATATCATTGAAAAACACAGAGAATCCCTAAATTGAAATAAATGATCAAATATACTCATTTTGCTTTCTAAAATTAGGTTTCAATTATTCTAGAACATCTGAAGACTATCGGTTTCATTCCTTAGATTCGTTTGTTTTTGTCATTAGCCTCAATCTGCTCAAAGGTATCCCAGATTTGAGCAAAGAGCGGGTCTTGTTGACGCAACCTTACAAGCTTCATTAAAAGTATTAGTTCAATCGTTTCCAGTCTTCGACGTCGAGATTTTTCTGCTAGAAAAAAAGGTTTGAATTAGGCATAAAAAGATAAGGTGAGCTTAGAGAGTACCTTTTTGCTTTTGGACATCTAAATGATGAGTTGATGGTAAGTTCTTCTCCGATTCCACTCGTTCCAGAGTATTGGTTAAAGGTTTGGGCTGCCTCATCCAATTGCTAGGGTAAGCAAATATAGCAGCATTGACATGTGTATTGGAAAATATTGAAGTCAATGAGAGCAGAGCCAAAGCGAAGATGCGACCGCCAACGCGCATCTCTGACGAATGAATGCAACTTTCACAAATTTCTCGTTAACTCTCTTCAATGCTGACTTACGTAAGTATGTTTGAAGAGTTTTCAATTAGGAGGACTTGGAAGTTGTTGAAATGATAAAAATATAGTTTAAGTAGTTTAGTAGAGGAGAATTAAAAAATCCTTTAGACAGTTTGGAGCTTTTCTTAGGCTTCAAAATTAAAATATTCGGTGTAATGAAAAAAGATCTGGACCATCACTTGTCCATTTTTCATCTATGCCACATGAAATCTTAACTTTTGTATCCGAATTCAACTTACAAACTCCAATACATTTTGATCCTTGACTTAGTCCCGGACAACTCCAACTCCAATGGTTCAATGATGCATTTGTATTAGGATGTGGACAAGTAATAACTTTGCCACATTTGTCAAAGTCTGGAGCGTGATCCCATTGTCCATTGTGATTGCAGCGATGCTTAAATCGCAAGTTATTTGTCTTACATGTGATGACACATACAGTTGAGGGTATGGCCTTAATTCCACCAATCAAGTCCGGAATGCATGCATTTGATCAAAGCATTTTCACTGTTCATCCGATTTGTACCAACTGAGCATTCTTCTGCAAATCCGAGTGAGGGTAGAATTAGGAAAATCCCTAATACGAGCATAGTATTGTTCAGCGACCGTTTTCAACAACTTTTGCGATGCAAATGAGACACATAAGCCGCGGGCAAAACAAAGCTGTATAAATATGTCAAGATAAGGTTTCTCTGAAAGTTTTCCATCATAAGCATGATATCGTAGCACTGATCCAAAGATATATATAATGCGACCATTCAGAGAAGTCTTATCTTGACATGTTTACGCAGCTTTGTTTCGCCCGCAGCATTAATGGCCCGCGGCTTATTTGTCTCATTTGCATCGCAAAAGTTGTTGAAAACGGTAGCAGGACAACAATAACTAATCAATTATGCTCGTATTGGCGATTTTCCTAATTCTACCTCACTGGGATTTGTAGATGAATAAAAGTTCGTGAAGTATTTTAATGGAAGAGAGTTTACAACCTTTCAGACAGTTTGGAGCTTTTCTTAGGCTTCAAAATTAAAATATTCGGTGTAATGAAAATATACATAGTTAGAATTTACAGACAGATCCGGTGTTAATAAATCGCGAGTCATATGTACAGGTACATAGTTAAAATTGCACATGATTACATTATTGGTTTGTCAATTTGAAACTATGCTTATGGAAGAAATCAACTCATCAATGAAGATGTCAACCGGATTTCAGTTTCTGCTTCTCTTTATACTTATGTTTAGCAGATGTGCTTTTACAAATTCCAGTTTAGTTTATCACGATGCTTAGCAGACAACACTAAAAAACAAAAACGCACCACCCAAAAAACTAGGAAAAATGGAATCAATTTATTACTTGCTGCTCTGTCTGTTGATGTTAATTGCAATGATGGAAGGGTATGATCACCAAGATTATAATTACTACAGTGAAGACTATTATGATGAAGTAAATATAACTGAACAAAATGTTGTTGATAATCTTGATATACTGGAGAACATGGAGCCCTTGGAAGCAATTACAGCGAACATAGACAATTTGCCACTATTTTCCGATGATGATTATGACATGGAGGACTATCATAGTTCTAATTATGCAAAGCCAAATATCCGAGGAGATACTAGCTTTTCTACCATGAGAGATGTAAGTAAAGTACAATCCAGCAATCATTAGAGTTGTAAAATCATCAGACTACACTGATTTTTGTAGCACCCATGGATGGTATCCTTTGGTGAACAAGATTACCAAACTGGAAAATGGCACCATTACTGTGGAGGTGCCATCATCTCTAAAAATGCCATCGCTACAGCGTCCCATTGTTTTTTTGGATTCAGTAATGGTTACAATATCCTAACCAAAATACGAACCGGTGACCATAATTTCACAGATGATACCGATGATACTGATAATGGTTTTGTTGCATTGTATGAAATTGCAACAATCATCAAGCATCCAGGATACCGTGGCTATGGAGCAAAACATGATCTGTCGATTGTATTCACTCAAACCGAAATCGATTTCAATATTACTTCCAATAGCATAC
>LT727961.1:197955-295790 GCA_900157175.1 Oithona nana
GAGGGGAGGCTCCCGCCGGTAGGCCTCGCAAGTAGTCGCCGAAGGTGACGGATTGCGAGTTAAAAAATATTACAGTGATGTCATTGTCATCGCTTCATTTGCAGGATACTTCTACATGGACTTGTGAAGGTGATTCGGGATCACCTTTAATACATGAGCGGAGACCTCAAGAATTTTATCTAATGGGTATTTTGTATGGATCCAGAGCTGAAGATTGTATCCCAACAACTTTAAAAAGTCCTGGATTATTTTCCAATTTAGAACATCCACTAAATCTGGATTTCATCAATAAATGGAAAAATGTAGGAGATTTCTTCCTAAAAGATAATCTAGAAGATTTGGAAATGCAAACCAGTTTGTCCATCAACTATCTTGAACATTTAGATCCTAATCAGGCCAAGCAATCACTTTGGAGGCATTACACAAATGATGAAGATATCTACTCAATAATATTCTTCAAGATTTGCCAAAATTCTACTTATTCAAATGACAACTTTGAGAACTATGGTGTGGACTGCTCTTTGTACAACTCAAAAATCTTTCATATTTGTAGCAATGGAAAATCTTCAAAGGAAAACTTTGAAATCTTTGGGGTGAATTGCTCAAGTAAGTAATCCAGTTATTCCAGAACATTTTGCCCAATATTACTATTGATACTTTTTCTATTTAGTTACAAAAGTATTGCTTGTGGCAGGAGCTGAAAAAGGTTCAACAAAATCGTATGTTAATACAAACAAAACTGAATTGATCTCGTCAGGACCGTCAGGACCAAATACCATATGTACCTTACAGGAAGATTTGCCACTAGAAGTGTATGGAGGTGTGGGATTTAACACACCTCTAGGTCCAGCTTGGTGTGGAGGGAAGAAAGAAAACTACAACAAGCAATGCTTCATCTTCAATTCTGATCATGAATGGATTCCTTGGGTCGATATGACAAGTCCTAGAGTATTTGCTGCAGCCATTCAGGTCAATGAGCATCAAACCATGATTTTGGGTGGATTTGGTCAAGATCTTATAAAGTTGAAATCGTCAGAATTGATGGAATTAGAGAGGTCCATTGGCCCAGAAGAATCAGTTGATCTGCAAGTGACAATTTACAGACATTGTATCTTAAAGATCAATGCAACGTTTGGTTTAATCACTGGAGGATTGCAAGATTATTCATTTTCTGCTGCAACATGGTATCTAGATTTACAATCCTTTGATATTACTCCAGGTCCAAGAATGCAAGTTCGGAGAGCAGCTCATGGTTGTGCCACATTCCATCTGGGAAGCAAGACCTATGGAATTGTAAGTGGAGGTTATGATGGGAAGGCCTTAGACTCCACAGAGGTCATTGATTTGAATGAAAAGAATCCTACCTGGATTTATGGTATGTAAATTAAAATTGAATAGATAAGAAAAGTCCTTATTTCCCTCTTGCTTATCAGGTCCAAAATTACCGAGAAAATTGGAAAGTTTTAGTCTGGTGGAAATCCATCCAACTAGTGTACGACCGAAAGTAGGATTTTGACTTTCGGCCGAAACCGAAACTTTCGGTAGAAAAATGCCGAAGTTTCGGCCGAAGTTTCGGCCGAAAGTTGGTGCTTAGAAAACAGCTAAGATTAACGAAAACAAAGTGTATTTTTCGTATTTTTCAAGTACATATTTGTATTTTAGCATTGAAAATCTACATGTTTCAAATTTTCACGACAAAAGAGTATTTTCTCCGCATTTTCAGGTTTTAGCTGATTTCTTTCCGTAGTCAGGATATCACCGGCAGTGCTGAATAACCGTGTTTTTTTTTTATTTTTTGTAAAAATGCCAAAATTCTTTCGGCCGAAAGTTTTGAGGCCACCGAAATTCGGTTTCGGCCGAAGTTTCGGCCGAAGTTTCGGCCGAAAGTTTCGGTTTCTTTCGGTTTCGGTCGTACACTACATCCAACTATTTTTGTATTGGGTGGGTATGATGATGGTATGAATGCAAGGTCAGAGATCCTGAAACTGGTGTGTCAAAATGAAATAATTGAAAATTGTCGATGGCAGGAAATAGAACTAAAATTTGAAAATGGAAGATTAGGAACTATCTCAATTCCTCTTCCAGAATCTTATGATATCACCTGTGAATGAAAAATAAAAGAAGGTATAATCTTTATTTCCGAAGATGCACTCTATTTTCAATTAATTCTCAATAAATAAAGGATTTTTTCAAATCTGGCATCGTTGATTCAGCGGTAGTAAAATTTGCAATTACTACACGAGAAACATTATTTTCAAATCTGGCAGCGTTGGTTCAGCGGTAGAATTGCTTTTACTTCTCGAGAAAAAGAGGTATAAAATTGGGGGCATCGTTGGTTCAGCGGTAGAATTTCTTTTACTACTCTAGAAAAAGAGGTATAAAATTGAGGTCATCGTTGGTTCAGTGGTAGAAAGGGCCTCAACTGCCTCTTTGGTGCAAGCTAAATGCAAAGGAGTTTCATTGCCCTTCTTTTCCATTAGTAGGACAGAGAGCACAGTCACAGGGTAACGTTATCCCTAACGGTGCGACTGGCCAACGCATGCCACAGGAAGAAAATGAACGGCAACCTGTTCACACTTTTGCTGCTCCTTCTAGTAGGTCAAAATAAGGCATTGAATCTCAAGGAATTGAAGGAACTTCGCTTGAAATTACTGCAAAATCTTCAAAAGGAATTGCTGGTCGAATCTGGAATCACACAAAGACAAGCTAAACAAATTGAAACAGCTGAACCTGGGGCTGTGATGTACTTACCTTTAGGACCAGGACAGTCCATAAGATGTCCAACTGCTGCGGATTCAGCAGCAGTGTCTTTAGCTCAAATGACATTTTTGGCCACAACCATGAACATATTTTCCGTGGTAGCCAATATCTCCAATAACATCAATAACAACAACAACAACAATAACCAAGTCAGTTACAATGCTCAAAGCAATAACAACGTGGTGACCAACACCAATGTGAACAATGGCAACCAAGTCAATGTGATGGTTCCAGTATTGAATCCATAAGATGCAACTCACATTCATCTTGATTTTTGTGGCATCATCAGCCACGGGAACATTAATGCCGAACCAGAGTCCAAATGCCAACAATCCGGCAGTTTTGTACCTTCCTTTGGGCGGATCCGGAATCCCTCAATGCCTTCCAAGCGCCGGTGCCAAGTTAGCTCAACTTGTTCCACTCATGTTTGCCGGCATGACTTTTACCATTTTCGATGCTGTAGCTACCATTGCCAACAACATCAACAGCAACAACAACAATTTGAATGACCAAAATATCAATTTTCAAATGAGTACCAATACCGTTGTCACTGGTAACATCAACGTTGCCAACCAAATCAATGTCATGAACATGGCTGGTCGTAAGAAACGTGCGGCAGAATTTGCCAGACAAGCATTGGATTACATGGCCAAATACAATGTGATCATTGAAGCTTTGCCAGAAGCTAAGGCACGAGGTCATGAACTTTTCTAAGGTGTGTCTTGAGCGCTCCATTCCAAGTGAAGACTTTATTGCAATGTTGACAAACATGTCTTTGCTTCTCATGTATGCGAGCCACATGTTTGTCCAATGTGGCTTTTTGACCAAACCTCATTTGACAATTGGAGCATTGGAAACGCTTCATTTTTTCATGGACAACTTTGATGTGATTGACCAATTGGTTCTTGATGGCAAATGCTTTTTGGCATTGAACACAGGCGTATGGTCTTTCATTGGAATGTGCCCAAATCATATGCTTTTTCAGTGTGTCAGCTAAAGTAAAAGATTTTGGACATTGTTGGCAGGAAAAAGACTTGATTTTTAAATGGACACATCTGACGTGAGTGGACAAAGTGTTGGAACAAGAAAAAAACTTGCCACAAAGTTGACACTGCACTTCTTTTCGGCCTTCATGCACACCACTTATGTGCCTTTTGAGGTCACGTAGTGAATGGAATTTGTGTTGGCAAATTGTACATTTTTGTGGACGTTCTTTGTGATTGTACCGAAGATGAGTGCGTAATTGATCCGGGGATGCAAAGATTTTGCCACAATGTTGACATAAATTCTCAATTGATGATTGACATGTGACTCCTTTTAAATGTTTTGTAAATGCATTTTGTGTCTTGAATGTCTTGTTGCATTTCTTACATTGCAAATCTTCGTCGTTTTCTTCTTTTTCAATTTTGATCTGCTGAGGTTCGAATTCATTGTCCTCTAATTCATTTTCCCGTGAACATTTGAAATCAGAAATATCTTCAAGCAACTTTTCTAGCTTTTCCAATTGTTCAGTTGTATAAGCGATTCCGCATACTTCTAAAAGAAGGCCAATATTCAAAGTACTTCGTTTCATTTCGTTCGTCTGAATTTTTTGAAAATTTTGTTTTGGTTCAATTTTCAGTATTTCCAGATGAACATAATTCTAAGCATTATTCGAGTTGGCGTTTTTGAAGAAAATTTCGCCCAAAATAGAAATGCCACGATAAAACAAAACTAAAAAACAAAACAAATTTTTAGAAAATTCCGGAAAAAGATATTCAGAATTTTAAAAAGACAAAATGATGCTATCAGAAGAAGTGGCAGACGTTTGGAACGACATCACGGGGCCAAACAAACTTGATCGTGATCGTGGCTGTCAACATTTGGAGTCCCTGATCAAAGAAAACCCTGACCTCAAGGCAACGTTTACCGACATGATTCTTACGAACGCTTTTAATCCGGAATTGCCATGGCAAACCAAATTGGGCATTTTAGCAGCTTCCACTATCCTATGTCAAGACAATGATGAACTATTAAAAGTTGCTGACAAAGCAATCGAATGGTTGTCAGACAATGAAGTTCGCGTGCGTATGAGTTCCGGCGAATTTTTAGGAGCATTGTGCAAAGCCAAAGGTTCCAAAGTATTTGAGCAGTATCGTGACAAAGTCTATACTCTAATCAAAGAAAACATTGACCGCGAATTTGAATCCCAAAATACCCAAAATAGTGGAAGAAGATCGCCTATTGCCGAAGAGATTTTTCACGATACTGCCGGCTGGAGAAACTTGGAATCTTCAGTCAAATGTTTACAAGCTATGATCAACGGTTGTGCTGAACACTTCCGTGACTTCATCGACCAAAATCTCTTGGACCTGATTTTTGATTCTTTAAGACACCAAAACAGGTTTGTCAGAGAGACTGGTTATCAAACGTGTGCGACCATCATCGAAGTCTGTGCTAAAATCCCCGACCAAGAAACCAATCCGATGAAGAAGTACAATCGGCACTTTGCCTCCCAATTATCCAAAGGCCTAGCTGACAATTGGAGTCAAGTCCGGATGGCTGCGTCAGTCGCCACCCGACAATTTTTACTTTTGTTCAAGACGTGTCCACAAACTCAAGAATCCGTTCAAGATCTTTTACCACGACTCTGCCTCAACCGTTATTATTTGGCTGAAGGCGTACGCATTTATTCTCAAGACACTTGGGTCATGATTGTTGGCCAAAGCGGCAAAAAGGCTGTAGAAGAAAATGTTGTTACTTATGTTAAGTATTATGTGGAGTGTACCAAAGCTGACAACCATGCAGTCCGTGAAGCTGCCTGTCAATGCATCGCTGAATTGGCTGCCAAAGTTGATGCATCGTACGTCAATCCTTATGTTGATTTGCTTTTGAGCACCTTGATTGAATGCTTCCAAGATGAGTCTTGGCCGGTACGTGATATGGCATGCGTTGCTTCTGGAAGTTTCATCACATCCTTCCCCGAACCCTCCAAATCCAAGTTTTCACTTTTGAAGTCCTTGTTTCTGGCCAATTTGAAAGATCCCATTTCATCGGTGAGACAAGGCGCTGCTCAAGCACTTGGCAAAGCAGTCAAAGCTTACAAAGATGATCAATCACTCATCAAGGAACTCGAACTTGTGATGAAGGAAGCCTTCGATAATGTGCAAAATCAACCAATGGAAAGTCATCGTTATGGAGATATGAGCAGCAAACCTGGAGATTTTGGAGTGGTCAAGCAACTAAGGGACAATGATCCCAGACTCCACGAAAACCAAACCATGTACTCTTGTGGATCATTGGCACCAAAAATGAAGAAATCCAGTGGTGGTGGATGTGGCGACTGCACATTCCGAAAACCATCTGAACCGTGGGAAGCAGCCGATGGTTGCCTTTATTTAGCTGCTGAATTAGCGTCGGTTCATCCGGTAATGGTGATGACATTGCTCCCTAAGATGGCTGAAGCGGCGAGGCACAAGCATTACACACTTCACTATCATTTCTTGGAATCGTTGGCCAAATTGTTGCCTGTCCTCGGAAGAAATATGGGCAAGTCAAATTTCAAGCCTTTTTTGGAGCGATTTTTTGATCCTTTGTTCTACGCTGTTGAAAGTGACAATTCGCCGGCTGCTTCTTGTGCAAGTCAAGATTGCTTGAGAAACCTGGGTGAATGGTTGGGAATCAATATACTCAAGGGGAGAGTGGACCAATACAACACTAATTACTCAATGCTACTGGATCATATATTGTGCAGCTCTCCATCCAAACCATCAATGATGCCTTCTATGTCAAGACCTGGTTTTGCTGCTGGTGGAAGTCCTATGACAATTCCAAGACCTAATCAGCAACTCGGAGGCACACCAACTGGAAGTCCAAAATGAAACAATGACAAATTGTATTAAACTTGGTCTTTTTTTTTTCCTAAACACAGAATAACAATAACTTTTACATAAACCTGACTTTTGCAAAGAAAATATTCGTTCCGGAATCCGGATTTTTACTCTATTCTTTAGACATTCATCCTTTCCATTTCGTATTGGCTAATTTATTCTTAGACAAAAGAAATTCTTATTTCATTATGCGGCGGTGAAAGTCTGAATAGATATGAAAGTTATTCATCATCTGATAAAACATGAAAAGAACAATACTTAGTTGTCATTCATGTTCTTCATAGACATGCAAGCAGGTAGAAGTACAAAAAAAGTCTCCCAAAATAACCTTTTGTGCTACGCAGAAAGGAAACAACTTGTACTCCTTGGAATTTTATAAAACATAGAAAAAGTTTGGCATTGCAGTAATGTCAGGTTGATGATACATTTCAATGCATTTTCCTGCCTTGCGGAAAAGGGGCAAAGAGAGTAAAAGAAGAAGTTGGCGGCAACAATGCTGCCGCCGTCGTTGTACACTTTTCATAGCTTTTTGACGCTTCAGTCCGTCAATGTCAATTTTGCAGAAAAAAGTTTATGACGAGATGGTCCCATGGGATTTCTAGGTTTTCCCCTCACCAAAATTCAATTCTTCTCCCTAGCAGCAGATTTTGTTCTACTTTCTTTGTGTCCTTTTTAGGCAATCAAGAAAGAAAGGGACAAATATTGCGTGTCATTGATGATCCAAAGCCTGATTTCCTATCAAAGGATTTGTATTTTGGCTTAGTAGTGAACGTTGCAACAACAAGGGCAATAAGTGCTCAGGGATTTCCTCTTTTATCATTGAGTAATTATGGCAGCCCCTAAAAATACTACGTTCCAGTGTTGACTTTCGGCTCCTCTGTTTGCTCCAAATCAGTCTAATGAATGGACCTGACCTATGAGCATCAAGCATGGAACAACATCACCATTTGACTTGCACCAAAGGACTAAAGAAAAAGATCTATCGTTTCCTCAAATTCTGGTTCATTTTTGGTCATTATGTCCTCATTTGTTCTTACATTGTCATGTACTTGGAAAGTGGCCAGCAAAAGGTTCGAGCAAGCCTTAGAAATCAGACCTTTGATGTGTTGGAACAAATGGTCAATTCCAGTTTATATAACAAGATTGACCTTCCTCTAAGAAAGATGAAGAAAAAGGGTTTAGCGGACTTAATGGACTTGAAGGACAAGGCTAACAAGTGGGATCCTGAGTGGAACCTTGTTAACAGCATTTATTACTGTTCTTCCCTGTACACCACAGTAGGTAAAAAAGTTAAAATTGGTCTTCTTTTTTGAAAGAAAGCCTTTTGAGTTAGCTCATGTTTTATTCAGTGTATGGGAATTTTATGCATGTCCCTTCCACTTGTTGCAAAAAATGTCAGGTTGCAAAGCGAAGTTTGTGGCTTCTTTTTTACAAGAAGGACAATAGTTCAATAGACATTCGAGGCGGCGGCCCTTCCAGGCAACTTCTGCTACTAAAGTTTATGTATTGGCCAAGTTTCCTCCTAACACTTTCTTATTTACTATGCATGCAAAAGGCTACGGTGACATGGTATGCCGCACATTTGGCGGCAAGCTTTTCTCGGTGCTATTCATAGTTTCCAGCGTTCCCTTGTGGTTAAGCATACTGACACAGCTTGGCTATTTCCTACATTTATTGCTTTTCAAGTTGTGGTCGTCTCTACGAGGTTATTGCATGGCAAGGCATGCAGGGTAAGTGGAAAATAGAGATTGACCAAATGAGGTAGACTCACAGACTCATTTTCAGCTCCTTCTTCTCATGGACATTGCCCATGACACCTCCCTTAGTTTTCCTGGCTCTCCTTACATTGGTATTGATGGTTCTATTTTCTCTCCTCATCAGCTACACTGATGAGCGGCCCTTCTTCGAATCCATTTACTTCTCAGTCGTTACATTTTCTACGGTTGGTTTAGGAGACGTTGCACCCAAAAGCAACTTTGCTAAACTCAGGTAAAGTATGAAAAATTCATTAATTCGATGCATTAAATTGCTGCAACTTTTTCTTATTTTCCTTCCTGCTTTCTTTAGATGTTTTTTGTTGACTTTTACTTTTGGCTTTTCCATCTTGTCTGCCTGGATAACCAACGTGGCAGATGTTATTTATGCCCGGAATTTCGATTCAATCACTTTGCAGCAGCAGCATCGAAAGACAACATTGGATTCTGCAGCGGGAGAAGCTGGAAATACGGTAATAGATAAGGGGATTTCTGTTGAAAGGAGGCCGCTATTGTGACACCTGCGCATCAATATTTCAGCTTTTCTTGCGATCTCACATGCAAAGAACAAAGTTTTTCAGGAAGAAAGCTAAGATGCAGAAGAGGAACTTAGCCTCGACTCGGAATATTTATCTTCCTGGATTTCAGCGTGGACAATCTTCATCTATAATCCAAAGGTACATTTCTGAGTTGTCTTTTCTTTCTTTTAAAAGAGCCAAGAAATGAAGAAAGACCTTTTAGGAGCAGCGGCAGACCTCCAGTGCCAAGCTTCACAAGTCCTCTGAGATTGAGTTGGATGCCAAAAAATGAGGCTGACTTTTACGAGGCTGAGACAGCGACGGAACATGAGGCTCTGAGGAGGAGGCATGACACATTCATTAACCGGCAGAAGCAGGTGGAAATGAAGTCTCAGATGGAGGTCATCATTAATAACAGTGGCAGTAGGCAGCAAGACGAAAAACTAAGGAGCTTGACTACTACTACGACTGTTGTCCTAAGGAAAGCTACCATCTAAAGCTCTACCATTAAAAGAAGAAGTAGAGTGACTACTGTATTCACTGTATTATATTATTGTATTATACGAGGTACTGTTTCTTCTTTAGTAGTATTTTATGCGCATTGGCTAAATAGGACATGGTTCCAAAAGACAAATTCTTCTTTCCACCCGAGGAGCACAAGGTTCTCCTGTTGATTCCTTAGCGGTGACTGCGCGTAAACGCTCTTGGACGCCATCTGACCCACAGGATTGGGAACAGGCCCCCCATTCAGCCCATTCTGATACCACACAGTTTTCTTCGCATAATGGAAGTTTACCTGCAAAGGTGTCAATGCGTGATTTTTTTCGTACAGTAGATGTCGCTATAACTGCCACTCAAGCCCAGAAGTGGAAAGAAAGAAAGAAAGAAAAGTTTTCTCTGCGTAATGTCACACTTACATTTCTGACGTCGTTCCAACTTTTTAGGACATTTTCTTCCTTCTCCACTATGATGTCTCTTGATCATGCGAAACTTCCGACGGAATCCACGACCACAGGTGGCGCTGCAATCACTCCAAGGACTCCAAGCTGTGACCACACAATCAACGGGAGGTGTGACTGCATTAGAGGAGCTTGCAGCCATCATCATCATGTCTTTCATTTGTCGCTGTCTTTCTTCGTCCATTAAACGCCGTTTACGTTCTTGCCAACTTTCCTGGCGGCTGGCCATGTACTGGCTGTATTGGCTGTAAGGGTTCAAATCCTGGTCATTCTCCTCCTCGTTGTTATAATCCTCGTGCAATTTGTAGCTTTCACTGCCCACTTGGTATTGGGACAAGTCAATGGGTTGAGGTGGAGTGCCTTCTGAAAATACATACAAATTACAAATAATTTTGCATGCTTTCTAACATTCTTTTGTGATGATACAACACCCACGCATTCCTGCCATTCCAAACATTTTCCCCCGCCACCATCTGTCATACAATTACATGTCTAGTATAAGCTGGAGAGCATAGCATCTTTTGATGACCTGATCTCTTTGAACTTGAACCTGAATACTGGTCCCTGGTTTGTTTAGTAAGTACACAAAGATGTACTTCAAATTGCACCAAAGCAAACATTCAAACAAACTACTACTGCATTAGAAAGCACTCAGGAAAAGGATTTAGAATTAGTTTACCTGTAGTAGTGAATAAATCTTCCGCTCTGGTTTCACACAGTTCGTTGCAATCGGAATATCTTTCAAAATTGTTGGAATTTCCTCTACATCCACCGTAGACAAATTGTAAGCATTTCTTCATGTCTTGATCAAAATACCACCTCAGATAATTAGCTCTGCAGGGTCCCTGCTCCTTTTCAAGCGTGCAAATGTATTTAGCGTCTGCGGCATCAAAGGTACACTCGGATCGCTGCTCACCTTGACATAAGGCCTTTTCCATTAACTGAACTTTGCAGTCCACATTGCTTTGTTGCTGTGGGGACACCATATAGAGCCGAGTACGGACTTTGAGCCCCTTGCCTGTAGTGCAAAATACATGTGTATCAAAATAGTTTGTCGCTAGTCCCCTAGGAAAAAGGAGCGCGCGAAGCCTGAATTTCAACAGCCCTTTGAAATTCTGATCTTTGGAGACTGCTTTCATAGTGCAGCAGCCACCCAATTTTAGAATTTTCATATTTTATGAAATGCAAATTGCGCAATATAAAAGAAGAAAAGGGGATAAAATATTTTTTGGTTGGTTCTTACCGCATGTAACGGAGCAAGGTGACCATTGGCTCCATGAAGTCACAGCACAATCAGGACTTGCCAACATGCCTGTGATTTCGGGGCAAGTTGAGGCGACAGCTCCTGCACAATTCTTACGTTCTGTCGTGTCAACGTGCGGACATTTTTTCCGGCCCATGCGGTTAAGGAACCTTCTTGTTCTCAATTCATAGCCTTTACCGCATGTGGTTGAACATTCAGACCATCCTGTCCATTCGGTGGTTGCACACATGTCATCTGGTAAGAAATCTTCGGGAGCCTCTGAGTAGAATCCAGAACCTGCAATGATCAAAATTCAAATACTTTAAATTATGAATTAGTTCAATATTACCTTCGCAAAGGGGAATAGGTGCTGAACACATTTCCTTCTGCACCATTTGCCTGTCACATCCCAACATTTGGGCCTTTTCCTCTTGAAGAAAACTTCGGGTCCTCATTGAAATTCCTTTGCCACAAGTCACTGAACAGGATGACCATGCACTCCATTCAGAAGCCTCGCAGCCTTCTTCTTGCTCCATTGCGTGATCTTCAAATATACCTGCAGTGGTAGTATCAACAATATTTCAAAGGTAAACCATTGCAGAAATCCTTGATTGCTTTTCTTTTCTGGTCACATTCATGATTGATTGCAAGGGAAAAATTTCAGGGAATATTTCAAGAACTCTTCAGTTCTATCAAATATGTAATAGTGCTGAAATGTCAGAAAAATATGATGGTTCCTAAAGTTTCTTGTTTGCTTCTTCTTTCAAACCTTCAGCAACATCATTCTGCTACTGGAGAATAGAAAAGAAGGTGGAGAAGAAGGAAGAAGAGCTAGAAGAGCTGTCAATCTTTTTAAGTTAGTCCCCCACATCAAATATGCATAGCATCACTCGTGCTTGAGAGAGGGAAAAACTTTCCAAATTTTGCCGATGCAGCATGGTGGCTGTTAACTTGACACAATGTTTCCAAAACAATGCTTTTGTTCAGATTAAAATGTAGGAATCTTTTGAATTTTGCTTTAGGGGTGTTGAAAGGAGGGGACTGAAAGTTATCTGATTTCTGAACAAGTCTTATCGAATTGGAATCAGTGTGTTTGGCATTGAATTGTGGTAGAAGGGGAAATTAAAACGAGAAGAAGAAGAAGGGCTGTGCTATGGTTGTATGTAGTTCGCTATCATCATCTTTCTTTGAGTATGTTTGCCATGGAAGAGTAGAATTACCAGCTCCGAGATGATGTTGGTCTCCTTCCCTTTCATATTCAGCCAAGCCAGCGGCTGCTGAGGCTGATTCTCCGAAAGGCACTTCTTCGAGGCCGCAAGACTTTTTGTACAATCTTTGACGGGTTAAGGTCAACTTGGCCAATGGTTTCATTGGAGCTCCAGTTTCGTTCCAAAATGGTTGTCTGGGATCGTCGGGAAAACGACTGGTGATCCTGCAAAACCAACATAAAAAACATAGACTAAAGGAGGTTGTATAACGCGATTATTTGGCTAAAAACAGACTTGGTTACTATTGTTACTTATTGCCAACTGGATTGGAAAAGTCGAGTTGTACATAATCTTTTCTTTTTTTATCGTAAAAAAGTTTCCCTCAGCCTTGCACTTGAATTTGAAGTCAAACTTGTGAAGGAAAAGTCAGTAAAGAGTTTCTTGACTAAGTTTTGAATAAGTCTTTTTTTCCCACGTGCTAAACTAGCTTATCTCCAAACATTAGTTATGCTGACCTGGTTATATTCTGTTGGGGTTGAGTAGCCTGATCAGGAGATTCATAGGATATTCCGCTGTCCACTCCAGCGTCCCAAGGGTAGAGAAATAGCTCTTTGCTCTCCAACCATGTGCAGTTTTTCTGGCACAATTCCAGTCCAGAAACACCAACAATCCAATCAGGAGAGGGTCCCAGCATGGACACCTAATTATTTCAAAATTAAACGTATGCCATGGCAATTATTCCAATTTCCAAACTTTTGTTTTGTTTACCTTTGGTGATATACTATGTATCTTACCAATGAAACCAGATGATTTTCCTTGTCTGTTCTGAAGACTGCAAAGGTTTTCCCATTGACATTAGGATACCACAATCCACGAGCCTTGATAATAGTACGTATGTGACGGCTTTCGGCCTTCAGTTCACTTTCCAAAACACGCGGAGAACCCCATTTGGCCACCTGCGCCAGACCCTTTGAAGCAAGTCCTCCATATTCCCACACTCTGGATAGAGCAATAAATCATTAGACAAATTCTTCTGGAACATTTTTTGTACTAGGAAGGACACAATACAAAGGATGTCCTTCCTTGCAAGAGATATTGCAACCTGTATGTAGTACTAGAATTGTAAGATACACACCTGTACCCAGCACTATGCGATGCTCCAATGATATCCGAGAAATGTAATAACCATCGACTGGTAGGAAAATCCTTAGTGTGTGACTTTTCTGACCAAAGTCCCTCGAAAGTGACCTCATATTTAGCCTCTTCGCATGCACAGCACGGTTCGTTGACTTGATCCTGCGTCCGATGCTCCTCGATTTTAGCTTCACATAGCTCAAAGCTCAACCGACCTGAATCCATGGCCCACACGTCCCTGTAGTTCGTGATTTATTAATTCTCAATTTTTAGATTCTTTTTTTAAAGAAAAGAAAGTGAAAGCTTTGGGATGAAACAAATAACCATTTTGCTAGGAGGATAAAGTAGCTGATGCACTCAAAAACTAATTTGGTAAGTTTCAAGAGCACTACAACTACATATTGGCTTTTCCCTTTACCTTCCCAGGAAAGTTTAGAGAAGCTAGTAGAGCTTTTTAATTGCACAAAAATGCTAGAAGAGGATAGAAGGGGGAAGGCTTTCTAATTCTACTGTTTTGTTTTTGGAGAGTTTCCACTCACCTATTTTCCACTACAGTGGCTTTGAATGTCACACATCCGCTTCCGGCGGGTGGTGCAGTCCATAAAACTTGGATCTCAGCTTTGGCTACTGACGAAGTTTGAGTCACTGTGTTGGTACAGTGATCTGAAAATCGAGTGAGAACGTCGCCTAGCAATTGAAAGCTTCCAGTTCTTCTCATTTGCAAGGGAGCCAGGTCTTCCAATTGACGCGGAGACGTTTCCACCACCAGCAGAAATTCCACGAATTGCTTCTCAGTAAACTGCGTTTGATCGCCCTGCAAATGATTACATTACCACGTAAAGATATTACACTGTGTTGGCATAAGGAAAAAAATTGGCAATAGTTTGGAAACCCTATATGTATAGGGCTACTACTAACTTTCTAGCTCATCAATCTTGGTAGAGTAATGTAAGGAGAGCCTTTGGCCTTCACCCATCCTCCTCCCACCCTTTTAAAGGCTTGATACCTCTATGCACATTCAGTAACGGCACCATCAGCTCTTGAGCAACACGTGAGTTGCTTATATTAAAAGTTCAATTAAATTGATGACCTACTTGTTGGCCAATATGCAATAGCAAAAGAATGCATCATGATTTCCCTTGAGATCAAAAGACTCTACATAGATGCTGTTGCATTATTATGGTGAGATGACATGATATTACATGGTACACCATATTTGTACTTCCATCCCCATCTCATCTTTAGATTCACTAATCCTAGAAAGCCCCAGATTTACTAGACTCTTTTATGTCCAACCAGAAAACAGAAAATTGGTGGCTATGCAGTGCTGCTGCATGTTCTTTGAGTCTATATTTGCGCGGTGTTTCTGTTCATTTCCACAGAGCCATTTCCACTAATTTATGCCAGAGGCAATTTGTCTCGCTCTACTCAATACACTAGCAAAAATAAAGCTACCAGGCATCCTCCTCATCAGGCCCTATTAATGCAAGGCAAAACTTTTGGTAATAACATGCCTTACAAACCTTGACTTACTCTCTCTATTCTACTACTCGATGAGGGACTTTTTCAATGAAAGATGGATTATTCATCTTGTTCAACTCGAGAAAAATATTATTGGACATAAGGCTAGCTGAACCAAGCACTGTTGGCATTTCCCATAAATGATCTCTCAAAAAAAGAAGTGTGTTTGCCAACAAAGAAGAGTCTGTTGAAGAAAGAAGGAAGAAGGAGGAGAAACAGTGTCTGTCATGTTTACTACCGCCCCCGACCAAGGACGCTTTGTATCGATAATAGAATTATGCCAACGACACATCTCTGCTGATCCATATACATATCTGCTTTATCCATATACTACTTTTTGAGCTTGTCTTCTTGTCTGAAACTAACTGTAGTATGAAGGTAGTAGAACAGTGAAAACAGCTTGTCCCATATCCTAGCAGCTTCTCCTTTTGTGATATGGTCATACAAGATGGATGATGATGGTGGTGAAGTCCAAACTGTGCTTTTGGACTTTCAAATGACTCATTGTTGGAAGCCAACTACTCAAAGGACGAGGATGAGTGACTTTTTGGTTAGATCATACACTGTGTAGTGCTGGTTTTCATATCACTTTTCCAACCCACATTTTCTGCACCTGATGATGGCGATGCAACTGCAAAATATTGAATTCTTTCCTTCTCTGAGGCTGTAAAAAAGCTGCTGGGCAAGCCAAAAGAAGCTTTGCTTTGCCAGTAGCCAAACAATGTTGCATAACATAAACTTTAGTGGTTTTGATCAAAGTTTTGCTGCTACTAAGTCTCATAGACGAGGAACATCTTGAGCCCAGTATGAACAACACTTCAGGTCTATACAAAGTATTGAATGTCTAGAATGTGTTCCTCTAGAGAAAGCATTTGCCTTGCATAACTTTTGCCGGTATAGAGGAGCAATAGACATGCAACAAACTTTTTTAACCTTCTTCTCAGGATACAACCGACTACATTTCTGTATCATATTGATCTGAGCAGCCAAGAAGTTAGTTTCCTTGATTATTCCAAGCCGAATGAGATTCATAAGATAGTTCTGCTGAATTCCCCAGAAGCTTTCTATTCCAGGAAGTACAAAACGCAAAGCACAAATATTGGTACTACTCACCACCTTAGGGAAACACTAAAGTAGCCAAGTTGGTGGTTATCAAGTGGTGCAGAAGTCCATTACGGGCAAAAGTTCGATGTTTATAGCCCTTCCGTCAGTTTGCTTACTTCGAGGGAAGGGAATGTAGCATTAAATCTCCATATTTGTCTCATTAAAAGATAAACTTTTGACTAACTTTTTTTTCCCTTGGTTACTACTTGCTGCTATATTTATGCATGGTATTCGGAAGTTTACTGTTTAGGGGGACCTGACAAAACCTTTAGGTAGTGGGCAAATTGAGTACACGTCGCGTTCCTTAGGGAAATTATGGAAATCCGATTTTAGACTAGCGAACAAGATTTCAATTATTGTCTAAACATTATTTCCTGGTTGTTAACCAATAACCATACTTGTTCACTAGTCGATTATAGTCCCTTTTCAATTCCTGGGAACTTACATTGGATCTGAACAGCAAGTCTGTGGATTGCCATTAGCCATAAAAGAGCTTTAGACCCAGGCAACGCTTTTAGAGGTAGTAGATTTTCTGTTTTCCCCTCCTTAGTAGTGAATAGTGTGAGGTTATTTGCAATTTTCCAATGCTTGGAAATCCCCCAGTACGGTCAGCACTTTCAGTATTGAGGTTGGGAAAGAGAGAAAAAAGGCATTTGGAAATGCACACAATACAGCCATTACTACATAGTAGTAGTACTACTACACGCCATCTACCATCAATGATGATGAAAGAAAAGTAGAACATTTGACCATCGAAAGCTTCCTTCTTCTGCTCGCAGTTTTCTGATGGAAAAGAATGAAGTAGGCAGGGGGAAAGAAATATGGAATCACTTTTCTTCCAGCATCGGTTCTTGCGCACATTAACCACCTTTTATCGATATTGTACCTGAATGACGACGGTTACTACATTCTAGAAGACTGTTTTCTTTATTGTGAAAATATGTATCAATTTTTCAGATCATTCATACTCCTCAGATTGATTGAAAATTGCTCAAAATAACGCATTTGAATTTTCGAATTTTGGCATTTTCCACCAATTTTTGTCATATTAAAACTGACCTGTCTGGTAACACTGTTTGACCGCAAGCTTCAGGTTTTTAAAAACTCGCTAAATTGGATCATTTTTGTCATTTTTAATTAACTTTTGTCCACTCAAAATGTAAACATAGTTCGCTTNAATTTTCGAATTTTGGCATTTTCCACCAATTTTTGTCATATTAAAACTGACCTGTCTGGTAACTCTGTTTGACCGCAAGCTTCAGGTTTTCAAAAACTCGCTAAATTGGATCATTTTTGTCATTTTTAATTAACTTTTGTCCACTCAAAATGTAAACATAGTTCGCTTTGCTCGCAATGTTGAATGAGACTTTTTCTGTGATTTTCAAACAACGTGGTCCTATTCAAAAATGAAATAATTGATTGGTCAATGGTCATTAAACATTCAAGTATCAATCAAAGACTCTTTGATGGAAGATTGTCTATTTCGCACATTTCTTTGCTGAACTTTCAATTTTCAACTTATAAAATATTCAAAGTTCGCCCCTGACGCCACTTCTAGTTTAGCAGGGGCAAAAAAAAAGTTTTGAAACTTTTGTTAATGTAGCTCATTATGGAAAGTTTAAAATGAGATGTCATTACCCTCAAGCTAACGGTGTACAGATGTCCCGGTTCGTAGAACTTGGGTTTCCCGCTTATTTCCAGATAAAATCCCGCGTCATTTTGCTTTGGTGGTACAACAATGTCTGGAGGCTCTCGTAAAAGACATTTGGCTTCAATTTGGTCTCCATTCCAAGACAAAGTTAATAAGATGATGACAAAAAAGACTCCACAAAATGTTGACATTTTTCTTTGAGGTTTTTCTTTCACATTATTTTCAGAGGGAGGACCAAGAAATTGTTTGTGTAAAATTGCTCACTGAATGTTTTATGTGACTTGTTGCTAGTAGACTTGATGACAAAAAATCTAAAACAAGTTTGGAAGTTTTCTTATTTTTCTTGTCCGTGACCGTGATGTATATACAAGTGCCTCAACTCAACTGAAGGGGCTTTCGGCTTTCACGTGGAGAAAATGGATCTTGACGACGACGATAAATACGAGAACTCCCTTAACACCTTTCCATTCAAAGGTTGCGTGAGTTTTTGTAAGCAATTCTTGCGGTTCTGAAGGGAATTTGTAGTGTAGTGGGCTTGGGCAAGTTATAAAGGCTAAAAAGGATTTAGCACTTGTAAGACACAAATTTTGATGAAAGGTTGCGTGATGCACATGATATTCTTTACGGTATATAAACTTTAATTCTTTAATAGCGAATTTTGAAAAAACACAAAAACATTAATGGAAAATGTGTGTAGCAGTTGCACCTACTTATTTGCAATCAACTTTTTGCTACGAATTGTGCTTCCCATTCTTATCTACTAAAAACCCCGAAAAGAGTCTTGAGAATGACACATTAAATTCCATAAAAGGCTTATCCACAACTCATTGTTGCGTTTTCTACCTGGAACCAGACTTTTTTTCTGCCAAGATGATGGTGGCATTCTTCCATTTTTTCCATAGAATTCTAAACTTTTTTTCCCTTTCATGGTTGGGCATCATGACAATTTCTGAGGAGAAGGAGCATCGTTAACGAGATAACAATGTGACCATAGTTTTTATTCAGATACGTGAGATCTTCCCCTAAAATCTCCCTAGGAGACAAAAGCAAATCAAACCACCACCAAAGCATTAAAGCAGAATTAAATTGAATCTTGATCAGCCACGGTTATTCAACATCAGATCTAGAAACTTCCTCTGTTCATAGTTCACTTTTGGACTTAGGTCCAGATACATTTTGGATACCAATCCTGCAAAGACATTTTTCATTGCAAACCTACATTGAAAATAAGAAACTCACCTGCAAGTTTGCTTTTAATCTTTTCCATCTTTTCCTCTTGTGCCATCTCATAAGCAAGTCTTTCCTCCTTCAGTTTTTGTTCTTCCATTAGTTAATACATTTTGGATACCAATCCTGCAAAGACATTTTTCATTACAAACCTACATTGAAATGAAGGAAACTCACCTGCAAGTTTGCTTTTAATCTTTTCCATCTTTTCCTCTTGGGCCATCTCATAAGCAAGTCTTTCCTCCTTCAGTTTTTGTTCTTCCATTAGTTGTTGAATTTCAAAAGGATTTCTGGAATTGTGATTTCGGTAGAACAACAATATTCCATTGGCTTCCATAGCCATCAACACCGTAAGGAATACGAGGGCCAAGCTTGAGTAACGCATTGTCCAATAGTCACTCAGAAACTGAAAGGATTATAATCGCGAGACTCCAAATAAGAGGGTTAACAATTTTCCGATATTTAAAAAGATTATTTTTTCAACAATTTACATGTCAGACAGAATCTAGATTATTTAGTCTCGTTTTGGCACGAAAAATAAAGTGCGTGCTTTGTGGTCATATTTTGACTTGTCACAGGGAAAACAGGGAATTGAAAGGCACCTAACAAATTGCTCCATCACAGGGGTGTTTTTGTTGCTTTGCTTCTAATAAATTGCCGAGAATAATGAGGCTCCATACATTTTGTGACACACCAGGTGCTCATAATTTTGCCACCTCCCCCTTTAGTTTTTTTTTTCATGAATATAATATGGCAAAGGTGACCGAAAAAATTCATATTAATGATGTCTATAATGGGAAAACGAGCTTGTCTACCTCTGCCAATTCTAGTTTTTTACACTTTTTCATATATGGGAAGTTGAACAGGTGTGATAAAGTAAGGCATTATCAAACCCCTTTTTCAGGTAAAAGTAATTTATGTTTTCCACGTTTTTGTTACTTTCACTCTTTTACTTACGCTCCTGCTGCTCATTTGATTTGCTTATAAAAATCCAATCGTCCATCTGCCCTCTATACAATTTTTGCCAAGCTTGGCCATAACAATCATAATGTTTCAGGGTTCTTTTTTTCAGAACAGCAGCGTCGTTGCAGCAACCCTTCCTTTGAAATAAAACGTGGCATCAATTTATCATGTTGACTGCATGCCGGACTGAAAAATCTGCATATTATGAATGTGTCCTGCACGTGCTGTAATAAAAGTTTGAGGCTAAATTTGATAATAACCTCATTATGACGATATGCCACATTATTTACTTGATATGGATACATACATATTACATATTTGCTCATGAGGGAGCAAAAAAAAAAGAGTTTTAGTTCTTCTCCCTTCTTTGAATCCGCCATTTTCGCTGATGCGCCAAAACAACTGAATTTTTCAGCCACAATTTTTGAAATAACTGAAATGAAGAAATCTGAGAAACCAAAGGAGCACATACATCGCTACAATGGTCACTGTCAAAGGCATAAATCAGGCATGGAAGTCCTTGTGTTGTCATCATGCATAAATCAGAAATGGCCAGGTTGACAATGGAGATATTAGTCTGCATCTGCAATCAAAATAAGCGTTTTGATCGATTATTTCTAAGATTGTAATTTGATGGTAAGAAAATGTTTACGACACACCCGTTTCCAAAGAAAGATGAGCCCAAAGGTTCATGCAAGACACTTCTTAACCCTTCGGGAAAATTATCCAAATGTGTGGCACCATCTGGATAATGTAATCTATAGAATGAATCGATGAACATTTGAACACACCTTCTTGTGGAATTCTCATACTTTTAAATTGTCAACTAGTTTAGGCTACTTATTTGGTCAAGAGTTGAGTTAATTGGATTGACATAATTTTGCTAGCATACTTTCAAAGAAAATGAGACAGCAGTGAAAAATGCTCATAATGTCATAGCTTTCCTGATTTGTGTGTTGTACAAAGAAACAAAAGTGGTGCAAACTACGTAAGTACGTATTTCTTTTTACAGAACTACTTGTCATTTTCTGCTCACGCGATCAATTACTCGTGTGTATGTCGTTGATCCATTGCCTCTAAAATCAATCTAAGACATGCTATGTAGTACTAGTATTTGTGTAGCATTCTGGACACCCATTAATTTCACCTTTCTCACAAATTGTAAACTAACCGTAAAAAAGGGAAAAGACATCTGTCACTTTTCTAAAGAAATGAAGAAAATTGGCTGAAATTACTCTTTGAAAATGAGTTGTCAATTGGTGAAGAAGAATGAAGACTAACCTCAGATTTCTAACTTTCTGAAATGGTTTCCAAGCCGCTCAAGCAAGCTACCAACATTTTCATTGATCAAACATTGAACTGAATAGAGGAAAATTCCATTTCATGGCAATGTGCAATGAAGTTTGAAAAAAAAGTTGGGGGTTTCAAAGAGAGCTATAGGCAGCATAGCAGCACTCAACAAAAAATATTTCAAAGGGTTTACCCCATTGTTCAATGGTGAACATTTTTTGCTTATTCACTGCTTCTAAACCGTTATTTTTACCATGGGAGTTACGCGATTTAATTATCAAAAGGTTTGAAAAAATGATCGTTGAAAAGCTGTCATAAGCTTGAAAATGATTAATAGCAATCTGTCACAAAGAGAATTTTTGTGATGATGCTAAAAGTAAATGAAACAACTCACTCTTATAATTTTGAAAATTCCCCTCTCTCAAAAAAAGATGCATTGGAGCAGATGCAATTTTTTCCACAGAAAATAACACAATAACGCAGTTGCAGTTGCCCATCATCAGTAATTCACCTCTCCCCCTTAAAACTCTCACGAAAATCATTTAGGTTGTCGTCAAAATCACTATCCATCAAAAAATTTTAAATCGGGTATCTTCCCCTCTTCTCAGCATATTTGAAAGTTGCCCAAAAAGTGAAAAATTTTGTTAGATGACGTTTGTCGTTTATTAAACTGATTTGTCGATTTCTTTGCTTAGCATATATGCAAAAGGAGAAGGGTTTTCAGCACACTAAAGGCTCCTTTTACATAAGATGATTTTCTAAGAATGCATTACCAGGGAAAGTGTAGATTTTGCACATTGCTCATGAGTCGTTTCCTCCGATTTCAGATTCAGCATCCCTCGACTTGAAAGGTTATTTGTAATCCGATGATGAGATCAAATGCATCTGCCCCATCATCATCAGCAACCTCACGAGTTTTTTACGCCCCTTTTCTCACGGCTAAAGCTGCAGAGCTGCAGCTCTATTGTTGTCAATAGCCCATTTCACACAAATTCGGCAAACTATCAAGTGGATCCCCCACTGATTTGCCCCAAAAAATCACTTTTTCAACAAAAGTGTGGGCAAACAGCACACGAGTGTCTCTTTTGTGTCTCTTGACACCATAACATAACTCATCTCCAAATAGTAGTGGGACCTTTGAGCCCTCAAAAAAGGCTTTCCAAAAGTATCTGCATTTTATATAGTATCAAAGACATAAAAGTTTGAAAAATGGACGTAAATTGTCGTCGTACTGCATTCCACAGTTAGTAGCAATAATAACAAAGCTACTAAGGCAACCAAAATGACAAATTGGCCAAGGACAATACAAAGCTTTCAATCACCTATTAGTCTATGGTTGTCCAATGTCCAAATAATTGAATCTATTTTCCTTTCTTTGCTTTTTTTTGGGTTGAAGTTGAATGTTAGAATTCTTTACTGTGAAATACGACCTACATTGCGTTGCTCACCATCACAATCCTTTTTGCTGCTGCTGCTGCCTTCTCCCCAACAGGTTGTTGTGCTAAGAAGAATTTGCTGCTCAGATGCCGTCTGAATAGAAATGGTTCGAATGCTCAACTTTTTGTGTTCTGGGATCAAGAATCTGGCAATCTGATGCTAAAAGCCATAGGATTTTGATTCTGCTGCTCGAGCTCAAGATGAAGTTGACCGCCGCTGAACCCTTTTTTTTTGCCATGCTTAAGAAAGAATGGCCCTCAGATCGAGAGAGATTAGAATGACACAAACGGCTGATATCAAACCCTTTTGGCTCGAAGATGGTGCCACATTGTATAACGACCTCTGCATTCACGGCTGACAACTTTGGACATCGTGTACAATCCATTTATCTACGGATCCGACAGCTCAAATCAACCAAGCACCACACCAAAAATACTCAACCAAAAACATTTTGATTCTGCACTTTTTACTTACATTCAGAAACTCATCAGAACGATCAGAGCTTGAAAATCATTGATTCTTATAGTTTTATCCGAAAATGTAATAATTCACAATCAATTCTAAAAGAATCCCTTTCTGAAAAGTTTGGTCACAAAGGCTAATGGATTTTATGAGTCTTGCTCCCATTCAATGCACTTTTAGCATACATATCACCTGTTTGTCTCTCTCTTTGGCTTAGCATAAGGAATGTGTATGTGCTTTGAAAAAAAAAAAGATCTTCAGCTTCTTTGCTGTTGCAATGATATTTTATTCTACACAGTGGATCTTTTGACCTAGAATATTTACTTTACTCATATTATACACTCAAATGTGCAATAAGGAAATGTTGTATTATGGAGAGTCAGAAAAAAATGGGAAGATTTATGGTTGAAGTCTAAACTTTTGAAATAAGTAGCTGGTGGACTACTGGTAGCACAGCAAGTGATGAATAATCCCTGCAGAAAATGGAGGTCATTTTTGAACTGTCAAGAGTCCCAACTTCTTAGGAATACCCACCCATTTTCCCCCTCATGTGTAGTTATGACTATTTGTTAGTAGTCACAGTTTTTTGGTCATCATATGGTTCAGGTTTATCCCCAATGCCAAGACAAGGGCATTTTTCACTCAATGCTTCTCTGAATTTAGGATGACTGATGGCAAAAACAAAAGGGTTCAAAACTGAGGCCAATTTGGCGCAAAAAGAAGGTAATTGTGAAACCATTGGAGTGACCAAACTTTTGTCTCCAAAGGCTGCAATCATGGATACGACAGCATAAGGGGTCCAAATACAAACCCATAATGTGACATTTGTAATGGCCACCTTGGCAATCTTCACTTCAGCAGATTCTTCCTTGGCATCTTCATTGGATCTCAGGCTGTCAACGTTCATCTTCTTGGCTTGGGCCTTCAAAGCAGACTCATGAGACACAACAGCTTTGACAATTTGTGAATAAAACATGATCACCATCAAGATTGGCAAGAAATAGTTGAAAACGAAGGCATAAACTAGAAAGCTTTTATGATTCCAGTCTTCTGTCAAATAATCATAGGAACAGGTCACAAATAACCCCTCTGCAAAATAGGAACAAAAATGTGCATAACTGGAATGTTGAATATTGTCTTCTCATAACTTTTACCTAGAGCATAGCCTCCCCATCCAAAAAATGGAGGAATGCAAACTCCAACACTGTAGGACCAGATGCCAAGAAGAATGATGAAAGCAATGCCTGGAGTTATCTTTTGGCCCTTGAAGCCTCTGACAATCACATTGAATCTGTCATATCCAATGACTACCATAGTCATAATCGATACAGTTCCTGATGAAAGAACATCATGGCTTCAAAAGTCTTTTTGATTGGGGTTGAAATCCAAAGTTTTTTCTGATATTTTGTGCTTGGGAGCAGGGCACAAAATGCCAGGAAAAAACTAGATTTCTTTTAGATACTTTTTCATAATGCTAGTAACTATATAGATAGTTACCAAAAATTCCTCCAGTGCAGCCATAAAGTTTGCATAAAAATGGTCCCCACATCCAATGGTTGTCATAAAATGCGTTAATGAACATCAATGGACCTTGGGATAGCATGATTCCGCTATCAGAAAGAGCCAAGTTCACCACAAACATATTTGTCTAAAGAGATGAATAAGAAAGACGCTTTCAAAAGCCCAAATGAATACTTACTGGAGTCCTGAGACTTTTGGTAGCCAGAAAAACGTAGATAACCAAACCATTGCCAAAAAACGAAGCAAAGGTCAGGACAAAGAAGAGAATACCAAACAAATCCACAACTAAAGGGTGTTGAGGTGGAAATGTACCCCAATGGTTATGAACCACCTCACGCAACTCGTCAGGAAAATGGTCCATATGAGTTGCACCCTCAGGGTAGTGCAGTTTGTAGTAAGGGTCCATAAACAGACCTTCGATCTGAGGCATGTTTGCTACTTAACTGAAGATACCTGTATCATATTCAACCCTTCTTATAAAAGTATGCGAATGAAACCTTAGCATTCTAATCCAATATGTACTTGAATTTGAATTTGAATTTGAACGTATTTTTTGCACAACTTTTTATAAGAAATCCACATTGGTTTCATAACTTTTATGACGTATGTAGTATTGACTTTTGCAATCCATTCAGTTGGAAAGTGTGGAAAGGAGATGATTCAAAGTGCGCTTCGTACCCGCCCAGTAGGTCCTTTTTTGACAGTTTGATTACACCTTAACTTTAAAAGGGCGCGAGTGGGCAGTAAGAGCCAGAGATCCACTGTAACACGTGCCATGGACCTTCTCATCATCCCTTCACATTAAGAGTTTTTTACCTCAAAACTTCTTGTAACCAGACATGCAATCCATTTGAAAGGAGGAGGAGAATTGATTCATTTTGCAAGTCAGGAGATATAATGGGGGATCAAACCAAAATGAGCTCAGCATTTTTACTAGTTAAAATCGGTAGGGAAAAAAGCCTCTTCTTAACCAGCATTTCTTCCATCTTTAGATTATGAATGCAAACGTCGAACTCATTTCTGATGGCCGGCTAAGATTAGGAAGGCCTCCTCTCTCTCTAACCTATTCTAACCTGTTCTCTTTTTTTCAAACCCTTCTTTCTACTCAGCATGACTGCCTTTTCTCTTATATGGATATTATTCATCATGACGACCCTCCTCATCTGCTTACTATTTGGCAAAGCTGAAAAACTGAAGTCACTTGACAATCCTTGAGAATGTTTAGTTCAAACAGGTTTTGAAATGACACCTTCACATTTGTAGTTTGGGGTTTTGCATTTATTTGTGGTTCTTTGTTAAAGTTGGTGTTCAAATGATGCGTGAAATTTATCATCTCATAAGGGGGTCGCAGATGACCTGAGGCTTCACAGAGCAAAAGGCATTCCAAGCAAGCAATCCCCAAGCCTTTAGAAAATGGTTGACTTTGACAAAGCGGAACTGTCGAATCACGGCGCCCTTTTTTGCTAAGAGTCTTCTCGACTCAGATGCGCACAGCGCTGCGCAGCCCGGCAGCAGCACAATTTGAGGCCATGATCAGAGCTCTGTCTTGATTCCAGCATCACGTTTTCTCCTTTGGGGCCTTTCCATCTCTAAGGCAGTAGATGACGCAAGTAAATGAAATGTAATCAAAATAGCAATATGGCCCAATTTGAATCATTAGCGAGTACAACACGATTTGGTCTAAAGTAAGGTTTGGCCCAAGTATGGTCAAATTCTTATTTTGGACAACATATAGTACTCTTCAACCTATTTTCCAGCAACATCCTCGATAACTTATGAACATTAGTTTCGAAATATTTGCCTTACTAAATCATCTTTACTCTATCAAATACAGAAAGCTTCCCTAGCTTGACATATTGCTGGCAATTTTTCCATATACCTAGATTTTGTATTTATTAAAAATTCAAAATGAAATTGATGTATTCTTTATAAGAGCAGATTGATCCAGGAATACATTTTTACCGTTTATATTTGTTGTACACTTTCATAAACAATAGTTATTTTACTTAAACGTCATCTTGCGGACATTTGGTACCACATCGTACATAGCGTGATGGGGTACTTACGTAAGTTAGTTCTTTAGACTACTGCAAATCTCCTTTGATTAAGTCTACTTTTATCTTCTACTACCTTAATGGCAAGAAAAAACTTGTGTTCAGCAGGGGGCAAAATATGCCAGTTTATCATTAATACTTGATGTGTTTTCTGATGCCATTTCTCTGATAAAACGTATTTTGACATTACGCAATTATACAACTGCAATTATGGCTTCTTCTTTTCCTTTTACTTATATAAAAACAATTGAACACTTGCAAGGATTCACAGAACATATTTTGCTATGGTTTCGTTGCATTTTCCGTGATTGAAAGTTAAAAGTACACATCAAAGACTATACATTTTTCTTGTTTTTTGACCGCGAACTAGCTCCGCTATCGCGGTCCTACAAGTGACTTTAACGGTCATCTTTGCACTTTATGACCGCTAGGTGGCGTCGTTGTAGCTTTGCTTAGTGTTGAGAAGCAACACTGAGACCCGACGTAGTCGATACTCAGTTTCATAATCATCGCTCAGCAATGCTGAGCAATTTAACCATTGCTGAGTTTGTTTATGTTATAGCTGTGAAAAGTAGGATTTTCCTCGCTTCTATGAACTAAAATTGCTTCTAAAAGCATTGAATTTTCAAAATGTCTTGACATGTGATTCTTATCGCGGTCTTAGATCTGAAAAGCATTTTCAGTCTTGTTGATTCTATTTTTTGCAAGCTGTAGTAGAGACAAATCTCCCCTTGCAGACTTTGAAGCCAACAAAAACTAATGATACTTTTGGATTAATGGGATTCAAGCTAAGGTAAAAGTAGGTTGCCATGCTGTGTAGTGATTTGCAACACACAGAAAAAAAAAAGATGAAAATGACTGCTGTAGTCTGGTCTGTGCTGTAGTACTACGACAAATGTGCTTGTTCATTCTACCAACCCGTTTTTTCTGCCTTTGTACCATCATCATCTGTCTCTTCTTGGTGGAATGGCCTCTAGCCATATTTATGATGCTTTATGCACCAAATGGGTTCAACTTCGAGCAGCAACCGTTCAAATCACCTCCTGGTCTGCTGTGGCTTTTGTTTCTCCATCTAGTACCAAAATTTTCTTATTGTTTTCCATTTGATTTTAAAAGCAAGGAGATTGAAAGGTTAGAAGGCCTTGTCAAGATTGATGCGCTTTTTTGTCCAAACATTTCACAATAGAATTTTCTTCCACTTCTGTAATGTCAATCATTTCCCTTGAAGGCATTCTTTTTTGGAGTTACTCTATTGTAAAGAATTAGTGGATATCTCTTTTTGCTATAAGGTATTCCAAGGATTTCTTTTGAAGTTTCCAAGCTTGGTGAGCCTAGGCAAGCATGTCACCTTAGATGGATTAGAGTTGCAAAAAAGTGGAAGAATCAGTATGAGGAGTTCAGTATACTATCGAGGCGTTTCCCCTTTGCTTCATTTCCATTTTGGGGTTTGGAGTTGGTGCTGCTTTGAAAAAAAGAAGGCCCCCATGCACTTTCTAAATCCAGTGCTGCCAAGATCTGACGTTGGAAAACCATACAAAATCAATATGGATTGTTGGCTACGCTTTAAACAGAGCAGAGACTCAAATCTGCAAAATCAATGGGCTTGTGAACCAGTTTTTCAAAGTGGTTGGACTCTAAAGGAAGAGTCTAAAGTGGCTAAGAAAACATCTGTACAGTTTGCACATAATTCAAGTAAAGACGTCAGATTACAGCCTCATTTTAGAGATGTAAATGGGTGATAATTGTCATGTTCAAAAAACCAGCTTCTCTGAGATTTTTTTAGGCTCAATTCCTTTTTCCTTTGTTGTCTGCTGGTCTAATATAAAATGGATTAATATGAAGTCAAGTTTATTAACCTACCACTTACAAAAAAATAGGGAAAATTCGGACAGGAAACCAGTACTATTTAGGCCATAAATCATGCAGTTATATATATCTGGTGAAAATTAGGGTGACCAAGGTTGTTGCTAGCTTCCTAGCCGAAAATGGCTAACCATTAGACCTGGTCTACTTGGTTCAAGAACTGGCAGTAAATTTTCCAGGAAACCCAATAATAAACCAACAACGACGCCAATTTTCTATCTCTTATTTTGAGGAAACTTTTTAGCTGTAAGGGAAGGCAAATCATAGGTTGAGATTGAGCTTGATTAGTAATGGTTCTCCATGCGAGCAGAGCAGTTTTCTTGTTGCTGAACCAAATTACTACAGATCCATCATTTTACCAACAAAGTTGCGAGAGAAGAAGAAGCGACACTCAAGAGACTCAAGAAAATTAGTTTTTACTCACCCTAAGCTATTGGTCTTGTCCCACCACAAGCAATGAAAACAGACGGCGCTGGAGACGCCTTTTGAGACCGTTTTTTTAGAGGAAAATTGCTGCGAAGCAATCATCAGAACTCACCCTAAGCTATTGGTCTTGTCCCACCACAAGCAATGAAAACAGACGGACCTGGAGACGCCTTTTGAGACCGTTTTTTAGAGGAAAATTGCTGCGAAGGCCGAAGCAATCATTAGAGAAGATCATCAAATCTTGACCTTGGGTGGCAAAAATGATAATAACTGAACCTTTTTACAAGAAGACAAAAAAGTTTTAAAAATAATCCAAGACTCTTATGGAAATATCTAAGACCATTAAAGGACCACAAAAAAGTAGACCTCAAGGAACTTGAAGCATAATTTTGACTTAATCTAAGAATCTCTCCAAGGTTTACCATATCTTTAATGGTTTGGAAATGCTAGACAGTTTTTTGCTGCGACACCAATGTTCGCATCATTATCATCCCAGCGCAGTCCGAGGCTTTTAAAATCTCCTCCTCTTTTCTTTTGAAAATGGTATTTGTGTGAAGAAGACCAAGAGCAAGAGCAAGAGGTACTAACCATCATCTGTTGCTGCCTTTATACATATTGTTGCCAGTTTGGTGTGTTGCAGCATCGATCACTGTCACAAGGTGGACTTTTTTTGCACCTCCTCTACTGCAGAAGAGACTCTTTGAAGACTCCACCAAAGTCATTTTTGAAACATCACGGAATAATCTTTTTCTTGCAGAGAGGAGAGGAGGAGAGAAGAAAGAGAATAGTTTTGCTGATAGCCATTCCAAAAATTTGCATGGCTAAGATGCCTCCTGCAAATCATCAGCTATCTAAATGACTTGAAGCCGTATCTGAAGGATTCATCGATTATGAAACCCAAAAGAGCTAAACAGCATAATGTGAAATTCATTTGAAGGTTTTTTGCTGCCTTGCAAAATATTGCACATACACAGTGGTTGAAAATCACCCAAAATGTCTCATTTTGAATTGTAGTAACAAAATAGCACGAAAATGGTTAGATGGCGTTAGTGAAGACACAGTAGCTCATCATTTGAAAGGTACAAGAGCTAAATTAAAATTATTAAAATTATTTTGCAGATTGCATGAGAGAAAATTGAGTGAAAATTATTTTTTTCTTCTTCTTCTCATTACCTATGGGAGCTGCTAGTAAAATCATTAATAGGTTTCGTGACCTCTGTGTAAAAACGGGAAACGAAAAGTAATGAAAAACGAGCTTTGATTCGTTTTCCGACACCATTTGGTTCTAGAAGTTTTTCTTTTATGCCAAAGGTCAGAAAAATTACAATGCCATCATTTTTCCCACGAAAAGTGAGTTTGGCCGTAGGCTACTTAAACTTCTTCTTTTGCTAACCGAAATGATCATCTGGCATCTATTAGTATTCCATAACAAGGCTATTAATGGCCAAAACTCAAGAGCCTTTGGCTACGTTCCAAACATTGGACTATTTTCTAGAAAAATGGTCATGTAAATTGGTTCCTGTGTTTATTGCTTTCACAAGGGGTACTTCTATTAGATACCTTCCAAAAATGGCTAGATGTCGTTTGTGAATACATTTACCGATTTTTATCGATCTTGTCCGATTTTCTTGCGGTAAAATCCTTTGAAATTCCGATTTCTTTAAGCAAACATTTGTTAATTTTCATTGATTTACGTTTGCTTTTAAAAACCACGATGGTTGTCACTGGTTTTTAGACCTTTTATTGGTCTTGGATAGATTATGAATGTAGGAATGAGAGACTTTTAGAAACTAATGACACTGTGAATCAAAGCCTGAAATCACTATGATCATTTCCCCACACCAAAATTCCTCCGGAAAAACAAACTGCGGTTTACAGATTTTGGGAGAGAGAGAGTCTCGGAGGGGCATTTCTGAGGTGTCTCAACAAATCGCCATTAGCTGAAGAAGGGAGCTTAGCATACGATTTTCAACCATTAATGCAAACTCTGGGTAATTGTGGGGCAGCTTTTGAGAGCTAGTGTAGCAGCCATCATAAACTATAGATTTCTCCTCTTCATGGTTTGCCCGGGAGCCATTCCAATTTTTGAAGATGCAGTAAAATCTCATTAAAAAAGACCTGAGAAAAAAACCCCGAGAAGACTAAAACGTCATTTGTAATTGAAATCAACCTCCAAGAAAACTTTATAAAGAATCTAATTTTGAAATGCTTTCAAAAAAAGTTGATCAAAAACTCTTTCAAAATGATGTCAATGCTATGATATGAGAGTGCACAAAACTCTTGTCCAATTATTGTAAATCAGTCATTATGAGGTCATCAGATAATGACTTCAGTCACGCTTACTTCTCAAAGTTTTTTTTCGTTCAGTGATTTTTGTTGTCTTAGTTCATGTCACCCCCTTTTTCCATCTTTTTCAAACCTCTTGAGAATAAGAAAACTTTAAGGCAAAAAGACAGTGCTAAGAGAAAACGAGTTGAGGATAAATTACTCGAAAAGCTCATTTACCTTTTCAACGTCTGCTTTTGCTGCTGCCCATGCTAGTGTCACACATTCTTTTGCTAGCAGTTTTTGCCTAAGAATCAATTTGCTTTTTAGAAGTAAAGAAACAAAGCAGGTGTGAAAAAATTAGATTTTGCTTGGATTTTGACAGGTTTCGTTCGAATAGTACGTGGTCCAAATAGATTCAATGAGTTGCACTTCCAGTACTTTGAATTATAGGGCCTCCTTTTCTGAAGGTTGATGCCTTTCTACACCTTTTAGTATGGCTTCGTTTAAATGATAAAATGTAAATACACATTCTTTTATTCAGCAGCAGGGGCTCTTCTCTCTGCTCAGCTCCATTCCCTTTGGATTTGAATAAATTGACCTTCTAGGCTTCAGCAGAGTGATAACTATGCCAGATCCTCTAAGGTGACGGCTGGATTCATATCAGTTGACACCTTAAATATGACTTAAAAATGATTAAGTGTCAGCAGTATTAAAATCGGTTAGCTATGTTTTTTTTGCAAAGCACCTGCCTGATGGTCAAAAAAATATTATATAGAAATTGGAAAATATTTATCTGAGGAGATCGATTTCAGTAGATGAGGAAAAAATCTGTCTATTGTTCCACAAAGCAAGACAAAAATTGTAGATGAAAGGCGTGACCGGAACAATAGAGCTTGACTAATGTTTTCGACCTTTTCTTACTTAGGATTTCTTACTGCAAAAAGAACTTTGATATTTTTGCTGTTCTGTTCTTACTATGATTTCTCTCCTCGTATTATTGGTAGTTGATGTTTTCCTCTCTTTTCTTCTTCGTGCATCTTCCCGCAGTGAAGCAAAGCTCCAAACGAGAGTCGAAGTCTGAGTTGAGCAGCAAAAACAGCTCAGGAACGAAAATGAGACCATTCATATCTTTCTACACAGTCAGTTTATCATCGCAAAGAGTTTAGATTGGGGACGCAGCAAATACCATCGACAATCTAAAATTAACTTTTAAACTTCAATTTTTGGCGCGAAAATCCAAATATTTTTGGTTTGAAAGTAAAGGTTGTAATATGAGACTTTTTGCTGGAATACAAAACACTTTGGTCCACAGTGTTTGAAAATTACAGAAAAAGTCTCGTTTAACATTGCGTGCGAAGCGAGCTACGTTTACATTTTGAGTGGAGAAAAGTTCATTAAAAAGGCCAAAAATGGTCAATTTTGGCGAGTTTTTGAAAATCTGAAGCTTTCGGTCAAATAGTGTTACCAGACAGGTAAATTTGAAAAGGACAATAATTGGTGGAAAATGCCAAAATTGAAATTCTCAAATGCGACATTTTGGGTGATTTTCAAACACTGTGTGGTCGTCGATGTTATTCCTACCAAGGATGAACTTGGTGCAAAGTTAGATGAGAGCTCATTTACCCTTACCTGAAAACCATGTACGAAGGTAAGATTACAGCTCATTATTCATCCGTCAAGAAATAACCGAAATCTCTACTCTCTGTAAACTTCAAAGAACAAAGTGCAAATTGTAAGCTTAGCAAAGATCTGGGCAATGTCAATCCTCACAAGATTTCGAATATCCGCGAAAAAGCATTCTAATTTGTTGTCTGCTTTGTTGCTCTAGGACAATTTGAGAGACCACAAAAAGAATTCAGACGAGATATCAGATTTTAAAGCCTGGAAAAAAGAAGACAAAGTGGGCGGCTTGAGCTTACTTCTCAAGCTTTTTAGCCTCTTTTGTGAAGCTGAAATTAACGAGCCCACAAAAATGGGGCGAAAAACCTCGGGGATTAACACTTAGCTGGCAGGCAAAGTACCCAAATATTTCGAGGTGTCTCCGAAAACACATTGGGTCATGCCTAAGAAAGTAGTTTTTTACATCAGTCAAGCCTCGATTTTCATTTGAATTTTCGCGCCAAAACTAAAAAGAAATACATTTCATATAACTTCCTGCTAGAAATACCATTTTTTCTCACCAAAAATTCCGTGGAAGAAACTGAAATATTTGGCCAAATGAATCAAGTAGTGAAAGGCTGATTTCATCGCTCGTCGGGGGTTAACTGTTCACAGTAGTAAAATTGTAATCCGGAAAGAATTTTTCAAGATGTCATTGACTACGATACTACAAAAGCAGAAGGGTAGGGAACGCAGGTCACCCTTCACTTCCATTATAGTGAAAAAACATAAAGGCAACTGTTGTTTTACAAGATGTTTTTGGGGCCGAAGTAGAGCTGCTCGAGAGTGACATCAGTAGCAGTTACAAATTCCGTCGCTTTAAAGCTATTTTTTTGGCCTTAAAAAACTATCCCCAGATTTACGGCATTTTTTCGAGAGCTTTAAGAGAGGTGAATGTAACACGATCCCGCAAATGTGTGAGCACATCTATTTCACAGATAATCAATTGCCAAATTACACAAAATTGGCCAAACAATACACACTAGACTATTTACTGTAAAAGTAAGTCAAAAGAGTAATTTCGCTGGATCTTGCTTCACTTTTTAAGCTTTTTTTCTGTTCAGTCTGCTTTCACTTTTTTATAGACTTAGTTTTATAAAAGAAAGCACACTGTGTGAATTTTAGACAGAAAAGCACTAAAAGTGAAAGCACCTGAAATAAAAATCACTTTTAAAGACTTAAAAAAAACCCACGAAAAAGCAGACTTTTCAGCTGGATTTTTGTTGGTTGAAAAGAATTTTTGTTCGTGGGAATTTTTCCTCAAAAAAAGGTTTGAAGACTCAACGAGGCGTGTAATAGGCGAAACCACACGAAACGTCCGTTTTTGCCGCTAAATTGTCTGTTGAGTAACAAACCGTGTCCAACAAATTGTGGCACGAGCCACTTTTACTTCTTCGTCTCAAAGTCCACTTTAGTCTGAGTCTTGACAGCTTGATGGGAAATGGTGATTTTTCAAGGATTTTCTTCCCATAGAAACAGAATTTCAAACAGGACTGACTTGGTTTTTTCGCAATTCTTTCCACTGATTCCAAGTGAATTCTTTGAGTTTGGGTAGCTTCAAGATGTAAATCAGAGGGACAGAGGTCTGTACCAACGCGAATAAAAGTGTCATGAAAATGGTCTTTGCTATGTCATCCTTGGATACTGTCCTGTACCCAACCAAAAGGAACGTCATGATTGTAGGAATCACAATCCAAAATTTCTTTTTGTTCAAATTTTCTTCTACTTCTCCTTCCGAGTCTTCTTCTATCATTGGAAGTCTTCGTAACTTAATTTGAAGAAGGATGTTGCTTACCAAAACTGTCAGAATCAATGTCACATAAAATGGTCCAGTGTAAAGCAATCTAGAGCAAACAAAATCATATGAAAAAACGGAAAAAAACATAAAAAAATAGAAAAAATTTTAGTCTACTTACGACTCCTGATTTGTGCCTGTCAAGAACTTTGTTATTGGTCCAGCACGACTCTTTTGCATCAAAAAGTCTCCAAAAAACCTGATGCTGGTCCAGACCATTGCAAAAAGTCTGGAAGTCCAAACAATTGTCCATTCAGATATATCTGCTAACCAAAGTCCTTTGAAGATTATGGTTGCCTTGATCAGCAAAAAACCCTGATATAGGCTAAACAAATAGACAGCCAGGTTGATGTTGATGAATATCATGACTTGAGAGGCAACGAAAGGAATCTCTCCATGAAAGAATCCAATGAGAAGAATAATGATAAAGAAGGTGTAATTGAAAGCTTGTACTCTAATAAGGTCCAGAATCAGCAGATCTAGGATTGATTGAAGCCCTGGAAGCTTTCTTTTGATGTACCTGTAGATGCTGACGCGAATGGCTGACGAAAAAAGGTACAAAACGAGATGTCCTCCTATAAGGGTACCAACAACCATGTTGTTTCTCTTCAAAGTATCGCAGAAGAGTAACAAGCTTAGGACTTTTTGAAATAAGTAAGCCACAATAAGTAGGATTTGGCGCTATTTCCGGACTACAATCCGAATTACCTACTCTACATAAGTACTTAAAGATCATCGTTATCTGTCGTCTAAATGCCACAGTGGTGAGTGGATATTACAGCTAGATTTACTCGTCAAATTCGATTTTGTAACACAAAGTTTTACTGACTTTGTTCAAAAAGGAAGGGGTAAGTACCGAGTACTACTAAGTAGGAAAGCTACTGCTTTTGTTATGGCTACTCTTCATTGTCTGGCCCTTAATCAGCCACTTTTTTATGGTCCAAAAACTGGAAATTCCCACGACAGCATTATACACTGAAGAGGGACCCTTTACTAATAACTCATAATCTAAAGCATAGTAAAAATTTCCAAAAGGGTTTTTTCCCCCAATTTTCCATCAATGAGCAATGTAGTGTAATGTACTTTTAGAATCTATAAGAGAGCTTTTAACCTCAAATGATAGGATCAGGCAGTAGCAGCCTGAATGATCATAAAAAGAGTGGAAAAGAGGGGAGATCTAAGTACTCACCTTTCATGATGGCATTTTTACCCACATTACACAACAATGAGTTTGTTCAAACGAAGATTTTGAGATCCTAAAAACTGATATTTGGCCCTGAGAATTCACATTTTTTTCCTTAATCTAATTTTGTTCATGGCTTGGAGAGATTTGAATTGTGCAGCAGAAGGAAGAAGAAGAAGCAAAACAATTGTAAGTGCATAGAAGCTTCAATGTTGTGAGCTTCATTCACTGCTGCCGCGTCTGTTATTCACATTTTTGTGGGGGTGTCAAACATTTCATGTCCACACTTTTCTCAATTTTAATCCACTACTACTGCAAAAGATATTTTATGCATTTGTTCCAAAATCCGTTCTGCAGTAAAAGTCCAAACCTTCCAAAAAGGCTAACCTACTTTTGTAGATTTGTATATAGTATTCAAATATTTGAAAGAACAATTGAGCTTCGAGAATTTGAGTCCATCAGACTAGCTCTAAATGGATTATGAAAAGTTTCAGTTGATGATACAATAGGCAAAAAATGGATTTTCTCAGCTTAGAAACAAAAGCTTTCAAAATTTGACTGCTGAGCTGATTATGTCAGATGAACAAACAATTGTTTATATTTATTTCCCAGGCGCAAAATTAGAATTAGCAGGGACAAATATTAAATCGACACAGGGTTGAAAAATCCCCCCAAAATGTCTCATTCGAATTATTGAAATAATCCCCCAAAAAGGGTTAGATGGCGTTTATGAACATAGCATCCCGATATTTGACAAAATGAGATAATTTTTCAATTTCTAAACACTGTGAGAGGAGATTTTTTGTTTGAAAATGCAAAGACTGGATTCTGGATGATGTTTTGAAATAAGAGTCATTAAAAATGGCCAGTAAGCATTGCATTAATCCGATTTTTTAACGGTTTGAGAAGGGGTCAACTTTTTAGCACAAATCCCCCCAAAACACTTTTGCCCCTATTTTTGCCGCCCAGATTTTTCATTGTTGTTCTGCAGCCAACAGAAGTGTTCATGTCTTTGCATATCATGCACATATTTTAACGTCTTACTAAAATATCTCTTTGCCAGCTGTTGTAGTAACGACAATAAAAAGAGCTTTTTGGCTTTCTGCCTTACCCATCATCTTCTCTTTTGGGCTTGAAAATCTTTTGTGACCTCAAAAAAATTGAAAAGAAATGTTTGCTGAAAAAAAGGATGAACAAAGTGTAAAAATAATCTCTCTTCTTTTCTGTCAATGCTGATGATGCTCTTGCAGAAAAAACCCGAGCTGCTGGGCTTTGTCTCACACCTTTCTACTCACATGATTTTGCATTCAAAATGAGGGAAAGCACTAATGAAAGATAAATAGCTTCGAGGGCTAAGAAATTTTCAAAATTGCACAACTTTATAATTTTGAGGAATGCTACATTCAGCAATCAAATAATTTGACACTTTCATAGTGTACAAAAATCACCAAAAAAAGTCTCATTTGAATTTTTGCGCCACATTTATTCCTTTATCTTTTCATTTTCATTTGGATTTGATTTATGAAGCAATCGTTTATTTTTGGTCTGAGCGGAGTTTGAATCCGTGTGACCTAAAAATAAATATGCAAATAAAGCTCTGCTCGGCGGCAATCAAGTAGTACATTTTCACAACATAAAACAGGTGTGTGTCTTTTACACTTGCAGTCAACAAATGAGGGTTGATCAGTAAATCACTCTTAACAAAAACCTACTTGATAGATTTATAGACCTTGACTTACTGCTACTGTCACAAACGTATTAATGTCCAAAAAAAGCTTTGAGAAATGAACCTAATTTAGATCATTTTAGCAAAATTAGTTGTCCTTCCCAATGTGCCAATACTCCAAGCAAGTCATGAGGTAGATGTAGTGACATCGCAGTTATGATTAGCTATTCCACGTGACCGGCATGATAAAATTCCATGCATGCATGAATTATCACTTCCACTGACACTTTTGAGTTCAGTTTCAAAGCAACAGTGGCAAAAAAGGAGGTCTCATTTTGATCGATCCCTTTGAGACAATGGGTCATAAACTTCAGATCAGAGTCTTACAGAGCATAAATCAATCCTGGAATCATCAAACCACTATCGCAACTTTTGCTGCCAGAACAGCCGCTCACAGTGGACTAAAATGGTAAAAACTTATCAATTGGAAACATCTGGAGATATTTTTTGCAATGAACGTTGCCATGACTTGAACTGGTAAAAAAATGCATAGCAAGGTCACGTACATTGTAGGCAGCAGCAATTTTTTTTTTTTGACCATAGTGTACTCAACCATTCAACCATTTTTGGTTTTAAGTTGGTAGCTGCAACTGGTTTTTATTGGTAGTAACCAAAAAAGCTTCTCCCTCTTCCACTACTCTGATCAAATATGTGTACACCTCTTTTGTCTTGGCTTTAGAAAATTACGAGCATTTTGCAGCCCCCATAATTTGGTACTACACTAGGAATTTCTCCTTGAAGCCAAAATTGACTAATAAATTGGACAATAAATAGAGAACAAGACAAAAGGTTCAAAGGAAACTTTTATTTACCATGCTCCATGCTCCTGTCACCTATCATTAACATTTGCCATGAATACAAAGTTTCTGGCCAAGATGTTTCAAATAAAGCAGTAGAATGTCATAGTAGATGCAATTCAGATGTACAATTTTCCCGAAATATTTCATTGAATTTGTAAATTAATAATTTCTTACTTTCACTTAATTTTTTAATGCTTTTACTTTTATCATCTACTGTTTTATCATCAAGCAACTCTTTGCTCAATACTCAAATCTCTTTTTTGCTGTAACAGCTATTTGGGTCACATGTGACAGTGATATACTGTGAACAGAATTCATACATGCATGGTGTATACTATATCAAATGAAGAAAAAGCTTCTTAGCAGCAGCTCCTGTGTGGTTTTCAGTTTTCACCTCTTTTATTATTTGTCAGAAAGAACCACCGCCAGATGGCTACATACAGTAAAATAGCTATTGTCACTCGAGACTTTTATTCTACGAACCAGTTTTTGCAACCGTACAAAAATGTCTAAGTAAATATTGTGGTACATTTGTGTTACTAAGTAATAACAGACATTTCCACTGACTAACAAAAATATGGTTCTAAACTGAAAACCATTGATTTTCACAAATCATTTCTAGTCCTCAACTTTGGAATGAAAATGATCAAATCACCAAAGGAATTTGCGCTGCTTGACCCATAAGCTAATTTATGACCGATACAAATTCTAAAAAAGCGACAAATTACGGACAAGTACCTAGGCTAAAAACTGCAACCCATTCTTTTTCGCAAAGAATCCTGAGTACTTTTTGAGATTTAGAGTCCATTTTACCTTGCAGCAGTACAAGATTTGCAGTAGGTATATAAATTCTCCGGTTACTCAAGCTCTGCTCTGCTCGCAAAATAAATGCAGTTTAGAGAAGATTTTTGTCAATGGTATACATTTTACTTGTTTGTCAACTGAAATGCAAAATCTAAGCAAAAATCCATTTCTTTGGACTTGGTAACCGGTTTGATGAGATGCCAGGAGTTGCTTGAAATAGACATTCTTTTACCACTGTTTGGGCTACCTTCAATCGCGATAAGCAGTGACAGTAACGAGTGATATCAAGCCAAAATGTCAGTTCATCTCTATCAGTACTCAAAGTAGAGGAGCTACCTACTTTTTTTTAGAATGCCAAACCAAAAACAATTTTTTGCTTTGTATGTCAAGGTGAAACTAAGCAAATACTTTTGCAGTTGGAGTTTAACGGATGATATCAAATTCCCTATTTCTCCTTGTTTAAAACTAGAGCTTCAATCTAATTTCTTCAAGAGCTCTGGTTACTAGCCTTGCTACATAGCTTAGCTTCAATTCAAATCCAGGATCAACTTTGTGTGCAAAACTTTTTTAATGGCTTTAGCCTTCCAAGCCAAGCACAAAAGATTTCAACGACTCTTTTTGCAAGTGAGATTAAACAAAACTGAAAATGTGCAAAAAAAATGTAGAATTCTTCAGATTATTCTGAAGAATGGGTTGATGCACAAACCATCAAACTTTGGATTCTATTGTTGCCCTCAAAAATGTCTGAGGAATTTTATGATGAAGCTGTCAATAGTATCAAGTCAGGTCTCAAGTCAAAAATTCTATTCCAAAAAGGTTTTGCCGCTACCATACTGAATGACGACTGACTACTGACTTTACAAGTCAAAAAATTTGTTAGTAGGGTTTTTCTTTTGTGTAGATCAGCGGGAATTCAGCCAAATAATGAGTACCTGACTGGAAGAAAAAAAAAAACTCTTGTTGGCCGCCTCCTCGTAAATTCTAATCATCACATTTATCGCCGTCTACCTTTTTTTCGCATCTTTTCTGCATGTACTTGTACTCCCGGTACTTAATATGGAAAATGATTTGGGACCTCCCGCCGGGGATGCTATGATGACCAGTGAGAAAAGGATTGAAATTGGGACGCCAGCTTAATGTGAAGCTAGTGTGCCCGGCCCCAATCAGCTAGACAACCCAGCTCATCTGACCGTTTTAAATTATGCATCACTTTCGCATGATTTAATTCATGATGCTACCCTAATCAATATTTTTTTCAAGAAATACACATTCCTAACTGTATTTCTGGCTAAAAATACTTCGAGAGTGGAATAGGCATGAATGCAAATCAGTGTCTCAACTGTATATTAGAACCCTGATCTGTCATCCCCTTGTGATTCCTCGATAGATGGTTTCATTTTTTGTCAAATATGTGTCCCAAATTTATACTCTTCACATAGGCCCGTTATTGGGCCTCCTTTTTGATCAAATCTGTGTCTCAACTGTGTATTAGGACCCAAATCTGTCCACATGTAAATCCTCTATATAATCTCATTTTTTTTTTTGACTAAAATTATCTAAGATCTTATGAAAATGAAAAAAAATATGTTAATCTAAGAGTTGTCTTGTCATAATGTGACATCTGTAGAAAAAACCTTTCAAGTGGGAGTCTTAGTTTTCATAAGGTCCTACTAGATGACATGAAAATCTGTAGGTGGTCTTGAACTGCTCATTTTACTTTCACGTATGATTTTTTAGCACCCTTAGCACGTGCAATTAAAGTGTATCTGGAGTTTTAAAAGGCTTTGGATGCTGATGACACCACTATCAGATAAAAAGTTGGGAGTCTCTAATTTAAGTCAGTTTTTGGCTTAGCATTTGAGTTTCAACTCATTTGCATGCTGAGATGAGTGCCCACTCAGCCAGCATGGAGTCCAGAAGAAAATGGTGGCCCGAAAAAAGAGAACTGGTGCAATTTTTGCTCCGAATTTACAATGGACCCCATACTGTGAATTTTACGGCGAAATTTCGGCTACAATGCATGAAATGCCTCCTTCTTTTCCCATTGTGTAAACCATTAAGGGTTCTAGACCCTCCTACTAAGCCTTACATACATCCACAAGGCCCCACTGACATACATTTTTATGTTTTATGTAAAGATATTTTTAAATTAGGGTGAGTCAATATTTCAGCAAATCGCTCTACATCTGCATTCCCCACAAATATTTTCAATTTAGGGCTGACATAAGTAGGCGTTTTCTTGAGAACTTTTCCAAGTACTGCAACATGTGTTTGTTTTGACTTTAATGTTTGGGAAATGTCATTGGGTTTTTCCATGAAAATTGCTTTGATTTGACAGACTGTAGTCTTCTTCTCTTTTCAGAAATCCATAGGGTCATCAAAGATCAATTTCAGCAAACAAACAACAATTCTCACGGTGTTTTTCCCCTCAAAATGAGGTCTAATGATGATTTGAGTTGCTTTGAGTTTGCTGCCCCCTGGAATATTGTGGAACTCTCAAAAGGAAGTGTTGATAATTTTTCATCTTGTTATAGAGACCTCAGTGCTACACTCATTCAGCATTCATGACAGTTTTGTGTCCACTTATTCTCTCAGTATTCCGGAAACACATTGTTGTAAAACTCTTTGAGTTTTTGCACAAGCATATTTATCAGAACAGTGGCTGCCCCCGTCCAATTGATTCAATTGTCTACTCCTTAGAGAAAGACAGACTACAGACTATGTAAACTGAAACCAAGCTCTTTGTTCATTTTTTTACCCAGAAGAATTTTGACCCTAACTGACGTGTGAATATCTGTCCAACCACTAAAAAAAAACTCAAAAAAATATTTGAAGACTAGCTCCCTTTTCCTGTGTGTCATCCTTTTGTGCTTGACAAACAAGAATGAATTCCTAAAAATGACTAGATGTCGTTTAACAAGTACTTTTCTGATTTTGACTATCATCTCCGATTTTCTTAGAATACAAATGCTTCAAAGAAATGTTGACTTAAATCAAAATATGATCAGTTGATCAGTGACCGAATTCTGCATCACATATAAAGTCTACAGCCTGATATGAAAAAATCAAGTCACCCTAGTACTTAGTTGTAACGCTAGATTTGTCACAAACTAAGTAAGATCTTAAAGTAGGGGTTGACAAAACCGGAATTCTTCCTCATCAAGCTCAGGAAAAATAATCAGCAATTCTGTCTGAATTCTCCCCTTCTACTTTTTTCCAAGTGGAATGCTTAGTCTGAAACGCGCATTGTGTTAAAAAAGGGTTAGTGAGCTACTGGACAAAAAATGGTCGTTTATCATTTGAGTTGAGAGAGAGAATTTTTACTGTGTAGATATATCAGACGATTTTTGTCTGTTGTGCTCTGTCATGAAAAAAAATCCGCTGATAATTTTTTATATCAAATTTCGTTTTCAAATCCTTTTAGCATGTGAAATCAGCTTTAGAGGAAACTTTGCTGTAGCAGCAGCAGCTCTTTAATCCCTAAGCTAGATGGTTGAGATATTTTCGTATCAGGATTTCATATTTCAGACTCACTGTCAGATGTCACATTTTTGGGAGGTTGGAAAAAAACCTATCTGCGACCCATTGTTAACGCGATTATGAGAAAATTGTAGGTGATCTGACATTAGAGAGAGATACACATTGGCGTCCATCCCCGTTTCTTCAGAACGATGCGGTACAAATCGGATAACTAGTTTCACAAACGCCATCTAGCCAAAAACACATTGTTTGAAAATTACTCAAAATGTCGCACTTGAATCTTTTAATTTTGGCATTTTCGTCCATTTTTTGTCCTATTAAAAGTGACCTGGGTGGTAACACTGTTTGACCGCAAGCTTCAGATTTTCAATAACTCACCAAAATGGACCATTTTTGGTATTTTCAATTAACTTTTGTCCACTCAAAATGTAAACGTAGCTCGCTTCGCTCGCAATGTTGATCGCTTCGCTCGCAATGCATGTTGAATGAGACTTTTTCTGTGATTTTCAAACACCGTGAAAAAGCTCATTGTGAATCTTATACGCTCTTACAATCAAGCAGAGATCAAGAATGTGTTTGCAATTCAATACATTTTGGCAAGACACATGAAAAGGGGCTCGTGTTTGGCTTGACTTTTGTTACATGGCCTTAATTTTTGCTGCTTGACTGTCGTCGTCATTGCAGTTAGAACAGCAGTGAAGTCTCCGTCACCTTTTTCACCAACGTCTAAATCAACTTGTCATTTCTACCTCCTCTACTCGTCTCCTTCTTCCTACTCACGCTAACATTTCAATGGAGACGAAATGCGACGACAAGAAAATTTGACCCTTAAGAGAAATCGAAATGTGACGCTAATTTACCCACTAGAAATCATTTTCTTTTTCTTTTTTTTTCCTCTTATGAGGAGGTCATGCTATACAAAGATTGAAAAATAAAACCATAAAAATCCAATTGTGGAAGAAGTTGGAAGACGAGAAACGAAAAGTCAAATGGGAAAATCGTAAAATTCTTCATGATGCAATGGAGAAGAAAAAAACGAGATTAGAGACGAGAAGATGATACAAATTGCGTTTTCTAAAGTCAAACAGATGTGGAATGAAAATAAAATTCCAGATTAAAGTAAAATTCCATGATTTGTCACCACTTTTTGCTGCGTTATAAACAGTGTGTTATTTTCCCAAAATATTTCAAGAAAAAATACGGTAGGGGTCCAAAATTGGAAGGCTGAGCATTTGCCAACTTTGGATATTCGAGTGGAGCAAGGAGGAATCGTACTCGGTTCTCGCTTCGCTCGAACCTCGTTTGCTCCACTCTCAATAAAAAAATGACTCATTTTTACAGCAGAAAGTACACTGTGATATAGCACCATTTTTTCCAGTATTTGCTAACACGTGTGTTTGTCTACTATTTGCTGGCAAAAGTTGTGTTCAAAAAACGAAGTGAATCAACGCCCACAAAGTAAACTTTTGTCTCGTTCTTTTGACTACTGCTTCAAATTCGAGGAGACCTACTAGAACCATAATTTTTTTGCTTGACTCAAGAGGAGAAGGTTGAGAAAAGCCATTAAAGCCGTTCTTTTGATGGAAATCAACAATTCTCCAAAGTCATGTAGAGTAGTGGCCACCAAAAGTGGCTAACAAGTGGAAAATGCTGCCAAAAGAAGCTTATCATGATCTCAAGCTCATACTGAACCAGAATTACCGCCCAGTAAAAATCTACCTTGTCAAATCACTGCTACTACAGCCTTGGTAAAATTGCTCAACTGGGCAATAATCCTGAATCTTCGTGTAGTTTCGGCCCCCCAAAAACTCTTGATTTACAACAATTATCTACAAGATGAAAGCATATTTTTGCGGTGAAATGAGCACGATTTTTCAGCATTGTTAACGAACACTAAGCTGTTGCCTTCTGCTTTGCTTTGCCGGCTTTAGTGAGAGACTCTGAGAATAATGTCAAAATGCGATGCTGCCCATAAATAAGTCCAAAAATTCATATTTTGACTAGAGAGGGGAACAGAGCTTTACGAAAATAATGGGAGCAACAAAGACTTCATACATCACATGTACTCTTTTTTTTTTTCAAAACTGGCCAAACAACAAAAGTCATTCTGAATAACAACAAAAAGAGTTAGAGTTTCACTTTCATTTCAGTTCTGAAAATTAATTGTATGCTAAACCATTTTTATGTGCTGTACATGGACAAACACACATCGTAGATCTAGCAGCAAAGGTGAAGTGCAAATTAATCAGAGTCTTAAAGAGAGACTTTTTGGAGGGTTTAGCTAGCATGTCATGTCGTTTTTCCTAACACGAGATCATCATCCACGGTTTCAGGAACTGACTTTTTGCGCCAAAATGTTAGTGACAGAACGACATCTAACTGTCATCATCAAAGTGAAATGGCAGGTCTGAAAATGGTAGTAGTAGGGTCAATTCTTTTTTCCCAATAATCAAGGGTTTAAGTGCCTGGGAAAAACTAGATTCTTAACAACAAAGCACCACAGTGTGTTCAAGAACATTTTATGTTCTTTAAAAGCAGTACAAGAATTGAGCTATCATTTAACAGAAAATACCCTGACCCATCGCTCATCATCACGCAAAGCATTATTATTGCTTTTACGAGCTTCTTCGTCTATGTAGTAGCGCTTGTAATTACAGGCTTGAAAGGAAGGTAATTACAAACGTTGAATAGGAAAACTATTACTGGACAACTTTATTGAAAAATCTATTGTAAGCCAAGAGCTATTTGGAGTAGTTATTGGGTTTCTTTCTCATAGTTTTTTTCAGCTCCAGCAGCTAAGGTGTCAAGCTGTCCCGCAATTGTGTTTTCTTCTTTATTGTGAGTACTTGGGTTTCGCCAAACGAAAACATGTCAAGCCAAATGGACGTTAATTGCTTTCAAGCCGAAATTATCTGCCTTTTGTCGCGCTCTTAATGGTTATTTGGCACTAGAAACAGCAACGCAGCTTGAGACCCTTCCTTCTCACCTGCCAGACTTCAACAATGGTTCGAATGCTGCCTCCTTTCAGTTTATTTAGTAAACCATTATCTTAGGCATTGAAGTACATCTGGAACGAAGTTTTCTCCACTTTTTATGATGTTTATTAACAAAACACCCATTTCATTTGAACTTGTCAGTTTTGTCTGCCTTTTCTAAAATGAGAATTCCACGAATGTTTTTTTGGTGGCTTGAAAACTCCGAGGCAGAGAGAGATGAGAAGTTCTTTACTTTATCATATTACACATCTTCTGATGGATATTTCATGTTGAAAAATCCAGCATGCCTTACTCAAGCACTAGTGCTGCTCCAATTCAATTTACATGCTAGCAAAAAAGTTGGAAGAAGCCCTAAACTGCGAATTCGTGAGGTAGTGGTAGCTCTACTCTATCTACTTCTCAATTCTAGAGAAAATTCAAAATCTATCTGACAAAAAAAAACTAAAAGAGTTCAAATCTTCTCATGACCCTTTACTAAAAGGTTGAGACTTTGCAGAAATGGAGAAGAAACTTCAGCTGTCACTAAATATCGGCGTTTTTGTCATCAAATTGTTTTTTAGCAAAAGTTATAAATCTGGAAGGGGCGGAAGAAAGTGTCATATCATTTTTTGGCAGGTAACACGACACCATAGAAGGGAATTGCGAAGGACTAAGCTAGGCATGAAGCCTGTAATTTCAATGCACGAACGGTTTTTCGTTGCGCATCGCGCGGTCTACTGGGAGCATTACTACTACTGATGCGAGATGCCTGATGCATTTATGTGCAGTTGCAGTGCCCCCGCCGGAAGGTTTCGGCGGCTCCAAGCTCCGCGTAGAGTTCGTCTGGAGCATTTTTCCCAATTCCTGGAGAATTCTCTCTCCTCCTTCACAGCGGGAGTCCACTCTGCAAAGATCCAATTGCGTGAGCCTGCACTTTATGGTCAAAAGAATCCCTGGGAAAAACGGTCAAAAACGTCTCATCAACCTAAGCTCCACCTACTCCATTTGGCCATAGAGTTCCCAATGTTTCACCTATCTTGAAATCTAAATGTATTTTCAAAGGCCTGGAAAGTGAAAACTTTTGATGCTTTGAACAGCAGCAAAAAAAGGGGTTTTCAACTTTTGAAGTGAAATGTCTCTGGAGAAAAGAGTGTTTATTTTGGCTGCTTTTGTTAAAAGCTGGGACGACATCAGTAGTGACGACAATTCTTCGACTCTTACTGAAGCTGTTTACGATTGTTTTACACGACTTTTACGTGCTTGAGTAGTTCTTTGAAAATTCCTTCAACTACTGTTTTAGGTCAGTTTTGCTTGCATTCTTGTGGATTAAAGTGGCTTTTTTAGTCTCTTTGTCTTTTCTCGCCTTTATTTTGTTCTTAAAAATCCGGGTTGAAAAAACACTACTACGAGATTCCAATTAGTAAGGGTTAGTGGAAATTCCCAGAATAATTCCAGGTTTTGTCTTCTGACGTGAAACTATGTTGATATAGTCAAGATAATTAAAAAAGGCTTGCAGCTTTAGTGCTTTAGTATTTTTCTGACTTTTTTTGTCAATTGTTGGGGGTTTGAGTTGACGTAAACGTGACAGATTCATTAAAAACGCTTCTTCAGTTCTCCAGCTGTTTTTGCCTTTTTGCTCACCATTAACTCTTGCTGTTTTCCCATGACAAGGAAAAATAGAAAGAATAACAAGTCTACAAGGCAAGAAACATACTTTTAGTTCATTACTATTTCAACTTCATTTTGTTGCAAAATCATTGGGGTACCCTAGCATTGAGAATGTCAAGTGGGCAGGTCTGAAACGGCTCTCAAGTCTCTGATCATCTGAGGAGGCTTTTAGCCCATTTTTGAGTGGCCAGGTTTAGGACTACTACTCCTTCTCCGGTTTTAGATTTCGAATGCAAAAAGTCATTTTCATCATGATAATCCACATTTGGCCATTAGATGGAATGTTTATCTGATTGGTGCCATTCAAGATGCAGGCAGGTACTGGCAGGGCAGCTAAAAAAAGGGGTTCTGATGACGATGATTGTCATGCTGCAAAGAAAGAATTCCAAAGAAGGCAAAGACCTTTTTCGAAAATCCATCATACGTTATCAGATTTACTCCGCCATTTATTCACAGCTGGGTTGCTTCAAGTGTTCACTTCTTCCAAGCAAAAAATACCTCACTTGCCAAAGCACTATTGGAGAAAAGAGACTTTGATTGGCACCAGTCGATGCTAAGATAAATTTTTAAGCCCTTTACAAACTCTTCTTGTCTCGATGGACCAGCAAAAAAATTGAAGCCTTTGAAGTTTTAATTTTTTGGCAAGGCTTTAATTTGAATTTTGAGAGAGTTTTAAGAAGGTGGGAAAAAAGACTTAAAAAGTAAAAAGTATTCAGAGTGATTTTATAGCCCACTGAAGTACAAACACAATGCCTGAAAGAATTTTCACTGTCTTTGCTTCTTGTGAAAAGAAGTGAAAAAGACACACATTCGTTTACCCCATTTTTCCCCTACACTTTTCAACAGTCAACAGGGAAAATTTTCAACAGTCAACAGGGAAAAGGGCAAAAAATGTGCAGAAAAAGAAATCACTTTTCGCCTCGTAAACAAATAGCTCAGATTTCTCTCCTGTTGCTTCTGCATGACCACAAAGTTCATGGGAAAAAGATGCTAGAATTTACTACACACTGATGCAAACTTTGCTTTATTGTTGAAATATTCTTTTTTTAGGGGTGGAAAATGTCAGATTAAAAACCAAGAATTTTCCCACGACTTATTTTTGAACCGGAATGTTTGTTTTGTGTCAGTGTGTAAACCTGCACTCCTTTGCTTCTTCATTCTAAGTTTGGAAACTCGAAACCTCTTTTAGAGGTTGTTGATCCGCATATTGGACGACGGATGGATAATACCGTTGCCTAAATGTCACAACATTTTGAGAGAGGCATGAGTCTTTGGAATCTGGACAGATTATTGTGAAAAGTAAGTGGAGCGAAAGCCAATTAGTAGAATGTTTACCACCCTCTTCTTATATGATTTATTACCTGTTTTCTGAGCTACTTCAAAAACCGACCCAAAACGAATCTCCCATCAATTTTCTTCCCAACAAATTCTTGTTAAACTGGGTCTATAATTGAGGGAGGGGAAAACTTATTAGGGTACTCCAATAATTTTGCAAGCTCTACATTTTTGGGTCAACCAATTTGGAACTTCAAAATTGTTAAAAATAGTTTCTGATTGAAAGGGTATTGGTTTTCGCCCCCCTTGGCAAGGTATGTATCAGTGGCTTTAGAAAACATTTAGCCGGAATCGTTTTTCAAAAGTTATTTGATTTTGTGTCAAATGGAATGTTCATTTTTTTCTATCCAACGCTTCGGAAAGATTAGAGAGAGAGACCAGACCAACATTTGATATAATCCATCAATTTTTTTTCTCCAGTTTAGCTTCCAACGATTTGGAATTCCCGTCAGCTGTAAGAAAGAGACCCAAAAGTAAAAAATGCCAAAATGAAATTCTTGAGACTAATGGACACTCGCTCTGAATTCTATAAAAAAAATCTAGATCTTCAAAGATAAGATTTTCCCTTCGTATTCTGAAGCCAAAGCTGCCTGAGTAGTAGACAAAAAATAGTAAATGTCGATAATATTGGAGATTTCTTTGTGTTGAGTAATAGCTATGCGAACCCTTAATGATAATCAATCGAGCAATTTAGTCATGCATTTCACAAAGACAATATTGATAGGCTTTTTGGAACCACGGGGAACCTTCTATTCATGTGAAAATAATTGGTCAGGTGCTATTCTATACACAACATTTTTGGGGAGAAAAAAAGTGGTGGGAAAATGAGCTCCTCATTTTTGAGGGAAAAAATGAACATCTGCTTTTGAGGGTTCAACAAGGTTTAGTGGTGCAAGTGGATCAGGGTCATTAGGTTTTCCATTTTGTTGCTCAAGAGGAAATGTGGGATGACTAAAAAGGCCTAAATTGACCTAAGGTTCACAATTTGTGGTTAACTTGGAAAGCAATTTTCCATGGTCAAACTTCAGTCGATTTCTTCAAAGGAGAAAGCTTACATATGAAAAGATCCCATTTTTTACTACTTCTTTTAGTGTTCTGGATTGTTTTATTTGTGATTATATTTGGAGTTGTATTCTATTCAAGTTCTAAAGGTGATACTTTTAAAACCTCAGATGCCACAGAAAGCACAACAACTCAACCATCCAGCGATGACAATCCAGACCTAGAAACGGAAGACAATCCGCATTCTTCAGATTCTGCATCAGATTCTTGTCCTTTTCCTGAAGCTGAAAGTTGGATCTCTGATGGGATTTGTGATGACAAAACCAACATTGAATCCTGTAATTTTGATGGGGGTGATTGCTGCAGTGAAGATTCAATTATGGCATTTTGCGATGAATGTATCTGTTATCAAGGAACTACAACAACCACATCCACAACCAGTATGCCTCCATGGTTATGGACCACCGCCGGACCACTACCAGACTGTCCAAATCACTTGGCACCTTACCTTGGAGATGGGTACTGTGATGACCAAGCCAACAATTTCAAATGTAATCATGATCAACAGGATTGCTGTATTGGTACCGATCATAGCCAAATGTATTGCATTGCTTGCGATTGTATCCGTTTAAATACTGAAGGTTGCGATCGTAACAAATTACAATTGTTAAAAAATGGATTTTGTGAAGATGAAAGCAACACTTTTGAGTGTGCCTGGGATGGTGGAGATTGTTGTGACCCACAAGCTTACTTTTATAAATGTGATGATTGCCTTTGCTACCAGAATGGAGGCTTGAACCTCAGCCTCAGTGCTTCACCTTCAGTTCCATTTTGTGAAAGGTTCTTTTGGAAGGGTGATGGAGTCTGTGATGATTCGAATAACTTTGATACTTGTGATTTTGATTCTGGTGATTGCTGCCAAGTTGGATCTCATCAACTCTGCGACCAATGTGAATGTTACGGTATGTATTTTTTTACACTTTTTTTGTTTTCACTATTTTCCATTATACAATTTTAGGAGCTTTGACAACGTGTCCAAATCCTTCATGGGTAGCAGATGGTTATTGTGATGACAGAAATAATGGTGCACATTGTGATTACGATGGTGGGGACTGCTGTTTCAAGCAGGAAATCAATGATACATTCTGTCAAAAATGCTTATGCCATGAAGGTAGGTAGCACTTTTAAGGGTGCCAATTTCCTTCCTTTCCAACTAAATTCTTTTATTTTAGACCCAATTGAAATTGAACACATTGATGATGAGGACCCAAGATGCAAACCTTTATCTATTGGGGATGGTTTATGTGATGATGAAAATAACAGGGAAACTTGTCAATTTGATTTGGGTGATTGTTGTAGACCTCCAATTGCCCCATTTCAAGTATGCCAAGAATGTTTATGTTTAAAAGAAGAATCAAAAGATTATGAAATCTGTATTGGTGTTCAAATGGCCAAAGGAGATCATGTTTGTGATGATTTCATGAACACCCCAGAATGTGATTACGATGGCAATGATTGCTGTAAGCCTTGGGCTTCGTTTAGTACTTGTGACCAATGTGAATGCCATGATCCTAATTTATTCCTATAAATAAAGTTCTTTACAGAGATAGTAATGATCAAATTGAATTTATGATTGGACTTGTCGGTAATTACAAGAGGAAGTTTTCCAAACGTTGAATTACAGCAGGATATCTGATCAGTAGGAGTCCTGAATTTTCAATTTTCCAAGCTTCTCTAGCTACTCTATGAACAGAAAAAAAAAATGATTTGATATCAGTACTTCTAGAGAAAAATCCGTTAGTTTTTCAATTTTTTGTTAGACCCTCTAGTCTAACACAGCTGGACAATTTTGGCTTTAAAGCTCTCTGATGGTGGCAGGAGTGAGCAGACCCTTTCGGGTTTTTTTTATTCGCATGGAAATGGCGACAGAATTTCAATCAGTTTTTCCAGCTCTAGCCTACTTTTAAGGTCAGCAAAAAATGGTTTTGAACGAAGCTTCCATTAAATGCACAAAGGTTCTATGACGCTGCTATGAACTTCGAAAAATAGGGGGAGAGGAGACACATATTTTTTCAATGCATTATTAGCGCCCAAAAACGGGTTGAAGAACACTTCCGCCCTTTTTCTCCTTATAGTTCAACAAAAATTCATGCGAGGATTTTTTCGTTGAAAAAAAGTCGTTTTGATCTTCATAAAAGAAGTGTAATTAGATATGGAATGATAACAATTCAAAACCTCTCTTTTTTGAGCTCATTTTTTCAGGGATTTTTACAATAGCCACACGCGCGTTTGCAGTAACAGAACGTTCGTTTTTCTGTCATTAATCACAGGGACATTATTATCGAAGTACTACATCACCTGCGCTCTCCTCATCCACCACTGGATTATCTTCCAGTAAATGTACTTCAAAGCAACTGAAGCAAAGCTTTGACATTGAGAAAAAAGATAGTTCACTGTTGTTGAGTGTGCTTTGATCCTGGCCAGAGGCTCCTTTTCACCCATTTTTTGAGGTGACTGTAAGGTTGGCGGCGGGGGGATATCTTCCAAATCTTTGGGATTTCGATGACAATGCAAGATTTGTTTCACATCTGCTTTTTTCCACAATTGTTAATCCTTAGGATACACATAAAATTCAACTTTTTTTTCATCTTTTTCCTGGTTCAAAAGCAGCAGTAGCAGATGATAAACGTGCGCGTTTTACAATGAAAAATATGAAACGACATCTTTTCAAGCCCCAAAAAACTCTAGATTTGTCTAGAGTGTCCGAATTTTTGTAAAATAATAATTTTTACAAACTTAACTTTAGTTTTTAAAAGTGCTTAATCGCTTTTTTCAAATTCCTTTGCAAGTCGACTTTTCTGATTTTTTGAAAAATTAGACACTCTAATGGAAAACTCGTATCCTAGGGCAGCCAAAGGGTAGAGTTTTTTTGAGTCCATTTCAAATCCGATTTTGCTTTTATTTTCCCCGAAAAAACCTTGGGTTCTTTGGCTCCCCCATCATTTATTGTTGAAAATTCCGAGTAGTCCCCCCACTTTTATATCCAAAAATTATTTCCAAATTCCTACAAAGCAAAGAGCTTTGCAATGGAAAAAACGAAACATTATCAAAGGGGTGTGAGAAATTCTAGATTTGAGAATAAAACAGAATTTTTTCCCCAAAACGCGTTCAAATTTCCCAGCATCCATTCCACATGTCATCGTCATCCGTGATTTTCAGGCTATTTTGGACTTTTTCCCATGGTTTTTAGGTAATCTCCTATTGATTGATACCATCCTCCTCTTCTCTGTCTAAATTACACTGTTATCGAAGTCAAAAGATGAATGACTTGGCTTTGTTAATTTTGGAATCTACGTAGGAACGTGATTCACAATCCAAAAATGTTCTAAATTTCATTTCTGGGAGATTTCAACACAAACTGATGATGCGATTTGCAGTCATTCGTTTCACAAAATCAAGGAAGTGGAATAATTGCAAAAAGCAATTGTTTGTAGTCCATTTTAAATGTCAGCTGTGAAATAAAAAAGCTTTGAAGCCAACAGCCAAGCAAAGTGAGGGTTTGCCTAGAAAAAAAAAGAGAACAGCTCAAAAATGCAATTCAATTATGTGAACTCTGAGCAGATGAAAACTCTGCGAACCGAAAATGGCTAGAAAAAAAACCTTGCGGGGTTATAACGGTTGTCTAAAAATGCAAAGTTTAGCCATTACAAAAAAAAAGGAGCAGTTGAGCACAGTGAGCAGTTCGGGCTTTTGTGTTGTTTGTTTCCACAGAAAAAATGGGGGTTGAAGTTCATTCAAAACTAAAAAAAAACTCAAACGAACGTTGAAAAATCCGAGTGGACACGTGCGTTTGCATTTTTCTGCTTTATTTTCGTTAGATGGCGTTTATTATGATTTTAACATTACTTTTCTATCAAGCCTTTCACACGCTACCTATGCGTCAAATTAGTCCCAAATAAGACATCCATTTTTCACGGGCGTCAAGTAAAAGGTCAAAAAGGTTTCACCATCATCATTATTTCATAGGAGAAACGTCGGTTTTGTGCATCGCTTCTTGCTTCAGTTGAGCTTTGTCAGACTTTAAAGAAGAGCAGCAAAGAGAGAGAGAGAGAGAGACAAAGAGCAATTGCAAATATAGCAAAAAAAGTGTGTGAACTGAAGCTGAAGAAGAAGCTCCTCTGCTGAGTAGTCTGAGCCCCAGTTGATGGTTTCTCGTGCAAAAGGTCTTTAAAGTTTCAGAGTTCAATTGAAATGAGGGCAAAAAAGTCTGAGCTCCAATTTGTGGGAACACCTCATCATCATTGGGGGTCATTTTCCCGCCACTAGAAAACGAGAAAACCGAGAAAAGCAAAGACACTCAAGTCAAACAAAATGTGGATAAATATCAAACCTTACCTAACTTTACCTAACTAAATATGCAGCTAGCTATACATAATAATTTGATGAAGTTAGGAAAGCATTTCATTTAAAGAAAATCAGAAAAGAATGTTGAAAATCGAAAGAATTTTTCTTAAGCGCCATCTAACCATTTTTAAGACTTTGCTAAATTGTCCTTACTTTCATCAACTTCCGTGCTTGGTTTCTTTAAGTGGAAATGGAAAAATGGTCTTTATTTCTGGTAGTAGCGCGGAATTGCCTGAGCCGAAACATCTTTCGTCGTGGGAGAAAGATATAAGATCGTTTGTCAAAATTATAACCGCATATCCATAACCTCGTGCGTGAGACCTAACCTTCTGAGCAAAAAAATCAGTTCAGTCTACAGAGCTACTGATAAAAGGCACTTTCTCCTTTTCTTCTTCTTTTTACAGTCGAACCTCGCTTTACTCGACCTTTTGATTGAATATTCAAGTGTTTTGCAAAGTAGGGAAGTGGAAATTTCGGCATCTCCGAGGTCATCCTGTAAAAATAAAACAGAGGTCAAAATCCTCTTCACACACTACACGTTTTTGCTCCACATCATTTCCATGACAGATTTATCATGGTAATATTTGCATAGGGTGAAAATATCTCCTTCTCATGATCGAAAACTCCTTCTTTTTAAAGCATTGAGGATGAGGAGAAGTTTGAGAATGCTGATCATTGTTCTTTTATTTCATAGCTAAATAAGATGACGTATCAGTTTCTGGAACTGCTGTTTAAAGATGGATCATGCTTGGAAAGTATTGTCATTCTTGGTAACTTTCATATTTTTTGCACTTACTATGAAATCAAGGAATAAAACCAGGAATTCAAAAAACCAGAAAACCGTGGAAAATTGCATCAGTTGATCAAAGATATTTAGGAAATGGAATGAAAATATGGAATTCATAGAATGTCAACTTCTTTGCCACCGCTTCCCAGACAGTTTTCTTTATTATGACAGCAAGGTCCAAAAAAGACAGTCACTACTGTTTTTTTGAAGCAATGTAAAGCATTATTTACGAGATGTTTATGAATGATGGTAACAGACTTTTGCCGTAGTAGAAGCTGGATACTCAACACAACTGTTCTAAAGCAGATCTTTTAAAAAATGAGGGCAGATGCCTCTGTCCCCCTCTCTCAAATTCAGAGGAAATAACGAAATAAAAAGCATCATTTTCCCTTTGCAGTGTATAGTAATAAGTTTTTTGAAAATAGGGTAGGGTAGTAGAATCATTTGTTACGGTGAGAATTGTTCGATACTCCAAAAAAAAAAGTTGAGCTCCTCTCTGCCTCAGTCATAAATTTCGGGTCTAAAAATGCAACTCCAGAGAACAATAGGAGAATTTCCAGAATCCTATTTTGCTATTTGAAAAAGTATTTCTGCAGATCATTCTACTGCTATTCTTTGCTTTGGCCTCTTTGCCAAGCAAAGCTTTATAAGGAAAGAAGGATGCAAAGAGTTAGAAAGAATTTATGGGTAGAGTTCTAGAAGAAGACTCGAAGAGTAAAAGGAGAAAAGGTAACTTATGAGAAATGCCAAGATTGAAACCTTATGTTTCAATGCACAATTGTATTCTAGATTTCTCAGTTTTCAACTTTTCCCTTTTTCGTGATTTCCGGCCGTCCTTTTTTTGGAACGTCAATAAAAATCTAGGTAAGCCAATTTTAGAAATTCTTTTGATCTTTTTACACTCTTTCATGGTGAATCAAAATGAGAAATGGTGGCACATCCAACTTTTCCTCTTTGTGTTGATGTTGAATCACTTCTTTTTTTTTTGTCTGATCGAAATTAGCACAATTTGGAGGTACTGTGAGTACTGTGAGGTCGAGACAGGCATCCCAAAGGTTGCAGTAGCTTTTGCCTTTTCAACAACACAAAAGACCATCGCAGCAGGGACTCCATCACAAATGAAAAGAAAACAAAAAGGATTTTTTTTTGTAGTGAAATTTCCTGTGTGTTTTAATCCCAAAAAAAATTGTGATGTACAACAACTTTCATTTTGTTGTGTAAAAGAAGCTGAAGGAGGTATTACTGCTAAGCAAAATTGACCTCATAAATCTTGGCTTTGCCAAAAATGTTTAGACTGGCGCCAAAAGTCCAGCTTTGGAAACTGGGCTCATTTTTTTTACCCCTTCTTCTTCTTCGTTCGCTGCTGCTTCAAACTTCATAAATGGGCTCCAGCTCTCGTAGTAGTAAAAACGAGGCAGAAAATTCGCGAATTGTGTATCGTGATTTTTCGGGTTGGAAGCCCTGTCATTACCAAGTTTTCTGCACTAGAATTCTGGACATTTCCCCACAAATCGTGAACTGATGTGCATCGATCATCAGCAGATGTATTTTTATTTATGTATTCACAGAATATTATGTCTAGTTTAAACATTCATTAAGGTTTTCTTTTATGTAGAAAAAAAACGAGGTTTCATGACACCAAGTCATGCTAAGCTTATTTCTGCTTTGAGAAAAGTCGAGTATTACAGAGTCTTAATTGTTTCTGCGAGATTTTTAAGTAGCAAAGTAGTTCTACTGGGCTAGACTTCTTCAACAGAAATTGGCAGAAGAGAATTAGGGGGCAAATTTGAGCCCCAATCTCACGCAACCGGCATAGCCAAAGCCATGCAAATGACTTTTGAACAAGTCAGTCAGGCTTTGCTACTGCTGCTGCTTCTAAAGCCTTTGCAGGAAATTCATTTTTACTCATTTTTCAGAGTAGTAGCCCAAAGGGTTTTTTGACTAGTGGGGCATCCAGCTAATGCCAAAATTCCACTCAAATAATAATGTAATTGGCATGGATGAAACTCACTTTTGCAAATCCAGAGAATTCTTCAGTACTCGTAGTGCTGGGCAAAGCTAGCAAATGATCATTATCATCATTAGATGCTGCTTCCCCATGGCATAGCAGTAGAGCATCAGAGGACGATTAGAGCGCCTCAAATCTCCGCAAATTACAGGGAATTTTTTCACTCAGATATCTCAGCTAGGGATGAAAAATCTGGGGAAATTGCTTAATTCACCGTGAAAAACTACACACTACCAATTGGAACAAAAATTTGTGGTATTACACTACATTAGAGCTTCTGAGCAAGAATAATGGTTAGATGGCGTTTAGGTAAAAACATTTCTCGATTTCCATTTTCTGCTACGATTTTCTTCTTAGTACGAAACTCTTTCTTTTGAATATAATGAAATGAGACATTTTTAATTATTTTCCAACGCTGTATGTAGTGGTGGAGATGATGAATGCATTAACACTACAAATAGCGCCATCTAGACAAAAAGCCCTTACTAATTAACAGCCACCCCGACATTTCCTTTGTTTCACAATTTTGGCAGATTTGCACAAGCTAGGCTCAGCTCCTTTGTGGAAATTGGCTAATTCAGCGTGCCAATGCAGGTTGAAACTGCAAAGTTGTCGCGAAGCTGCAAGCGGCAGCTAGCAGCCATCATTGTGTCAAGTCACCCCCAGGTTTTGCATCCATCAACGACTAAACTCTAGCAGGAAACAAAAGCTTTACTCACTGGCTGGCTGCTGCGTAGGATGCATTTTCTTTAAGGGAAATTTTTTCACTTGATAACAAAAAGAGAGTCTGGAGAATCCATTAATTTGAAGACAGCTGCAGCGCAGCAATTTTTTAAGAGGTGATTTTGGTCGAATTCCACAACTATCAGAGTTTCCTGCTCTTTTCTGTCATCATAAGAATTATGATAGAGCGCACATTATTTCCCTTGCAGCTTTGCTAGCTCTGAATGGCATGTCCGAAAAAACGATCTTATCTTAATGTAAGATCTCCAAATGCTTTTTGAACGTTTTTAGTCTACGTAGGAAATTATTGAGACAGGACTGAAGCTTTTTTGTTGTTTGAAAAGGGAGGAATTTCTTATGAAAGAATGCTTCTGCAAAAGCGCTGCTGCTACTACGGATGTCTTTTGTCACTCCCCATATCTTTTTAGGGTTAGGTGTAGGAAGCTTGATGAAACGAGTCAATACACTTTGATGGCAAGCAAAAAGTTCTCCAATTCGACTTTCAACAAAATAGAGACTAACTCCTCCAGTAAATTGGAAATGGTTAGATGGCGTTTATGAATTTGACTCTCGATTTTGGTCAATCTTTTCCGATTTTTAGTGAATGAAGTACTCTAGCTGAGCTTTCATTTTGTTGTCATAAGTGACCGATTCATTTCCCAAAGCAGATTCCAGATCTTTAGAAGACAATTCTCAAGGAGCTGCTGCAGGACTATTTTCCAGCATAAATCTCTTCTCAGTTTTTTTAGTCCAGCAGCAGCACAGTCCACATTATTTGCATAAATGCTTCTACTAGAAATACTTTCTAGAAAGGAAAAGAATGAGCTTCAAGCAAGGCAAGTCATATCATCTAGCCAATTTTGCAAAAGACTTTATGCATGCTTACGAACATAACTTACATTTTGTCCCATGAAAAACTGGAATCTGTCATCTAAATGGAGCTTTCAGAAATTTCTCAGAGATCTACAAGTAGACTCAGCAAGAGTTCAACATTTCGAAGGACAAGAAGAAAGAAAGAGAGAGAGAAAAACAACTCTTTGAAAATTGAAAAGTTCAAAAAAACGCTCTCATGTCTCCTCCCAATTTGACATTTGTCCACTGCAAAAAAAAAAAAAGAACATGTAAAGCTTGTTTTCTCAAAAAACAGTCAGCAGTGTTGAAAGCAAATGATGCTAAAAGAACTCTTCAACTTTCTAAAGAAGTTCAATTCTCCATGAGATTGCAAGAAAACAACAAAAGTGCCAACTAAAAAACTGTCACAATTCCCATGTGATGTGAAAAAGGGCAGAAAATTCACCAACATATTTGATTGGAATCTGTGCAAAATGAGACATTTTTAACACACTGTTTTACATAATAACCCCAGGCAATTCATTTCCATTTTCTAATGAAGTTGATTTCAGGTGGTATGATCTAGGCCTGTACAATTTATTGAGTTGGAAGATAGGGGAATGAAGGAGGCCGTCAAATTGTATGGGATAACTTTGCTGGGCAACTTTACAGCAGCAGCAGCATCAGTAGAAGTGCTAATTAGAGCCCCGAAAATTGTAGAGAAAACGTGGAGATTTTTGGGGCGCAAAACAACGACGCCCTGCAGTGAATTTTTCGGAAAGGAGAGAGTAAATTTACGAGTTCGCGGAGGCCTGCAAGCTTATTTTTGGGGGCTAAGAACAAAAATCTAGATAATAATGGTTCCTTCACATGAAGTTCTAAGACAAATGGGAGAATTTCTACCTCTCTCTGATTACTCAGCTTTGCAAAGCAGTAATGTTACTACTGAGTAGCACTGACTTTACACTTTTTCAGAACTCGACTTCATTTCCATTTCATTCATCATGGTAAAAGTGAAGGAGAGAAGAAGGGAACCTGACCTTTCAACTTCTTTCTGAGTAATTTTCTCTTTAGATCATTGACCAAAAAACTTCATTTATGCAGAGATTCGTAAAAGATGGTCCACGGTGTTTGAAAAATCACTAAGAAAGTCTAATGAAAACGACATGTAGCTCAAAGTGAATCGGATTTATCAACCACTTTACAAAAGTTCAAGCAAGAAGAAGTATTTGTGTCGATTTTCAAACACTATGAAAGAAGGGTTCCTTTACGAGCATTGTGTTAAAAAAGTGTTTGAAACCATGGCTCATTACTTCGTTAACCTCTGTTCAACCAACCAATTTTTGGAGATGCTTTGAAGGAGAAGGCAGCAGCAGCAAAAAAAAGTTTGTCTGATAATAATGGAGGCTTCGCATGCAGTTTTGAGACAAATGATGCTCTCTCTTGAGCTTTGATTGCTCTCCTGCTGACTTTACCTTATAACAGATGAATCCGGTCGACTGCTTGAGAGTGGAGAGGCTTTAGAGCTTAGATGCAGCATCGGGCATCATCGGCGATGGCAGCAGCAGCGCAAGCAACGCTGGGCAACCCAACAACAACCCGTTTTGGTTGGCTTAATGCGCGCAAAAAACACAATCTTCCATATATTGAGACCATTCATATCCAGCTTGGACGCTGTTATGTTGCTGCTCTGCGGCGACCGAGTGGAGAACGTTTTATCATCGTGCCGTGGAAAATGCTCAAGTCATTTCTCAAAAAAAGGATGCTAAACCCATTCAGGAACTGGGTACTTACATCAACTATCTGATTTACATCGACGACCAAGGAACTTGCTTTTAAGACCTATAGCACGGTGTTTGAAAATCACAGAAAAAAGTCTCATTCAACATTGCGAGCGAAGCGAGCTACGTTTACATTTTGAGTGGACAAAAGTTAATTAAAAAGGCCAAAAATTGTCCAATTTGGCGAGTTTTTGAAAACCTAAAGCTTGCGGTCAAACAGTGTTACCAGACAGGTCAATTTTAATAGGACAAAAATTGGTGGAAAATGCTACATTTTGAGTAATTTTCATACAATGTGCTAATGGTGACTCAATATTTTATATTCTGAAAATAAGTGTCCAAAGTTGTAATGCCAGGCAAGAAAGACAATTGGAAATCCAATAGGTGTCGATGTAAATTCCAAGCTCCCCAACCAAAATTGTGGTTATTTCTCGTGCCCAAGGCAATAAGATAGGAATGGGTTTGAGTAATCAAACAACTTTTTGTGGCGAAAAAAAAACCTCTCCTCCAGCCAGCTAACCTATAGCCCCCATTTTGTTTCTTTTCTTCTTTGTGTCGAGCTAGACTGGAGACAATAAATCAAAGGGCCCTCTCCTACATTTATCTCGAAAATTGATCTGCGCCATTATTACGGGGGCTTTTTTATCGCCCTTTGCCACACATTTTCCAGCAATCTCATCGACTCTAAACCTCAACTTCAAGACTCTCTGACTCTTTTTTTGTGGCCTTACTAGAATTACAGAGTAAGACGTTTACGACTCTAATATGAAGTGTCTACGCCCATTAACAACACCGTTTATGCTTTTCATCTCTGCTTTCTGGACTTTTTTGACGCTTCCTGAACAGAGAAGGTGATCAGCATTCAATTTTATGGCCTAAAAGCTTCTTTTCAAGGCTAGTTTATCTGTTGTATGCATAGGTGGCTATTTTCATTAACCAAAATCAGAGGTGCTGTTAAAGGCTCTGGCATTCTACATAGATAGAGAGCAAACCAAACATTATCGTTAATGTCGTCCCCGCAAAATTAGTGCAGGTCGTAAATGATGTTTGCTCTTAACGTTCTTATAGTTCCACCCAGTTTGATGGTCATAGCGGTGGCTCCAGTACAAAACAGGCCGTTATTACCATTATCGATAGGTTTTAGTACCTGTAGATACTAGAGTGGAGTAGTCGTGTTGTTGGCTGCTCCTTCAGGTTTTGGGCTCCTTTGCTGGCTGCTCTAACCCCATAATTGAATCACTGTATTCACTTTATTCATGCAGGTATAAATAAGTAGCTTCAAGCTGAATGCTAAGGCCAAAAAAGGACTTGAAGTGAATCCATTAATGCATGACTTTTAATCTGTTTTTGGTTGCTTTGAAAAGTAGAGGAATATTCAAGATTAGTTACTAGGGTGGTTCACTAACACTCACATAGTTTAGCACATTTAATCATCGAATAAATTCTTAACACTGTGAGTGACAAGTTTCAATTTTTGCTGATTTGTGTTCCTTTCTGCAACTGTTGCTTGCTTTGCTGTTTGTCTAAAACTTATTTTCTAGGCATGGCACGTAAGGCATAAGTCACAAGCGACTGGGCATGATTGCATATTTGTTGTCATATTAGACCCCATCACCATTATTTGAGGCTTACAAAACACCCAGATGCAAAAATTCAACATGAAATTGAATGTTAATTTGAAGTCGTAAAGTGTTACCAGTTCTAAGTTGTTGAAGATTTCTCTTTGAATTGTCATGCAGAACCATCATTTCCTTGGATTTTACCACATTTTCCTGCTTAGTTTATTTTCTAAAAGTGAAATATATTGCAAATGGCATCTACAAATTCACGCAGGTCCTGACAATTTTTGGCACGAAACTCATAAAACTCCCAGCAGGGAAGCAAATCATAAATTCAAATTCCACAAAAAAGCGATTCACCGTGCTCTAGCCTCAAAAACCCCTTACTCCTCGCTTCTTGCAAGTACTATGCGATGCTGCTCTGCTAGCTGCATCCAGCTACAAGTATCTAGGAGAAAAGGTACTGTGGCTAATGTAATCAGCTGTGAAAATCTACAAATTAATTCTGCTTCAATGGTTTAAAATATGAAACGTAAGAACTCTTACCTCTGTACAAAAGTCAATTTCTGTGCAAAAATGTTAGGGTACCCTACTAAAAATTCAGTATCACTTAAAGTGATTAGGTGTGGGCCTTGGTCTGAATTTCAACACGTACGCTAGTACACATTGTTTGAAACTTACTCAAAATGTCGCATTTGAATTTTTGAATTTTGGCATACTACGGTAGTGTTTTGGCCTCTATTTTAGGTCCTCCAAGCTTTGTTATAGTGATCGAATGCAGTTTAAAAGGGATAAACGTTGATTTTTGAAGTAGCAGGCGGTAGATATTACTGCCCTGGGAACAAGCGATTACTAGCGGGAAATCCAAAATTACTGCCCGCTAATAGAGGTGAGTAATTGTTGGTATAGGTGAACAAAACCCTTTTGATTACATAAATCCAACACTGCCAAAACCTTTTATTCTTACCTGGCTTGAAAAGCACAATGGCTTTTAGACATCCACATTCCGTCACATCGGGAGAAAGCTGTCTAAATCGACACATAATCTCCTAAGTAGAGATAAGATAAGTAAGTAAAGTGCTGCTTATTTTAATTTGAGTAGTAAGATTACTACCTGCATGGTCTTCACTTCCATGTCAAAAACCTCTTCTTCCACTGCTGGAATATGTCCATTAGCTCTCAAACTACTTTGACGGCCATTGAGTAAATGACTAAGGTCCCAAGGGACAGCCCATTGTGACAAATGTAGTAGGAAGAGATCTTTCCAGGACTCTTGAAGTAGCAACAGCTGATCTTTAGTAGATAAAGTTTGGAAAGGCATGAGACATTTCACCCATCGGACTGCCATGAATAGCAACCTAGCAGTAGTCTCCTGGAGGCTTTCCCAAGTAGGAGCCATACTTAGAGGCAAAGAAGGAGCAGCAGAAGTACTAGTAGGTAAAGGTAACAAAGGTGGAGGTGGAGGAGGCACACCTACACCTGAAGTAATGGCCGCTTTGGCCCAGATATCATGCGTTCGATCCGCCAATAAAGACAAAATATTCTGCTGGGTTGCAGCTAAAGTTGGGTGAAAAAGCGGGCTGGGAAGGTGAGTACTAGTCAAGAGGTTGCCAGCTTTCACGGGACTTCCGCTAGATCCGCCACTTCCGATGCTAGAGTTCGAACCGGGCGATGACGCGCTTTCTCCCGTTACTGGGGATTTGGAGACCGAGGCTGAGGAAACCGAGGTTGTTGGGATAATAGAAGGTGGAGGCGAGACTGGAGCTGAGACTGAAGTGGAGGTCAATGAGGCCATAGAAAAATGGGCTGCGGCCGCGGCAGCGGCTGCAGGGAACAAAAAGGGCATTTTGGGTTGGGCACCTGGGTGCTGCCCATGAGGTGTGTGAAGTAGGTGGGGGTGGGGGTGTAGTGGGTGGTGTACGTGATGTATATGACTTGAGACATTGTTGTTGTTGTTATTGGAATGGTGATGAATAGATTGGATTGGTGTTCCGTCTTTTTGCAATTTGGGCTTTCTTGGGCCTCGCTCATGTTGAACGGCGTCTTTGTTCATCGCGGAATCGAAGCATTTTTTGAGTCGGCATGCTCGGCATTGATTCCGGTGGGTCTTGTCAATTGGACAACGACCTTTGAAGTCACCCTGAGCTTTGCAAGTGTAGACTCGGCCTCTGTGAATGCTTCTTTTGAAGAAGCCAGAGCAACCTAAGAAGGGCAAAAAGTTGACCGCATCAAAAGGTAAAAACCTTTTCTCAAAGAGTAGCTTACCGTCACAAGAGTAGATTCCGTAATGTTTGCCGGAGCTGCGATCTCCACACACCTTGCAAGGAATATCCAAGAGTCGATCTCCTATTTTAAGAAAATATGTTCTTTAAATTCCCTATATATCACGGTGTTTGAAAATCACAGAAAAAGTCTTATTCAACATTGCGAGCTTCGTTTACATTTTGAGTGGACAAAAGTTAATCAAAAATGCCGAAAATGATTCATTTTCGCGAGCTTTTGAAAACCTGAAGCTTGCGGTCAAACAGCGTTACCAGACAGGTCATTTTTAATAGGCCAAAAATTGGTGGAAAATGCCAAAATTCAAAAATTCAAATGCGAAATTTGGGTGATTTTGAAACACTGAGCGCATAGTAGCAAAATGAGACATTTTTGAAGCATTTTCGAACACTGTGCTGCGTAGAGCAACAATACATATATTCAAGTACAATGTTTGAATGCAGCAAACGTTTTTAATGACCTCATTACAGAAGCATAAGTGTTACAGCCAATTTGCACTTGGGTAATTGCATCGTAAAAAGTGAATCAAGGTTGGCATCGCTCTCCTCACCTAACTGAAACTCTCTGAAGTGAAAGTTTTCCGTTCAAATGGCAAAATCAAAAAATGTCTGATGGAAAGCAAACATTTCTTCAATGCACACACACGTGCTGCCCAAACTTCTTTCTTTTTTTAGTCTATTGCAACAACCGTTTTGGGATTAGAGCTGAAGGAAAAAATTCACACTGTCAAAAGCTGAATAATCCTAGAGACAAATTAACACCGAACACATGTTCACTCCCCTGTTCGGCAGTCTGCCCCACAGCAAAGCTTGTCTCAAATTTTCAATTTTGAAGCTTATGGATTCAATGATGGCTCCCATTACTTGGCAGATTTAAAAAGCTCTCTGATTACTTTCAGATTTTTTTTTCAAGGCAAAATATGATGATGCAAGGATTATAGAAAATAATAAAGATACTAGATTCAGAAAGTTTTGTCCTATATAATGTATCATTACTTAATTCCCAAGGGAGCATAAATGATTTACTTCACGAGTGACGAAGAGTGAATTAAATCAAAAATTAAATCGAAAATCGGCTTGATGCTACTTTTCTGAAAGCAATTTGCTGCTGGAATGATGTTGGTACAGCTGTAAAACCATTTTTATTTTCAAGTAATTGCCAATATGTGATTTTACAATGTCTGCTTCTCTTTCAGCAGCTCCTCTTTACTACTGCTAATCATAAACATTTTTTCCCATTGAAAATTCAATTTTGAAACCCAAATCCCATCTGCACATTAACAAAAAAAGAGAAGGGTTGAAAGGGTTCCTTCATATTTTTTACGCCAAACTCAACATCTGCCCCGCGGGGTTATAATCACAGTTAGGAAACCCTTCGTTTTTAGCACACAGTGGAGATTTTTTGAGCTAAGCAGATTTCTATCTGAAAAATTACTTAGCTACGTGATTTTCTAGTAGTAAAAATCAGCAAGACTTAAAAAAAGAAAAACTTACTACTGAAGTGTGTAATCATAAAAGTACTTTTTGCTTTGTGTAAATAACGTCACCTGCAAAATGTATACGAAACATAATTTCTGTCATTTCGACTTACGCCTTAAAAAAGATTAATTGTTCAGACATTTGTTCACAATATTGATCCAACGCTTTCTTTCTTTAATATTGATTGTAAACTTTTGTTTGGCATTGTCACAATACAATTCAACACAGGAAAAAGGAAACTAAAGCAAAAAAAGAAGGTCTTTTAATCAGATTTTTCCTAGAGTAATTAGACATTTTTCCTCTTTTTGCATGGGAAAATGAATTTATCAGATTGCTAGCACAACACACAAAAATTCTTGTTTCGCTTCTAACCCTAATTTGTTTTTCAGAAATCATCATAATTGCAGAAACACATGTCTCAAGTCATTTACAGCGCCCGCACCAAAAAAAATTAACATTTCACTGTATGGCCTGGCTTAGAAGCCATTCCACAAAAGTCTCGAGGCATTGAAAAATAGTTTTAGAAATACATCTCGAGTCGATCGAATCCAAAGTATTGATTTATCACTACAGAACATCTCTAATATCACTAAATATCACAGGTGACAATTGAAAACTTGAATTGAATTTTCCCATCTTAAAAAGTTTTCCAAGCATCGTTGCTCAGGTCATAAAACGTGAAATTCCATTTGCTTCTTCTTCTCCTTCAACTCTGCTTTGCCATTTGCAGTATGTTGAGAGATTTTAGTATGGTTGCAAAGAATAGAATAAAGGCAAGAAGGAGCTTAGTGAACATTTAGTTGCATCTCTCTGTAGTGCTGTTGCACTTTTTTCTTAGCCTTAGAAGTTTAAGCAAAAAAACGTGAGTTGCCCACAAAAGCTTCAAAGCCATCAAAGATTATTCCCAATGAGGCGTTAGGGTAAAAATGTTTATGGGTTCTTCAGGTAGCTGCAAGGTTTGGCACACAGAGAGCATGAATGGCTTGGAAAAATGGGCGTTTTGATATTTTTAAGGAAACGCTGCTACAGAGTATAAAAAAGGCTTGATTTACGAGCCAATTTTCCCATTTTCTCATTTTTTTCACTGCGAACGTTTTATGACCTCGGTTCAAGTATTCCTTTTGTTCTGCTAATGATCATTTTCTTACAAACGTCTAAGGTTCCAAGAGTTCAAGTATTTGGAGTAGCGGAAGTGATCAAGAGACTCATTTAACAAGACTGAAAATGAATTTCAGTGTTGACCGCGCGATGATGCTTGGTTTCTGTCTTGTTTTTCTAAGCATCATTGCAGCTCGGTTTTAATAGTGTTTTCTCTCTTCATGTTTTGCCCCAAAAATGGATATGATGGGCGTGTAGATATGTAGTGAGGCTAGCTCGCCAATTTACAACCCTATTCTAACCAAAAAGTTTTTTTCCTAGGGAATCCCTACCGCGTAAGTAACGACTGAAATTCCAAAGTGAGCAGCACCAACGTTAAATCATAAAAGAAATCGCACAAGAAACACTGGAAATGGGGGTTTGAGAAGAGCGGCTAGCCGAGAAACTCATACACTTTATCTTCAGCTCTTTCGCTAAAGAAAACTTGGCCAATGATCCCGTTTTCCAAACTCAGTTCAACTATAGTCGAGCTCGAGAGAGAGAGAGAGTTTTGAGCCCCCTGCTGATTTACTGATTCACTCGTTTTTTGTGGCACCTCAGCATCTAAGCACAAGGCAGCCTACATAACCCTTTTCGGATATTAAGGTCAATGATCTTACAAAAAAGTCATACTTATCGACAAGGTAAACGCGTTTCCGGGAAACCCGAGATTCATTAAACTTAGTGTTACATTTAGAATTGAGTCACATAACTCGATTTCCCCTTGTCTTTTACCAAGACCAGTTCAAGATTCATACTTTAAAAAGTTTTTTTTTTCTGGTAAAAGAACGACATCTAGCGTCAGAAAATATGTACAAGAACTGCACAGTGCATTATACAGTCTATTCAGTACAGTTAATAAAGTTCGATTATTGTTGGCAGCGTATTTTTATGCTTTGTAAGCCGTTCCTTTGTTTCACTAACGAGAGTGCCCATTTTTCTCGAGATATGCCATATGTTGTAGGTGCAAAAAAGCTACAGCTCTCCAGCTAGCTAGCATAGCAAGCCTTCTTTGTTTTTTCCCCGAAATTGTGAACTGCAGGGGGCCCTCGACTGATAAGTAGGCCTTGGCCCGAATCCTACTTATTCTCTGTCAGTTAGGGTTTCACAAAAAGAACCTCTGATAAATGAGATCAGGGTGACGTGAAAATAATGTTTCTCCAAAGCATTTTGTATTCAACTTCGAATGCCTCGCAAAAAACTCTTAAAACCCAAAATTGTACGTCGTAAAAATAGAGAGAAGATTGATTTATTCTCTCAGAGAAGAGGGTCTAGCAGCAACCTGTCAATAAGAAAAAGTTAATAATCTTTGTAAACAGGCTTCATGTGGCAAAGTCTCAAATGTCCTGGATTTGCACTTTTCTTGAACTTTTGAGTCTCCTTTTTAGCTTCTGGAAAAGATCAGAGTTACTCAAGGGGATAAAATGCATCGAGACATAAGCTCTGCTTGGCATCCCTCGACTAGAAAAACCCGATAATCTGCAGCAAAAAACAGCCCATAATCAAGCCTTTCATTAAGCGAGATCGTTGAAGAGCCCGAGTCATTTCTCTCTGTCAGCATGGACCCAAGAAGGCAACAATTAACGCCAATCTTCTAAACGAAGACATTGATTCTTTGGCAGCTATGAAACGAACCAAGAAGAAGAAGAAGCTTCCAAGCAAAAAAACAATTATTTATGAGAGGATTTCTTACAGCTCACCTCCGTGGTTACAAAGGTCTAGAAATTCATTTAGGGTGTCACACTCACGCGATCCCAACATTATTGCAGCTCCTGCTCCTCAGTCTATTCCCAAATGCATTTCTTCATTTTGTATTTGCTCTCTCTTATATTGGAGCTATGATTTATTTCACACCTTTTACGATCACTTCATTCAATTTTGGTCACTTCAATCTCTTTAAAATATGATGATGGTTGGCACAGTGCTGAAAATTCGTGCAAAATCTATCTAAAATTGAGGCGACATTGATATGAATGCAAAAGACAGGATGGACTCATTTTATGAACGCTTGCACCGATGGACACACATATGTCGTTTCTTCATTTATTGAGTCAACATTAATATGAATATTAAAGACAGTCTTGGATGGACTCTTACTATGAACGCTTGCCCCAATGGACTCAAAGATGTCGTCAAACCGCTTCCAAATTGGTTGCTCAATCGTTACTCATTTTGTTTGACAGTCTTTTCCAATTTTTATCATGAAGCATTTTCATTTTCCGCGTTCTTTCTTGGCACTTTTTTGTTCGCCACCGCACTCAATTTTAAGGGCAGATGTCTTTGAAGGAGGAGATGAATTTGTCGCCACAAATATGCCTCTTCTTCGTGAACTGAAAATTCAGATTATTTTACAACCTCTGCACCTTTCTTGGTTTTCCATTTTTCGATTTCCCTTTTGAGTAGTAAGTGTAAAACCAAAGTGGTTTTCTTTCTCCTGCTGCTATTGCAATTGCGTGTTTTATAGGATAAATGGCTTTTTTTCAGCATCATGCAATAATACAGCATCAGCAGCGGATTGGTGAGAAACCGAGAAATGGTGATTTCAATGAAAATCTGCTTCTCAACTCTGTGAAATAGCAGAAGCATGAAGAACGAAAGTCGGTTTAATGCAAAGCGATTTGAGAAGAAGACTGCAGAGAAATTGCTGCTGACCTCTAAACTTTTCTCTTCTGGAAAATCAATCGAAAATTCATCATTGTCTGGGATGAGACCCTACACGTTTTGGCATTAGAATCTTTCTCAAGCAAGCAAGAGAGAGTGTGTGCAAAAAACGGAAGCAATTTCTCATGATGGATCGAAGGTAATCTCTAGTGCTCTCTTATAGGATGGGCTATCCGTACGAGCAGAGAGGAGCGATGATAGGGAATCGTGATATCTGCTGTAACTTGATGTTCAAAGGCAAGCTCATTATGACTTTACCAGATTCATATTTCAACGTGTGCATCACATCAGCAATAACGGTGATCTATGATGAATAGGTGGTGATTTCTGATGTGAAATTACTCAAGCTCTAAAAAAGAAAATAGAATACAATATTTCAAAATGAATTAGATTGAGCTAAGGCTTATTTGGGATTAGTGATATTCAATCGAAATCGACCGATACATATTGCGAATACCGACTCGAACATCTGAAAAATATTTCCATTATATGCAGTGACGAGTAGAGGATGTGCACCATTTTTTATGGGTCATTTTGAAAATCATCAAGCCTATAAAATTGTAAATTAATGCCCTCTAGTGGTTAAAGTTTACAATCGTCGCTGCTGCTTCTTTTTAAAAAATGCGATGATTTGACCCGGTTCACACGTAAAAAAAGCTCATTTGTTGTACAGTTCATTTTACGGCTAATTTAGCTCAAGTTTTTTCTCCACCAAGAGTGGCTTAGCTTTGGTAGGAGGCTGGCACAATATTTTGAGTTTTGACCTCCCGCTGGGACCCGGTTTTTGGCGGGCCTGAAATTCGACTGCTGCCTCATGCAGCAGCAATGATCTGAGCAGCAGCCATACTGAAAAGAAGTAACCCATTTATGCCTGAATCTAGAGCGCACTGCCGCAAAGACTCTTTGTGGATGCCAAAATGTGTATATGTGTATAGCAAGGGCCATAATGCTATGTAAATCCTTTGGCTGTTTTCATTTCTGGCTCGCAGCAGGGGGAAGCCTCAAAAACCTGGGCTTAACTAAAAATATGTGGCAGTGTCTAAAAATTTCGCATGTTACTACTATTGGGCAATTAATCTGGACAGACCTTTAGGTTACCTTAAATAAGAATGGAGCGGCTAAAAGGAGCGGCAGGGACTGAATTGAAATTTCGTACAATCCCAAAATATCCAGAGTAAGAAGGGAGCGCAAACAGAGCGCAAATGAAGTACAAACGGAGCGCAAGTGGAGAACAAGTGGAGCGCAAGTACTTGACCGGTACCGTCCTAGAGTTCCGCTCCATCAATAAATCATAGCGCTCTATCAAAATCGAAAAACTAATGGTCTGACTAATCCTCACATATTTTGAGTTCTCTTGTGCTCGTTAAGCAAGTCTTTGGTGGAGCTGCTCTAAGCCACCAAAATCAAGAAACCAGTTCGCTCCGCATCATTAATCATATTTTTTGCTTCAGAAAAAGAGTTGCTGCTGCTCACTAGGCAGCTTCAGTATCATGGGCTGTTGCAGACTAGTATGGCTTTAAAGCAAAAGGCTTTTCTCAAATTCTAAAGAATGACTTGACAAAGTCAAAAAGTTCTTTGACCTTAGTCTGCATGCGCTCCTCTCCTTTGGTGGTAAAGCGCTCTCTAGCAATGTTGTGCACATATGAGAAGACAAATCAAAGTTTCATTGGAGATATTTGACACATTAGATTAACGATCAGTCATTTATCGTCAAGTCTCTAACCCGTACCTTTTTTATGGGATCATGTGCAAAAACTGAAGTTTTTGCAAAACTAAAAGGGAATCTTCACCTGCTATAAGTAACACCTGCAAAAGTTTATCTTTTTGCTAGGCAAAATTATCTCTTTATATATTTCGTCATCTGACAAAAGCCACCATTTTTAGCATTTGATGAAAGGTGTGGGCCCCCCAAATGGCATCATAAAAAGTTCAACAAAAGAGCCATTTTTCCATTTCAAATGGGATGGAAAAATCTTAGAAAAACAACTGCTGCTGGTGAGATGTTCAATCTTCTTTTGGAGGAGGGCAGCAGCATCATCTCTAAACCTGAGCCATGCTTGAATAGCACAGCTAAAAAGGGTTGAATATGATAAATGACTTGCCATTTTGGTCTATTGTCAAGCGTTTTAGCTTTGGGTCTTTCTGACAGCAACCGAACCTCTCGGTACAGCAGCAGGTATTGAAGCTCTGGAAACCAAAAAAAAAGGTAAGAGTTCATTTAGGCTTTGTGTGATCTACATCTGGATTGGCAGCCTCTTGATGGCCCATTAGCCCCAGGTTTCAATAAAAATCCTTTAGGCCCCCTCAACTCTCTGATGCTGCTTCTCTACTCTTTTCAAGCCTTTAAAGCATCTCAATAAAGCGGAGAAGGGTTTTTATAAGCTTGACAGCCGGCTGTCAAGATTGGCAAAAATGGGTTTATGATGCTTTCAACTGTTGAAAACTACTCAAAAAGTTATGTACTACGACGACAAAGATTATTCCTTAGGTAACATTTTACTAGCAGAGCAGATTGAAAACCTTGTCTAATTAGTGGGTTAGCCTAATAATAATCGAAGAGAACACCACTCTCTTTTTAAAGTTACTTTAACAGCGCTATTCACGGCGGGTGGCCAATCGAAGCACTCTTGTCCTTTTGCATCCAAATACCTAAGAGATGCTAGGCAGCAAAAAACTAGGGGCTCCTCAATCACTGGCTTTATGAGGCCCGATAATGAAAATTCCAACCATGGTAATCGGTTTTGCCACAGGCCACAAACTGCTTTTCAGCTCCGTAGTTTTTCCTGTATGTCATTGTTGCTTTATAAATGGCAATGCCAGCAGCCGACAGTACATATAGTACAAAAGGGTTTTTCTCTTTTCCTAGGTAGTCTACTCAAGGTTCCCTACTGCGGTGATGTATCGAACTAGCCTCAGGCTCCTGATGGGCCAAGCAAAAAAAAGTACCACATTCTTATTGCAAACTTCAATTTGTTACATTTTTAGGGTACCTTATAAATCCCTGTTAGGGTTGCACATTCAGTCACTAACTCTCAGGACTGGCAAGAAATAATGCAGGCAAAGTTATGGTGATTTATGAACTAACTACCATAGCATTTTTGGGAAAACTTGGCTGATTGGGGTTGGCAAAACTTAGTGTAATGAATTTTGTTGGAAAAAATTACAGTGTGTGTCCGAGTAGTTGCGCTGCTCCTCGCCGCTGCTCTTTGCAAGAGAGCTAGATGAAAAATGATCCCATTTTCCAGACAAACTGGCCGTGAAGTTCTTTTATCGTCGCTTGCACGACTTTCGATACATAATGAGGTACAAAAGGTAATTTTAGACCCAAAAAATTAAAAAGACTAGCTCAACTTACAAGCAAAAGGAGGCCTTCAAAAAAAAAAACTTTCACGCCATTTTGCCCAGTACAAAAAAGAACCGGAAAATCTTAGCTATTGTGTCAATACAGTGGGGCTCGCGTCAACAAGTTGTAAAAGCGGCCATTTTGTGGCTTTTTTGTGCATAAAAGACCTCCCCAAGAATAGAGCTGGCGGTGTTGCCTTTAAGAAGCGAATCCCCAACCCACGAGCAGAGCAACAACAGCCACTTTTAGTGGACATAAAACCCAGTGTGGACATGGCATAAATGTCAGCACTTGAAGCATTTGTCACTACATTTCACATGTAAAGCAAAAATTCCATATCTTTTTGGCCTAAAAAAATCGAGTATATGTAGTCTTCAAACTTTGGACTTCTAAGTTCTTTTTAAGATTTAGTAATTGGGATTGTAGTTTGATGCATAATTAGTGAGACGCCCTCTGCTTCTTTGTAGATATCAAACGTCCACTTTTCTGCTTTGCACTCTACTCTAGTCTCTCTCCTCTTTAGTTTTTGCCTTTTTGCCGTCGTTTTGCAGTTAGTGGTTGAGTCACAGCGAAGAAGTCGAGATACGCCCTTTATCTCATTCGTTACTCTTGTCACTAAAAACTTTGCAGCATATCTCAGATTTCTGAAGTGAAAACCGTTTCTCGCTTTCCATTTTCCACAATGGGGTTTGAAAATGCTCACTGCTGCAGCTTCAAAGCTCCTCGCGTGACTATTAATTTGGACATTGCATGGGTTACCCTTAGATTAAACTTTAGAATCTTTCACGGTCTGAAAATCCAAAGATTCGTATCTCAAAGCATCCCAAGCAAAGGATAAAAAAAACCGCTTTATGGGAGTGCGATTGTGTGTGATATAACACATATTTTACTCCTTTTAGACCTGACCTCAGTAGTAACGATGTTTGGGGGACCTTTGATTGACCTGGAGGGGTCCTTTTTTAACCCTACCCAAATGTCTCTTAGTGTCCAAAACTTCTTCTCAATCTGTTTTTTGGTGATTTACCCTAATCATGGCATTCAAATCACTGAGCGGTTCTCGAAAATAAAGTGGAAAATGGAAAATAAATTTTAGGCAATTAGATAAAAGACAGAGACCCCCTCCCCCTTTTTTGACCCGAGGGGATATTGTGGAGGCATGTGTGATAAGTCCACAAAGAAATAGAATCTCAGCAGATGGCAATGAATTCTTCTTTTGGGCTTTTCTCACAGACAAAGACACACCGAATGGTACGACTTCTGTCCAAGGTCAACTCTTCTATTTTTGTACAAAGTAGCATATAAAAAAAGTGGGGAATGCGTTGATGATGGTACTGATGCTGTTGATGGTCATTTGTAATTGTCAGAATTCCACAAATATGTTTTAAAGATGAAGTCTAGCCATGCCCTTTCCATGCAAATGAAATCTCCTCATATTTTATGGTCCCACATTCTTCTTGCAAAAATGGGCACAGTTGTAAAAACTTGAATTTCGCCTCCGAGTGAAAAATTGCAAATCTTCAGGAATTCTACGAATAATACAAAAGTAGTAAATAAGATATTTTTTCGTGATAGCAATCACCATTTGAACTTGTATAAACGCCATCTATCTTATAACTATTTTTAGGCTGAAATTAAAACCTTTTTTCAATGATTTTTCTATGATTTATTTTCTAAGCAAGAGTAATACACTGTTTTATTGCTTATTTCTGGTAAACTGAAGAAAATACTTTATGTTATGGATTGCCATTCGTCATTTATGGTGCTGCACGTTCTTTTCTGCACTTCTAATAGGCATTTTTAGTCTCTCTCCGTCGTCGTTCCTTCCCTCATCTTATCTAGATACTAGATGCAGGTGAAATGCATTCAACAATCATGATGTGAGTGGAATGGGGCCCCATAAAGAGCCTATAAGAGTTGAATTCTTCTTTTATTTTTGTAGATGAGATGACACACAATGACAACACAAAGTTCGACAGTTCTTTTTTTTTGCAGGTAAAAAATGAATGTTGTCTTCTGGGAGAGGCACTCCTTTACTGAGAAAAAGATAAGATTCTTTTAGCAGCAGCCAGGTTGTGGAAAGGGGGGGACCCAAGACGACTCCAAATAATGGGTGATATCAACCATTCTAAAGAAGTCAATGCCCTGGTCAGGTTAAAATCTGAGTTGGGAATCTCCAAATGTGGCCAAAACTGGTGTGACACCCTATGCAAAAAAACAACCAACTTGAGAGTTAAAAAGATGATTCTCAAGAAAAGTCCAACCAGGGATTAAAGTCACTTCAGACAACTTCAGTCATCTTAGAATAAAACTTCTTTTATATCTGAGTTTTCTTATATTTTTTCCTAATTATCATATTAAGAGGTTTGTAAAGTCCCATCAAAAAATCTTTAATGCTCAGCAGGTTTTGAATCTGTAGACTTTTCTGTTGTACTTGAGAAGAAGTTGGGTTTTTTTTTGCTACAACCCACAATCCATTAACATTTGGAAATTCTCTCTGACTCTCAGTATGCTGATGATGTAGGCAAGTATAATGATTTGAAAAAAGAAGGAGTTTTTTTTTTTAAAGACCTTTGGCAAAGAATTTATGCCTTTGCTTCATGTCTAAAGCACAAAAGACACTAGTTTATTACGTTTTATCATTCCTTTTAGCTAGTTGGCCAGTACACCATTTAATTCCTTTTCAAGATCCAAAACCAGGTCGAGTGGTAGAGCTGGGGCTACAAAATATGGAATGAACGTCTAATAGAGAAAGCGTTTTGCCATTTCCAGCCGACAAGACAAACTGCGCCTCGTTTAACTCATGGCCTTTATCAAGCGTCACAATCAAGCAATTGGAAGCCACAAGAAAAGAATTCCTACATCATTGCACACCAAAGAAAAACCTGATATACTTTGAAAATATGCATTCATGTCAACTAAACCAGTTGACGCCCTGACAAGCGACTAAAAAGAGGCCTTGATATTGGACAGTCTCAATCAACGCACAATGTTGCAAAAACACTTAAATAGTCTCATTTGACAAACGATTTTAGAGTTAGGTTCCTCAAAGAAATCGGTTCTATATCTAACCTGATCATAGAAAAATCGTTCAAAATCGGACAAATCGCTTGATGTGTCAATAAACGACATCTAGCCATATTTTGGTCAACATGTGAAATTGAGTATTTTCGAGCAGCAAATTGAAACTGAGATAATTTAGGTGATTTTAAACACTGTGTCAACGTTCACATTGCTTGAAAATCCTTAAAAAGGTCTCATTTTGTTGGATGTTATTTGAAGCATCTCCAGAACAAATCAACTATTTTTTCAAAAGTCGTGATATTGCAAGTGTTCTTTTTATGCTTGAATGATTTGGACGAGAGGAGGCAAAGAAACGATTTGGGGTCAGAAACTCTTCTCGGCTTAATCTGAAGATCACGAAGTAGGTTGGTTGTGGCTTTTTTTGAGGTAAGCTTAAAGTAAGGTGTGAAACCTGGCACTTTTCATATAAGGTGATGCTTGCCTTTTTTGCACAATCAAGATTAGAAACTAAGAAGAAGAATGAGTTGCTGTCCTCACTGTCTAATGAGTCAGATCTGCTCAAGATGACCGGCATCTAGGGTTGAAATATGGTCAGCAGTCACGAGCCATGATGCCATTAAAAGTCTGGAAGACTTGGACTTGGATGGAAGAAAAAATTCTCTAGATTAATATGCCAGTTTTGCATAAGCTCCCAAGGCTATGAAAATGCATTTTAATCTTGCAGAACAAAGCAACCTTTTGAGCTAGCTACAAACATTAATGAACTCAATTGCGCACCTATCAACTCAAGATCTACTTCGTGCCTACGATTTTTTCCTAAAAGGTGATAGCCATAATGCTCCTATGCGCTTTTCAATCATGTCTGGAAACCTCATTTCTTTCTCTAGAACCAACTTGGAACCATTTACTACTCTAAAGTGGTACAACATTTTTTGGCTAGAATCGATGAAAATTCCTTTTAGCCTTTTTCTTCCACAGTTGAAGCATTTGATAATGTTTGCTCAAAAATCTACAAAAGGTAGTTCTGTCTCGTAATCAAATGGAACGAGCAAAAAATTCTACTCTGCTGTTGGCTCAAAGTGGGCGCTTTGTCTCTCTCTCTCTCCTCACTTCTGGCCCTTATAACAACTCCACAAAAGTGTATGGACTAGGTTTTTATACATAAGTGTCAAAAAATGTCTGTGTACAAAAAGGTCAAAGAACTCTTAGAAAAATGGGGGCCTCTAATGAGTCATTTCCTATGGTCAGACCCAAGCCGAGAGCTGAGTAGCAAGAGCCTTAAAAAAAGAAGACCCATAATTTGGGACACGACTTGACATTTATTTTGGGGGCCAATCTGTGCGAATTGTGTTTTAGCAAACAATGACCTACAGTCACATCAGAGCAGAGCTTTTATATGGCATCATAAAATGGGCGGTTTAATGTGTTAAACTTGGGATTTCCTCACCAGAAGAAGGTAGGGGGGAGACTTCTACCCCCTTTTTAAAGCTGAAAGAAATGCAACTAAGATCTACTTGATATACACAAAGAGGGCACTCTTTTTTCTTTTCAATGCATATATATTTTGACATTTTATGTGCAGTCTCCAAAATCTATGTCGTGGTTACTACTGAGACATGGTGCATTTATTTTGCTTTGCTTTACATAGCAATTAAAGAGGCCCTAAAGCTTTCAAAACTAGAGTTGCCTGTGATATTTATTGTGTCCCAAGTTGACCCAAGTTTCGTCTCTTGGCCAGACACAAAAGTTTTCGCGCGATGTTAATGCCAAATCCATAGATGTAGTCGTAGTGTTTGCCAAAAATATTGCATTCCCTTTTATTGTCACTCTGACTGACTGAGGAGTCAGTCTCTTCTCAAGCTCTAGAGCTGAAGAAATGTGTCCAATTTTATGAGGCTACTACCATCATTCCTGAGTTGGGGTGACAAAGATATCGGTGCAATCTACCTGCAAAAGTTGTACAAACATAAAGTTACCTTGATTCAAGGTGCCACTCATCTTTCTAGGTTATGTAGATTCGCAAAAAAGAGAAGCATCGAGCAGCAGCTTTGCACTAGATGCAAAATGCAGGGGGCTTCAGTTTACCTAAACTATTCACAGACATTAAAGTCTAAGCTCTCAAAAAAAGTAATGCCAATGCAGATTTTAACGCATCATGATCTTTTCTAAAGAAAATAAATGTAGCATGTAAAGAAACAATTTGAAAATGCAAAATCTAAAAGTGTTATGGTAAGAATACCTTATCATATTTGGACCTTAAAAATGTTTCCCAGTTTTTGTCAGGGTCACTATGCATTTTGAAATAAACAGGACTACTATTCAAAACCAGATTGTACACTTTCAATGACACCTTTGCATTTAAAATGAGCCTCGAAGCTTGGTGGTTTTTTATCTCTCCTTACAAAAAGTAGATTTGTGCTTGCTGCTGTCTGTGTCCAAATTCTAAAAAGGAGGCTAGACCCACTTCCAATTTCAGTCTTGTTATCTGCTAGAGAGATTGCAAATCTGAATCTGCTAGGAGAGGATCGTTGAGCACAGAGAGAGTTTTTCTTAGGAGGCATCGTGCTTAGAGTGTATATTTGGCATCAAAACCATTTCGCACAACAAAAGATTGTGAAGCCCTGAATGGGCAAGAATGAGTCCTCGACTTTTGCGATAAAGAAAAGTGAGCGTGGGCTGACAGAAATGTCATTCTGCAAAGCACAGTCTAAAAAAAAGCTGTGAGTCTGACCTCGTTTTTTTTACAGACTTCACGAATTTCTTTATCTCTATTTGCCAGTCAATCTTTCTGCTCACTACTGGATGGGGGCTGCTGGCGTAACGGTTAATGAGCAACGTGTGAACGACATATTTCCTGAGTTTCAGATTGAATACTTGTGGAAATGTGCTTGACATCTGGGTCAACTTTCAGTTGAGGCTTGAGGTTTGAGAAATCAATGCAATTTCAATTTTTCAGCTTCTACTTGACACGAGACCAATGCTGAGACCCTCTAAGATCCATTTCAGGAAGAAATCATAAAGTTTAGCATTAAATGCATTGGTATGACTACTTCTTGTTTTGGTGTAGGTCAATGCATAAAGTCAAGTCTTTGAATGTCACCACAGCATTGTTGTTTTTATTTTTGTAATGTTAGATCTTTGTGTTTCCAGCAGGTCTACCCCTTCTTCTTCTCCCAATTTCCTGTCTTGAGTAAGGGTGGCAAAGCTTGCTTTTCACTCACTTCTATGCATCTGAAGACTGAAATGTTCACAGATTGTCGCACTAGAGTAACTCGATCCTGAGGAAATGCTGCCACAAAAAAGAAGTCATTTATTATGAAGAAGACTATGACGGTCGCAAAGATTTTCTCAAGAGACATTTTTGTTGAGAAACAAGCCAAATAAAGCAAGAAGCGTGTGATGAAAGACACGGCTGAGTGAACCTTAATGAATTTGAGCTTCTTTAAAAGAAAGGATTTCACAAGCATGATTTGTTGTATTTATTTTACACACACGTAGACATAAGGAGACAGTAATAATTTGAGAAATTTCTATCATTTTTTTTTCAGAGCTGCTTTGCTATACATTAAGTGTGCAATTAGTGATTTTTTTTCATTCTGGTAAAACTTGAGGCCTGGGATTGGGGGTTAGTAAAAGTCTTAGACTAAAAAATTGGTTTTATACCAGACCTTTTTTTTTCAAAGTGTTTACCAGACAATATTTGAGAGATTGGGGTGGTACAGTGCTGCTTTACAATCTTTTTCAGATTTGAAAATTACTAAATGCTTTGGTCATTTGGTTCTTGTTCTTTTTCAAAAAAGGAAAACAAGAGAGGAAAGGGAACAAAAAATCTTTGTCTAGATAATTTTTTTTGTTTGCTTCTAATCAATAGTACGTATTTTTGAACATTTTGGGGCACAATTTTTGCCATTTAATTAGCAAAGGATGATTTTACAATAAAAAGGGAAGAAAACTTTTTTTTTCAAAAAAAAAATTGTGATGATTCAGAATTTGGCAAACCAGAATTCACGTGGGTAGAGTTTTTTCTTTGCAAGCAGAGCCAAAAGTTTAAAGAGAGAAATGGTGTCTAGGCAAATATGAAGCTTTGCAATAAAACACTCCCAAAAAATCTCATGTAATAAATATTGGATTTTTATGGCAGAGCTTTAAAATGGCACTGATTGGTGGCACTTGGTTTGAGAAGGAAAGAAAAAAAAAATAAAATTGATGATATTGGAGGGAACTTTGATTTGTTTCTGATATGAAGATGTGCAATAGGAAGATTGTCTGGTTCTTTTTACGTATATACCAATTTGGCTTCTGTATTTAGTTGATTGGGTGGGTTTTTGATACTAATTCTTACCATTGAAGGAAAAAGTAGTTGTGCTTGGCATATAAATTCACAATTATTGTCCATTTATGCCTTTGAGGCTAATAGTTCACTTTTGATCACAGTTTGACACTACTCATTCATGTGCCTATATTTATGTCCTTCCATTTGGCTCAAGCCAAGCACTGCATATTGACATTTGGAACAATGGTAATGCGTTTGTTTTCCATTGTGGGGGCATCCACCCACAGGACAGTATTGGGTTGGGGTGTACTTTTCAAAGCCTGCAGCCATAATGGAATCAAGCTTCTGGTGTTGTCTGCGATGAGCCACTACCTTGTTGGTGTCTGTGCAATAATAGTCACATTTCAGGCAGTGAAAATGGCTACTAGACTTTTGAGCATCCCCGGCCGCTGGAACTGTAATTACAAGATACTCTCATTAGAAAAAGTGGGCCCTTAAAAAAATAAGTATTTAGGGGTGTAATTAGTTAGTAGGCCTACTATCAAAATAACAAAATTCACTTACGTCTAGCATGCATGGCATTGAGTTCACATTGAGGTCTTCCACAAGGCACCCCTCTGAATCCTTCAAATTCTTCACCACACAGAGTATCTAATCTCTCATGTCTTGCAGTATGCTGTACAAATCTGGTTTTGTCACAAAATCTGTAGTTGCAGTCTTTTCTCATGCAATGGAAGTGGGTTTGGTGCTCTCTGTAGTTGCAACTTTGAAACTGGCAATCCTCATTGAACCTTTGAAAAATGGACAGAGTTGATAGAGAGTTGTTGCCAGAAGAGCAGAGAGATGTTTATTCAGGCCTAAGAATGAAAAGGCAAGCCTTTCAGTCTGCTATCCAAAAAGCTAGCAAAACCACCCTTAGTAATTTGTAATTTGCAGCTTCTTACCTGAACCTCATGTATCCTTCTGGCACAGGTTCATCTTTCAACATTCTCATGCTGGATTGCAACCTCATCTTCTTCTGCTCAGGATTCAAGGAATCATCACTGAGGATGTCAGACATGGGACTAGACCTTTTGAGACTGTTGGTATCTGGCAACCTAGAGAGGTTTTGCAAAGCTGCAGCGGCTGCATTGCTGGTTGGAGATGTGGGCAGTTGCAGTCTTCCATCAGGAGTCAAGCCTGGAAACCTGGGGAAAGGGTGAGGCATACCAGGCAGCATAATACCAGGTGGTAAGAAGGGGTTTTGCGACAGCAAAAGGTTTTGGGCATTCACTGGTTGAGGGGAGCTGGTAGGTGAAGGTAGGCTCAATGGATGTCTTAGAAGGCCATTAAGGCCAAAAGGAGGGGCGGGGAACCCAGGGGGGAGGCCAGGCATTGAGAGTGGAATAGGGGACGATGCCATTGAAGTTGAGGGGGGAGGTGGTGAAGCGCTTTTAGGTGAGCTGGCTGGTGAACTGTTTGACGTTGTTGTGGTTGCCATCAATGGTTGTTGACTGACAGAAGTCACTGAGGTCTGAGCTAGATTTTCTGGATGGTTGCTGTCAGTAGGTGATGTAGGATTTAATAATGCTGCTAGACTGTTGGCTATTTCTTGAGGGGATGCATGCCTCTTTAAATGGGGCTCCAGCTTGTCCTTTTCGGTGAAACCCTGCAATTAAGTGCCCATTTAGCTTGTTACATAGCTGAAAAAACACTTTGTGGATGATGGCTACTGTGCTAAAAAATGGGTCTCTGTCTAAATCTAATTACTTTCAAACTTTTTTGAACAAATAAGTGAATTTTTGATAGACTTTTCCAACCGAAAAGAAATGTTGCAAAAAACTTGAGTAGTATACTTTGCTCTTAATAGGTTTAAAAGGTCAGTGTATGAGGAGTTGGAAACATGTCTTTAAAGAGTGTACAATTAAGTGCTGCCATTTAGCTTGTTAGAAGGGTGGTGATTACCTGGTTGCAAATGTTGCAGTGAAAATGTGGCCTCCGTTTGAGTTTGCAAAAAGGCCGCCCACAGGATTCTTCTTCTGGCTCGGGGCCAAATTGTGGGTGGGAATTAAGGGATAAGATTTGCGGCAATTCTGAGGCAGCATTGCTTGGAGAAGTTGAAGTGTTGGTAGATCCGCTAGATACCATTTCTTGACTAGCTTGTAAAAGCTTGGCTAGCGGGTTCTCAGCCTCATTGTTGGTTTTTGAGAATGACACCATAAAATTCACACCAAGTTTGGACTTTAAGGAGATCGTAGGACTCACTTCATCACCTAATAAAACAAAAAATCCAAAATTCATTGATGAACTAGTCTGAGTCTCTCCTGGAATTCTCATATTTTGATAGAAATTAATGTCTTCCTTTCTGTAGAAAAATCCCAAATATTTTGGTTTGTCTTACCTGATACAGGTTGTTCAACCCTTGGTGGACTCTCTCCCCTATTTCTCATGACAGGTCCCTGTGGCATGTTTGTAGGAAAGGCAGTTAATGGATAATAAGTCCCCTTGGCTTTAATCAGACCCTGATGTTTAGGTGGGGTGCCCTGCTCAGATCCTGAAGATTCTTTTTTAGGCAAAGGTGAACCTGGAGGTGAGTCATTGTCTTCTTCTTTATGATTATTGTTGGACTCCTCTTTGGGTTTAGGTGGTGGACTGCTCATCAATAACTGATCAGCTAAGGCTGGCAGACCTCCTAAAGGTGCTGAGACCTTGGGTGGACTACTGAGAAGTCCAGTTGGGCCAAGTGGTGGATTTCCTAGGCCCATTGGGAACAATCTGGATCCAAAGCCTCCTGGACTTTGTGGTGTTGTGGGCAAAGGTGAAGACATTGGAATTTCTGAAGGCATTGGGGATTCACCTCCTGGTTTAGGCAACTTGAAACTGGTGAATACAGCCTGTGGACTTCCATGCAAATCTGGGCTGCCTGGCATACCTCCCATATGACCAAACTGTAAAAATACATTATTTTATAGATTTTTTCATACAAATTAGACTCAGCATGCATGTGACATTTGACAAATGGAGCTAAATGTTAATTGTGCGTTACCCTGAATTATGAAAGCAAGTACTCTCTCCTCACTCTCCCCAGTCGCCTCAAATAGTAATTATAGACCCTCTTTGCAACTTCCAACAGGAGGCAACAATTCCTCTCCAAAAAATTGGAAAAAGGTGTTATTTATCTTTACACTTTGTTTGCCTTTGAAGTGATGTAACAGATGTTACAATTCTTGCTTGTTAAATTCATTTTTTTGCCTTCCTGAGGAAGAGTTATGAAGGCTCAGAATTAGACTAGTTTATCTTCTACACCCTGTTGTAAAAGTATACTTTTTTGTGGGGTTATTTGGTTAAAAACTTGACCGAAAAAGATTAATTGAGTTAACCTTAATTCATCATGCCTTGAACCCAGCAGCCTTAGAAAAAAAAAAGTGTATATATTCTGCTTACATTGTCATTCCAGACCTGATGAATGTGGCGAGGAGCAAAAATGTAGGGGAAAAGAACAAAAAGAAGGGCATAAGTCATACAGAATGCTATGCTCCAAAGGTGACAAAAGACTAATGTCACACTTATGAAGGGTCAGCGTTTTTCCGGCATTCACTTCATAACTTTTAAAGATTCTTTTTAAAGACTCTGTTTGTACACTTGTACAGTATGGTGAATATCAAATTAAGTAAAAAAAAATGTTCAGATTTTTAAGTAATAAAGAAAGCAAAATTGGTACAGTATGAAGTGAAACACGCTGTAAATACTAAAAATCCTCACCTCAATAACGCGATTCTTTGGAGGTCGGCCTCGTTTCCGTTTAAACATCGCATCAATGCTTGTGGTCAATGTCATAGTCACCGGTTCTTTGTTAGCAGAAGAAAAATTCCACTTTCTTGTATACTCATGTAATTTGTAATGGTCTAAACGTTTAAACGGCGGGTCCGTGTTGAAAATCACTTCCGTGCAGTTTTCCTGTGAGCGAAAAAAAAGGGACACAAATGAGAATCTACGCAGTTTTCGCCAAAATTCTAAAGCTTTCTCGGGACAGCTACTTCATACTACACAGTAGGAGTAGCAGTAGTCAGACTTTTTGTAGAGCAAATTATAGGCAAAGGCATTTTTCACACGTCAGGAGAGAGACTTCTTGAATAGGCTTTCACATTTTTGCATGTAGTCATATTTCATTTTCTTTTCTTTAAAAAAAGAGAGAGACTAACAAAATAGACTCACTTTTTCACGAAACACCCTGTACTTGTGAGGGTATAATGCTTTAAGCCAAGTTTCTGCTGCTGCATAAAAGTATAATCTTACCCATTTGCAATGGTAATGCAGTCCAATTTTACGATGTTGACAACTTTCAGTGCATTCAGGAGCATCAGGTTCGTCCTCGGGGTCACCTCTGACAAAGAATAAATCCGAGATTTGATCTTGTATGAAGTGATTTCTGCCATGATCTCGTACACCATCTTCATGTCTAAAAACCATTTCACATCCATCGTCTTTGCAATGCCAGTGGGTCAAATCTTCCACATCACATCCTTGGAATCCACAACCTTCACCAGAGTCAAAGTTAAGCATGTAATTATGCCAAGCATCATCTGGAACCCGATCCCGAACCATTTCAGAGAGTAGCATTGGTGGTTGGGGTCCTCCTCCCATACCAAAGAGGCCGCTGGGTGGTAGTGGTTGAGGGGCTTGAGGCCCCCCGAATTGGCCCAACCCAAATTGAGGCAAATTGGGCATTTGAGGACGTAAGTGGGGTAGCATCGATAGTGCTGCAACGGGTGGAGGTGGTGGAGGCTGGAAAATCAAAACCAAAGGTAAATATTTTTAAAAGGATACCAAATTAGTTGGAAAATTACCTGGAAATGTGGCTGAGGTTGCATTGACGCTGGTAACTGCAATGGAGGTGTATTAGATCCGTCAGAGGGAGCGTGCATAGACCCATTGGATGCTGGTCTATCATGATGAGGATCACCATTCATGGTTTGAGCTGCAGCCTCAGCAATTTTAGCTACCTGTTCTTTTTGTTCTTCCGTGGCGTTTGGGCCCAAGGATGCCAACATACTTTGGGTGATTTTGTATTTTCTGTAGGCCAATTCATTGTCTTTTCTTTCGTGCTTCCTCTTGTGATTAAACAATTGTCCGGATGAATGCAAAACGTAATCGCAATTGGGTCGTACGCAATGGATGTGATTGACTGTTTTGGAGAAGCGGCAGTTGTCGTAGCCGCAGGGATCTTGTTTCATGAACTTTTTAAAGCCATCTTTGTTCAACTGTTCATCTTTCATGTGAAAGTTCTTGTGCTTTTCCATGTCAGCTTTGTTTTTAAAGGTGAATTGACAACCGGTGCGGTTACAATGAAAGTGCGTGGTTTTTTGACCGCGGAATGGACAATAGTGAGTAGCACAATCCTCACAGCCTCGAAACCTTGAAAAGAAATTTAAAAGAGACTTTTTCACTAATTGTTCTCAAAAGCTTGTCTTGAGCTGCTTTTGTAGTCACACTTGGCAACTTTCTGCTAAGAACACAAGTAGTCAAAAATCTTACCTGAGAAATCCTTCACGTTGAATAGCATTGTCTTTTCTGTGGTAATTAAAGTGCATTTGAACATCTGAAGTTGAGATGTACACCTTGTCACAATGTCCTGATTGAATGCAATGGTAGTGCGTTTGTTTCTTATTATGTTGACATCCGGGGAACTGATCTGAGCAGTCGTCTGTAGGTGTAACTCGACGGAAGCCATATTTGTAGGCCTCATCCATCTTCTGGTGCCACTTGGAGTGCCGAATCATCTCCTCCTTTTTGGCAAACACCTTAGATTTGCACATGGGCACAGTACAGTGAAAATGCTCACGGTAGTTCATATCTTTGCAGTAGTATGAACCACACTCAAGACTTGACGAAAATCTCCTAAAATAGCGGGTGTAGTCCGTGGGGCTTTTGCTGGAGCCACCCAGAACACCAGCTCTCTGGGCTAGAATATGGGGTGGGATTTGACTTAGGGGATTGGATGAAGGTGGGCCTGGGCCCAAGCTGGGGGGCCAATTGGGATTATTTCCCATACCGGGCATCATCATTGTAGGCTTGGTCAGTTGGGCAGCAAGTATATTGGGTGCTTTGACTTGTTCCTGAATGGCAGCTAGAGACAATAGAGGTGGCATGGGTGGGGGAGGTGGACCGGCCGATTGACCGGCCTGGTTATGAGCCATAGGTGGTTTGGTGTCAGCTGTTGATGCTGCAGCTGCCGCAGCAGCCAAGGCAGCAGCTGTGGGAGCTTTGGGTGTACGTGGAGGTGTTGGTGGGTGGGTTGAGGGTGCAGAGTTAGGTGCAGCACCTAACAGAGCAGCTGATAACATTCCTGAAGGGTTGGGATTGGGTCCTGGGGATCTTGAAAGTAAGTCATTTTCATGTCTTGAATCTGGAAAAAATATTGGAATGGTAAGAATTACTTTTAAAATGGGAGCAACAGAGGCAAAGGAAACGGCGTTTGGAAAAAAAATTGATGAAAATGTACAGGCCATGCTCTGTCCCACGAACTTTAATCTTTTGCTGGCGAATAAAGAAAGAAGCCACAAGTTGAACTCTCACACAGGAGGCAATTGGCCTCAAGATCTTTCATAAAAAAAGGTTTTTGGTCGTGGTAACACTAGTCAACCTCTTCTTGGTGGGAAAATCTGCTTAGCAATTCCCAAACGCCTTCCTGGCTTTAAGTTTTTGAGCATGCCCAAAAAACTGTCTCTATTACTATATCATATTCTCTGGGATGATGAGAAAATGCCTGGAGCAAAATTTGGGTTCTTTTTTAAATGAGCTCAAAAGTAAGACAATGATGATGGTGTCTCTATTCATTGAACAATTTTGATTTACAAATAAGAGGGTTTACTAAAGAAAATCTTACTTTCCAAAATTGATTAGAAGGATTGAATTGGGTCAATAGAATGTAGGATTTTACTTTTGAGGTGTTTGAAAATAAAAAAGTCTTGAAACAGGAAATTAGAATCTAAGCAGGGGCGTCCTCCCCGAAACTCTGAGAAGGGGGCCGTACGCTGTGGTTGAGCGAGCGTAGCGAGCAAAACCACTACCTTCTTTCGGTCAATTTGTCCCTTTTGCTACTGTATCATAAAGCTGATATTTACTACAGCACCCTTTTTGGCTACTTTTAGACCCTAGTATAGAGGATTTACTATTGCACCACTTTTGGCTACTTTTAGACCCTAGTATAGAGGATTTACTATTGCACCACTTTTGGCAGTAACGGATTTGGCTACTTTTTTGACCCTAGTATATAAGAAGTAAAGAGTAACGGTTTTGGCTACTTTTTGGACCCTTGTATCTACGTAGTAACTCTTTATGAGATAGTAACAAGGGGGCGAAGTGTACAAAAGTAGAGAGTGGTTTCGCTCGCTTCGCTCGCTCAACCACAAAAATCAGTCACAATTTATCAAGTTTCAGACTTTTTATTGATCCTCTTGGCCACAAAGATTTTTTGGCATTTGTGGGAAATCTCTTGATCCCTTCTAACCTGACCTCTCTGACAGAAACTGGAATTCGGTTCCCAGGTAATTTAACTATAATTAGGTGTGTGTTTCTACGAAGAAAAGAGAAGGTAGCTTTGTGTAGTGGAGCACCCGGGAGGGCAAAGTTCATGCTACCAGTACCATAGAACTAACTCCTAAAAAATGCCGAGATTTTCGTGGGGTTTTAACCCAGAATTTCGTGAAGTTGGACACGCAACTATGTCAGAAGCAATTTCACTTTGAAAATCCTACCTCAAAATGATGATTGACTCCATTTCTCTCTCTCTCTCCATACTTTTGCATGTCAAAAAAACATTTTCTACACTTTAGAGAGGACTTAGAAGAAGTAGAGAAGTGAATCTAAATCGTGAGAAAAGTGTTTTTCAAAAGGGTCAAAATTGTCTATTTTTACTCTCTTTTTTCTTCCACCTTTACAGTAATTGTATCTCCCTTTGTAAACCTTTTACGGCAAAAAGAAAACACGAGAACTGCTGCCTTTTGTTATTACTTTTTGGAAGTATATAAGCATAGCAAAAAAAATTGCTACTTTACCAACTTTCGTTGACGTTTGGCAAAATAACATTAAAAAAAAATCTACCAGGGGTGAAGATAAAGTTTGCGTGCAAAAAAGAGTAACTGCAATATCGTGTTGTGTGGAAAAGAACTTCTCAACCCCTCGTTTTTGACGCGTCATTTGCCACTTTTTTCAACTAATTAAACACATCTTTTTCTTGTGGAACATGGAATAACAAAATGAAGCATGTATTACCTTCCATACTAGATGCTGCAATGGGCTGATTTTCAGGCTGATTTTGATCTTGATTTTGTTGCAATGCTTGAGCATTTTTAGCAAACACTTCAGCCAACTCAGGAGGAAAGCCAAAAATCTTCAAAACTTCTTGGAAAGCATCTTTGATTGAGGGTCCATTGGCTCCTTCGGCTCTTGAAGCAGCCAAAAAGGGAGCCAGAAATGGTGGAATGGGTCCTCCTGCCATTCCTGGAGGCATCTTGTTGGCTTGACCAAACAACACTTCTGGTCTGACCACAGACAATCCTGGAATTGGTCCTGGAGGCATTTGAAGTCTAGGATGAGGATGAGGATGTTCTCTGCTTTCTTCTTCTTCATCAGAATTTTCTGACTGATGTCCATTGTTGATGGAGAGGTCCATGGGTGATTCAATTTTTTTAGGCTCTATTCGTTGTTGCATCAACTGTTGTAACTGCTGTTGTTGTTTCAACTGTTGTTCTTGTAACAACTCTTGTTCTTGTTCATAAATGATGTTTCTTGGTTTGAAATTCTTCCTTTTGTTTCTGATGGTTTGGCTGCTGACAGGTGAGTGATTTAAAGCTAAAGATGTGTCTTTAGTGTCATCATCTTCAGAGACAGTATCTTTGGAAGGACTTAATCTGGACTCCAAGTCTTCTGTTAGGCCTTGAAATGAACTCTGATCTTCTTCCATGGAGTCCATAGCTTGATGACTATCCTGTTGGTCTAAGTCAGAATCCATGTCGTAAGGGTCCACTGAAGTGACTTCTGTTGTTGAAATAACGTTGGCTTCTGCAAAAGAAAATTGACACCTTTTATGAAGACAGCTTTTCATTGGAAAAAAACATCAGACTCTAATTTCAACCTGGGTCTACAAAAAAGGGGGAAAATTATTTGTTCAAGACACTCCAAAAAGTCTTAAAAATGAAAGCTGATCATTGATCATTCATATAGGGTAGAGTATTAAGATTCCTCCCTACTAAGCAACTAAAACATTTTTGCACAGTTTTGTAGCTGTAATTCGATACTATGATATGTGAAGTGAGCTGATCTAGCTTACGTTTTTCTTGAACTTCTTCTTCAATGTTGTCTTTAGTAACTTCTGTGGCAGAGTTACTGTCTTGGTCATCAGATTGCTTTTGGAGTACTCCTGATGAAGCTGATCCAGCTCCAGCATGCTGAAAGGCTGAGGTTGGAGGCATTAAGTTCATGCCCAAGGCTGAAGACATGTTATTTGACTATAGTTGAAACTGCTTTCAAATTCCACATTTGGCTTCAACGGATAGCTAAAAAAGAAAATGCCATTTCTTAAATTCCTTTCTCTCTCTCACAAAATATGAATATTTCTTTTGAGACAGGCTAAAATATGACTTTGGATTCGGATACTTGTGCTGCTACTGCCTTTAAAAATACTTTTGAAATATAGTGGGGATTTTATTTTTCATGGGTCATTTTCGAAAGAAGAAACGTATTAGAAAGTAGGGTGGTCTGACTTTTCCAAAATTATGGAAAAACCTTGATTAGACTAATTTCTACTAATTTGACACGCGATTTTATTGGCCAAAGAAATTTGAGTCCCAATTTGGATTTGGTGAACTTTTCATGGCAATTTGCAACTTAGTGTGAAATATATACGCCGATTTTCAAATTAGCTTGGAAAAATTGCCCTTCATTTGCAAAAACTGCATAAGCCAAATGGTGATAGCCCCCTAATAAAAAGCGCCAAAAAAAGTGTGCTAATCTCTCCCCCAAACAACACAAAATCTAGCTGCCGCTGCTCTTGTTCTCTTCTTCACCCCCTTAGCTTCAAAGTTGTGCTTTTAATCATCTCAGATTTCTTATGCATTTATAGGGGTCAAAACCTAATTTTCAGTCAAAACAATCTTCTTGGCTTTGATTTTTTTTCTACATCCAATATCCATTTTTCAAAAGTTAGCCTTGAAAACCTGATAAATGACTCACAACTCTAAATGGCTTTCAAATTCAAGCTTTTGTTCAATAAGATTTCTTTTTTCACGTAAAGTCCGGAAGAGGCATCAAATCCAATTAAGATTCAATCTTACCTTTTAAGGAATTCTTGGCTTCAATAAATATTTCACTGAAGGCACTTATAAGGACGGCAAGTATTACGTATTTTTTGAAAGCGTAGACACTCTAATTAAAAATTCACATTTTTAGGGCCAATTTGGTCTTCGTGTTTGATATGTAATGATTTTTTGATATGCAGTATTAATCTTGTCTCTTCTAGCCCTTCCAACGACCAATCGGCCACTGACGGATTTGGGGCCAAAAAAGCTCAAGTGAATTTTTCAAAGTTGTGTTGAGCGCTGCTGCTGCTGCTACAGCAGAAGCTACAGCAGCAGAGTATAGGAGAGTCCGCAATCGCCGTCACTTAGCTTTTCGTCGGAATCTGCGAAATTATTTCGGCCCAAATCCGTCCATCGTGTGTCGTTCGACGGTGAACGGGGAGACCGAGCGCCCATGAAACATGCCACCACCACTCAGTACAATGCAAAGTGAGAAAACAGCGTTGTTTTCAAATACTCCGTTGCGTTCAAATTGCTTCACAAACAATCCTACTTTGGTAAAAAAAAAAGTAATAAAAATGGTAAAATTCTGCATCATTAAACGAAACATACATAAATATGAAAGAAAAATTGTGCATTTTAGCAACTTCTCATTCATTTTAGTCATTAGTCAGCGCTTTTCCCAAAAAATTAATGAAAAGTAAAAACTAAATGTGAATGTAAAAATCTAAAGCCAGGATGTAATTTTTGGTGCCATTTTAGAAGGATTGTAGTAGCAACAAACATAAGCAAGTCTGGATGATAATGATGGTATATTTAAACGTCGCTGGAGGATTGCCAATGCTTGGATGCCCACATTGATATTGAATGCTACAGCATTACTACTATACAGTCCGCCATCGTCTGCTGCTGCCTGCTTAGTCTAAGCTCTAAAGAAGGAGCAGCACTCTCTCGCATCTATTTGGAAAAGAGAGTGCGATGACCCAATCTAAAATCGCTTTTGACACTACGAAAATTCAAGACAAAAAGTCTGAAGAAGCAATTTTAATCAACTGAAAATAATTACAATGCAGAAATTCCTCAAATAGATTCAAAGTCTTTTTAATTGGGGGAAAATTGAACATTAGGGCCTAATGCTAATTAGGGACTAATTAGCAATTACATGTAAAACCAAACTAATTTCAAGACTCAATGATTTTCCATAAACATGGAAAATGGCTGAATTTCCCCAGGGTTTTATTGGTCGCATTGGTGATGGTTTTCGGAAGAATCATTGGTTCCGCCCCCTCAAACCACGTTTTTGGGACAAAAGTAGAGAATTTTGCTCGACTGTGATTGGTTTTAAGCCTAGGCCACCCGGAATTTTTTCCCACGGGTTTCAGAGCAAAAGTGCGAGAGGCACACAGGAAAGAGCGCAGATATTTCTTACCGGCCACTTGCGCCGCCATTCCCCGTTGCGCAATTTTTTTTTGTGTATGCCGCGCGGACGCGACTTTCCGCAAATTGGGCAACTAGGGTCTACGCAGCAGCTGAGCACCTAACTCATGATTTCATGACACTTTTTTTTACCATTTCTTGGGTCCTTTTTTACTATGATTTCAGTTCTATTGTGCATTTTCAAGGTTATATTTGCTTTGTTTTCAAAAGCACTTTAGAGTGTTTTTTTACATGCTTTGAGGCTTTATCAGATTTCAAAGCTTGGTTATGGAATGTTCAGCGACTCTAATGTTTCATTTTTACACTTCTACTTTATACTAAGTAACCACTTCATCTTATAAATGCATTTTCAAATCTAAAAATTAATGTTTCGAATTTTCTGCCTGGCATAAAGAATTAAGATTTTGAGAAGTTGACCAAACTAGTTTGTCAAAAAATTCTGGATTGTGGCAGCCTGGAGTGGCACCACCAAGCAAGCTCACATGAGCAGCAGCACCGCAAAAAAATGTTCTACTACTACCTTAAAAGCGATCATCAGATTAGAAGACTGGCTTGAAAATGCTTTGAAGACAAAAACTAGCAAAAATTCCATTCTGTCATGACAAATATACTGCTCAATCCCTTTTCTTGATCAGGTTTTCGTGCTGGTATTCAAAGGAGACTTTAGAGTAAGACAAAATCAATTGAATAAAAATAGTAAGTCTAATTTTGATGGATTATAATTGGCAAAGTAGCAATTTGGGAGGTTACTTTGAACAGCAGACAAGCAGGCAGCAGTCTTAGCGAAAAAGAGTAGATCATAATCGCTAATTATATTCAGCCTTCAACACGCTATGTGACCACTGCCTAAAACCAGAAGGCACTCAAAATTCATTTTGAGAACTGAAGTGACTAAACTTATAGAGTAGAGCGTGAAAGAGTGTTTGCAAAGACATGAAGACATCTGAGCTCCGTGATAACTGAACTTGAGAAAACTGAACTTTTTGATAATGGAACTTTGGGCATTGAACTTTTATGTAGACAATTGAATTTTTGGACAACTGAACTTTGCACAACTGAACCCATTGTCTAAAGTTCAGTTCTCGAGAGTTCAGTTGTCTTTTTGTCTTTTAAAATGGCCTTAAAAAATCTCTCAGTTGATCAAAGCTTCATTTTCATGAATTTGAGAAAATTTTAAAAAAATGGTTAGATGGCGTATACAAAACAGTTTAGACGATTCTTTCGAATTGTCACTTTTCTTGTATTTTGTAGAAGGTGAGGTGAAAATAGCATAGCCAAAAAGAGTCCACTTGACTTTTTGACACTTTGTTAATTTTTGCTTAACAACTTTGTAACAACTTCATTATCTAACCAAAAGTTTCCGTGACTCGGTGCTAATTTTCCTCTCAAGCTACAGCAACCAAAAAATTTGCCAACAAGGCTACAGTAAAAAAAAATTAATCAATTCCACCCCCTTTTCATAGAGCTAGGGAGATTTTGCAGAGAAAAACAGCATTATTTGCAACAGCATTGACCCAACGACTAATAATAACTGCGGTTGTTAAAATATGGCCAAAGTTTAGGAAATTCAACCCTGTTTCCGGAAAACGTCCAAAACTTTTAATGTTTTTTTACGACCGTCACCGCAGTTCTGACACTAGCAAATTGTGTACTTTTTTTCTTTGGCTTTCAAGTCAATTTTCATTTCCTTTGAAGTAAAGAAGCAATTAAAAATGATTCACATGACGTGTCAATGCTTTAACAAGTTCAACGCCGCCAATGTCACGAAATCGAAAAAATTATTAAAATCCAGTTTAGAAAAGTATCTCAAAGTTTGGGGATTTTTTTTAAACTTCTAAATGTGGTTCAGCCACAACCACTTAGCCAAATACAGTGGAAGGAATTTTTTGTAGTTCAAGGAAAAAAGTCAAAGTCGTAAAATCCCAATTCTCTTTATTCTTCAGACCGAATTTTTGGGTGTAATTGAGAGCAATAAAGCGTAGTAGAAGAAGAAAAAAAGTTTAAGTGCCTAAGCATTTTCGGGGTCGTATAAAAGGAAAATTCTTTGAAGGGTCTCTTGCTCTAGCTCACGTCTTCTGATATCATCAGCATTTAGATAAAAAGTGGATTTTGCTGAAAAACACCGATGAGCGAGAATTTTTATGACCTCAGAAAAGAATGTTAGTGGTGTAGTGTTTTTTATTAGGATTGGAAACTTTTAGAAAACAGAAGTTCGATTTAGTATGAAAGGTCGTGATCTCGGACAAACCCCAAAATCTGTTACTAATTTTGAACTCATTTCCCTTGGTTTTAAAATAGCATGCTGCATCATTGAAAATCCTACTTCATTTGTTGATTTTTGGCGCAAAAATTCAAACACATTTTTACGAATTTTTTGAGCTCAAATAAATCATTTGCTCATGACCTCGATGATTTTCTTAGCAATTTTCAAACTTTTCTAATTCATCATCCATTTTTTTTAGCCAAAATATTTTTGTTCCAATAGAGCGGAAGATTTTTTGGTTTGTTTTTGCAGTTGTTTTTTCTGGTGCTAGTGCAAAATAGAAGAGCGATTGGCAAAGTTTTTGTCAGCTTTTGCACAAAAAGCCATTGACTAGATAGCTGTCTTAAGAGTAGTCCAACCACTACTTCTATGGACTATGTTTCTGTTTTTGGCTTGAAAATTATCCATCATATTATTATTGCTGTAGTGCTAAAAAGAGGCTTTCAATAGTCAGAGCCAAAGTGTCAGCATTGCATGGGGTTGACATGACTGATGATTTGGTTGCTTTGTTCACTACCAATGCACATAGCAGCAGCGACAGATTTTTCAGAGTCCAAAAAATCTAGGGGACTTCAAGCCACTCAATCAAATTCGGTGGAAAAATGCACAAGGAGTCAAACCTTGCTTCGTCATTGATGCCCCATATAAATTCCAATTCCAGATATTTTATTTGATTATTGCTCCAGTTTTTCAATCCCCTCTAACTAAAAGATATTTGCCCCACTGTATGTACATAACATTTCAAGAATTGAGCCAACTCACTAAAATATTTTTGCTTGGAAAAAAAGTGAATGATTAATTGATTGTTCGAACATGACACTATTGTCATATAGAGAGGGTCTTTCTAAAAAAACTCAAGGGGTTGAAAACTCCCTAAAAAAGTCATAGGATATTCATTTTAACGGTTATTCTTTTCAGCCCAAAGATCGATATGGATCTAGCAAAGCAACCCTGAAATTTCAAACTACTCTTTTTTGTTGGCTATTTTTTCCGAAGGGGAAGGCAGCATAGTACAATTTTTGGTGACAGGATTTTTATGATTGATCATCCAAGAATTTCCATCAAAACTTGTGAAAATGAACAGAACTAATTTTCGAAGCACCTCCCAGAGTAGAGTAGCCAAAAGAACGAGCAAAGTTGTTATAACAAACTTTTTTATGCTTGATCCAATTAAGTCAAGAAGGAGATATTTTTTCACGCTAGTGGCTTATGAGTTTTCTTTCTTCTGAAGTGTCTGAGCTGCGTGTGCTTTTGACACTTATTTTGGCAATTTAGTCTAGGTGAAAAAGGCCTGTCAGCATGGGAAATCAGCATAAGCACGAAATCCTGTCAAACTTGAGCACAGCAGCTCTCTTGAATGCAGCAAGGCAATCCCTCCTCCTCCTTCTCCTTTTGTAAAATTAGAATTTCAGTTTGATGAGTTTTTACTTATGTTCTTTTCTGTGCTCTAAGGCTGGACTAGCTAAGGCATCAGCAGCAGCAGCAGATCCAAATTGTGTTTTTGCACAGGGGAAATTGCATGTTATTCTACTTTTGACGGGGAGAAAATGAGAAAACTGCTTTTTGCACTCTATTTTTTTCCCAGTCAAAAAAGGCAAAGGCAGCAGCAGAAAGGAGAACCTTTGGCTAAAGCTTAGTAATACCACTTAGAACACCAAATACAGAACAAGGGAATTTTTGTTCTGCTCCGAACGTTCGGAAAAATTATTAGTCACGCAGCAGTGTTTTGAAAAAAATCAAACAAAAAAAAAAATACGACTTGCGAGCGAAGCGAGCTACAAATATTGTCTTTTCATACTAGGTGTCCCAACAAGTTTTAGACAGGAATTTAGCCAAGAAATAGCTAAATGTTACGAAAAGCGAAAAAAACTCGTGAAAGTTTGTTTACATTCTAGCTAATTTTTGGGAAATCAAAGTTGAATTTTTGGACAAAAATGAAGATTTCGAACAGTGTATTCTAAGTCCTCGCTTCGCCTCGAACCTTGATTCTATACTTGAATTAATGATTGAAAGTGTAACTTACATCCATCGAAGCATTCATCCGAGCACAACACCCATGGTTTTTGTGGTTCCGTCAAGTCATTGATGTCAGTCATTTTGGCGGTGCAAAACTTCATTCCTTCTGGATCAGGACTATCTCCTTCGCATTTTTTATTTTCTAATCCAAAGCCGGAACAGATTGTATCGTCATTTTTGCATGACGTATAGTATTTGGGGCCCACTGTTGAAAACTGACATTGTTCCTTTTTGATTTGGCAAGAGTAGATTTTACCCTCATTTTCAGACACTTCTTGTCCGTAAGCGTAAGGTAAGACTCCCAAAATCACCAAAACGAAGAACTTCATGGCGTTGACAACAATGACAAAAGCAAATAGAAGTCCAAAGTAGTCAATGACAAACTAGTTTATCAAAGTTCACAGTCCGGAAATGAGTCGGTTAAAAGTTATCAATATCAAGTTTTGAAAAACTGGGAAAATTTTCAAAAATCAAAACAAGATCGATGACTCAGTTGATCGACGCGTTACCGAAAAAAGAATCAAACTGTGGAATTTATATCTTTTTTTCGATAACGGACGTTGACTGTTTCTTTGCGGCGGGCGTTGCATGCACGATTAGACAGTAGACTCACGCAACCTCTCGGGATTCCCACAAGTGCGTCTCGGCCTTCAGCCTTTCCAAACTATTCGAAAAGTCAAATTTTTGTCCAAAAATTCAAACCCAACATTTTCACGAGTTTAGAATTAATTTTTTTGACAATTTTTGTCGTGAAATCGAAGTTGTCAACAGCTGAAAAGTCCTAAACCACAACAATTTCACGAGTTTTTCACCCCAAAAAATCGACAATTTTCTCGGAATCCAAGTTGAATTTTTGGACAAAAAATGAAGATTTCGAACAGTGTGTTTTCTATGACGTAGTATGTCTAGGCACTTTATGCCTTCTAATTCCGTAGAGAAACGTACTTTCCGACTTTCTAGGTCTACGAAAGCACTTTTATAATGCGTTTTTACAGTTTTACGCGTTTTACGCTACAAAAGGAAAGGTTTCAATTTTTGGATTCTAAAATGTTTTGATGTCTCCTTGAACGGCAGATTTACCAGGTGTCCCAACAAGTTTTAGACAGGAATGTAGCATAAAGATGTCAAAATTCAGAAATGGCGAAAAAACTCGTGAAAGTTTGTTTACATTCTAGCTAGGCAGTGCAGATCTAACTTCAATTTGACGAATTTTTTGACATAAAGTTTCAAAATTCTAATTTCGCGCAAACTTCTCATCTAAAACCTTTCAAGGTTGAATTTTTGCGCCAAAAATCTATTGATGGAGGCAAGTTGCAAGTAAGATTTTAGCGTGAAAATTCATATTTTTCAAAGGAGACATTTTTGCTATTGATTTTTTCGGCTTTTTTTCGTAGATTTTGAACTCGTTTTTCTGCTAAAAAAATCTAGATTTTCCAGTTTTTCCTGATTTTGATTTTTCAAGCACGTGAAAAAGGTTCCACAAAAAAACATGGATTTGATTAACTTACAATTGTATCCATTAGACAAACCAGAAAGTCTTGAATACAAAAAATGTATCGAAAAATTACGTTTTGAAATGAGTCAAACTGGTGTTGCGGCATGTCCGAATTTCTTGAAGAATGAAGCCGTTTTCCAAGCTGTACAAGACACTGAAAAGGTTAAAACTAAAGCCTGGTTAACTGATACAATGAGGAACATTTATTTGGATTCCGGAGATGAAAAGTATCCGGACAATCATATCCGGAACCGATTGACTCATTGTATGGTAAGATCCGGATTTTTGATACATTTTACTTTACTCTTGTCCAAAAGTTCAACTTTGATTTCCCGAGAAACTTGTCGATTTTTTGGGGATGAAAAACTCGCCAAAATGTTGAGGTTTTGGGCTTTTTAGCTG